>JADLZK010004831.1:0-19175 GCA_015847255.1 Hyparrhenia diplandra
CACGCGTCTCGCACATTCGAACGCTACGTACACCGCCGGCCCGCACGCCTTCTACATTATCACGCCACCAGAACAGTTCGTATCATAGACACCGGTGATACAAATCGCCTCTAACAAAAACGCTACGATCAGACGCTCGCGGCGAGTTACAGACACGCACCCCCACACGCGGTGTTTACCGGCCAATGTCTCGCACAGTTTCGCAAGATAGACGGCCGTTGGACCAAACGCTACCGTAATTCGCCGCCTGCCGTAATGGCACGATACGCCAGGACGCCTTCGTAAATGCGCTCGCATCTAAACGCGCGACCTTAATACACGTGACCGTTACAGACCCTTCGCACATTCCAAGCGTCTGTGAAGAGACGCGTGTCTGTAACACTCGCAACTGTACAGACGGGTGGCACCAAAAGAGTGTCTGTATACAAACACGCGTCTGAATTAGTGTTCGTATCCACAGACGACCGGCTCCAAGAATGCGTGCAGGCCTAAACGCGTGTCTAAGATATGGTGAATCTTGCGAGACACTTGGTTTGAAAAGGCATCCGTACATACCGCGTCTCGTATCCAGAGAACCAAAAACGCAGCCCGAACAGAAAAATACAGACGCTCGGGTAGATGCGCGTCTATAATTACCCTTATTTCAGACGCGTCTTTGGCCGGGTGGGACCGGCCGACACCTATTACTGACGCTCGCCCAAACCGCGCGTCAGTAGTATGACAGTACAGACGCACGTTATAAGCGACGTCTCTGGGCGCACTAGCGGTTATTAGCCTTTTTTACATAGTGCCATCTGCGTAAATTTGGATGTGTTGTATACATTCCTATACCACCACCTCAGCAAACAACGATGGGACCTCAGCGTAGTCTGGGAATCTACGTTGGGTTTGAAAGCCCATCAATAATAAAATATTTAGAGCCATTAACTGGAGATTTGCATATGGCTCGGTTCACTGATAGTATTTTTAATGAAGATCATTTCCCGGCATTAGGGGGAGGAAAGTACCTCGCTAGGGACGAATGCCGAGAAATAACATGGAAAGCACCGGGGTTCTTGGAATGGACCCTCGCACTAAAGGAAATGAACTTGAAGTTCAGAATATAATAGATTTGCAAAGAATTGCAAACGAGCTGCCTGAAGCCTTCACTAATACTAAAGGGATTATGAAATCTCACATACCTGCAGTAAACGCACCTGAAAGAATAGAAATACCACATGAAGTGGATGAATTGGAATTCCAAGTAAAATCTACACTGACTCCTCATACCTTGAAGAGGGGGAGACAAAGTAGAAATACTAATAAAGAAAAAGGTGCATCTACTCGGTCGATAGCTACATGGAGACGTCCTAAGAGGCTTAAGCGGGGCGTAAAATAAAATAAGAATAATAAAAAGTGAAGGTACACCCGCAGTGACGTATCTTGAAGATAAACAACCCAAAGTGAGAATGTGCACATAGAAAAAACTCACGATGGGGAACCGGAAATTCTGATTTAAATATACCGATTAATTAGGATGAATGTGAGAATACTAGAGCATTCAACAAATTATGTTGAAACAGGAGAAGTATATGATAGAAAAACTATTAATGTCGACATATATTTTGCCGAGAAGATTGCTAAAATTGATCTAGATCCTGAGCCAAAAACAATGATAGAATGCAAGAAGCGTTCGATTGGCCTAAGTGGAAAGAAGCAATAAAATCAATTGAATTACTCTCGCTAAATAAAAAGAAAAGTATTTGGTCTTGTAGAAAATAACCCTCGAAGGTATATTCCCTGGTAGGACACAAATGGGTTTTCGTTCGAAGAGAAACGAAAACAATGAGGTGGTAAGATACAAAGCGAGACTAGTAGCACAAGGGTTTACGTAGAGACCCGAGCATCGATTTCGATGAGACTTATTCTCCTCAGAATGGATGGAATCACATTCCGGTACTTGATATCAATGGCAGCAAGTATGAACTTGCGAGATGAAATTAATGGATGTCGTGGATCGCATATTTATATGGGTCATTGGATGCTGAAATATATATGAAAGTCCCGTGAAGGAATTACCGTCCCTAAACCGTAAAAGCGTAACATGTATAGTATAAAATTGCAATGATCACTTTATGGCTTGAAACAATCCGGAAGAATGTGGTATAATCGTCTTAGCGATTTTCTTAAAAAGAAGGGATTCCTGAAGAATGAAGATTGTCCCTGTGTATTTATCCGAAAATCTGAGAAAGGTTTTTGTATAGTATCGGTCTATGTAGATGACACGAACGTCATTGGAACTACAAAAGACATTGAAGAAGAAAGTACTTATCTAAAATCTGAATTTGAAATGAAAGATTTGGGTAAAACTAAATTTTGCTTAGGCTTGCGGCTTGAGCATACCCACGAAGGGATTTTAATGCATCGCCTGCATATACCAAGAAGGTATTAGAAAAATTCCATCATGAAAATGCACATCCCGAACGTACACCCATGATGGGGAGATCCCTTGACGTAGAGAAAGATCCTTTTAGACCCAAAGAAAAAGGGGAAGAAATATTAGGATCTGGATATCCCTATTTAAGTGCCATTGGTGCGTTAATGTACCTTGCAAATGGTACAAGGCCCGATATTGCATTTGCTGTTAACTTATTAGCAAGGTTCAGCTCAAGCACCAACCAAAAGGCATTGACTGGTATAAAAAAGAATTCTTAGGTATCTATGAGGTACTATTGATCTTGGATTATATTTCGGAAGAAACAAGATCTTAGCATAATTGGGTATATCTGGATGCAGGTATTTATCTCGATCCTTATAATGGATTATCACTGCATCGGATATGTATTTCTTAGTGGTGGAACAAGCTATCTCCCCGGAAATCATCTAAGCAAACTTTGGTAGCGACATCCACTAACCACTCTGAATTGATTGCATTATATGAAGCGACCAAAGAAAGCATTTGGCTCGGGCGTGTTCATCAACATGTACGTAATGCATGTGGAATTAATAATGCGCCTACCCCTACTATTATCTATGAAGATAATTCAGCTTGTATTGCACAAGTTCAATCGAGGTTATATTAAATCAAATACCACAAAGCATATTTTACCTAAATTTTTCTATACGCATGAAATGCAAAAGAATGGAGAAATTATGGTTAACTCGTGTCAAATCTTGTGATAATCTCTTGAGATGTATTCACAAAGGTTTTAGCTCCACCAATTTTTTGAAAAATGTATACGTGGGCATGGCATGAGGAGACTACGAAATACAAGAATCGGGAGAACTCCTTGATTGAATATACATGATTATTGTGTCAGGTAGACATACACAATGACTATTCTTGAAGAATATTAAATAAATCTTATTGTACTCTTTT
This sequence comes from Hyparrhenia diplandra, assembly GCA_015847255.1. Lineage (NCBI taxonomy): Eukaryota > Viridiplantae > Streptophyta > Magnoliopsida > Poales > Poaceae > Hyparrhenia > Hyparrhenia diplandra. The sequence continues at coordinate 3,359 of JADLZK010004831.1, forward strand.
TCCTATTATGAGTTTTCCTGAAGTTTCTCATAAAAGGTTTTAACGAGACAATATACGTGCAATTAACAAGAACGGTATATATGTACTCTTTTCTCTATAAACCGTTTTTTCCACCGGTTTTTCGGATGGAGTTTTTAACGAGGCATAATATCGTGGTAATCGCCCAAGGGGAGTGTTGTAAAACATATGGACTTCGGAATATAGAAAGAGGAGGAGGCGGAATCCTAATCCTAGTTCGTTTGTCGTGTGGGCGATTCCAAACTCTAGGACTTATTCGGACTATATATACGTGGGAGATCTTCCATTGTATTCAATCAATATTGACACAATAAAGCATAGTCCCACAATTGTTCTCTTGTGTTTACATCTGTGTTTGCATTATTATTGAGAGCGAGAGATGATCCACCGTCAACGGCGTGTTTTATTACAAGCTTGTCGATCCGGACCGTGATGGCCTACCAATACGAGACGAATATCACTGCGAAGAGCCCGGCCGAACACAATCGACCTTATGCCCGATTGGTTGTCCGGAACAGATACGATTGGCCGTGAGGCGATGTTGCTGCGATCACGTAAAAAGCAAATAATAGATCAATTAAGAATTAAGAATATGGCTGGGGTAGATAAATTCGATCGGCTACAAAGTAGAGCCGGCAATCTTCTTCCCCGTAGCGCTGCCAAAAAAGTGTGTTGGCGATAAAATCGGTAACACACCAAAACAAACTAGATCGCTCGTAGGGCAAGCCGAGAAATCGGGGGATCGGCAAGCGCCTAGAGATGTCCACACCTGGACCGTGTGCCTCAAACGATGAGCGCGATACGCAAAGACACGTCGTCGGAGGAGCCTAGTCGGGAGCGCGATAACGCCAAGACACGCCGAAGTCTCTTGAAAACCCGAACCCCCACGCGCCGGGGCCCGGACCCGTGAGGACGGCGGGCAATGAATGGGCTGCCCTAGCCGGCCTGACCGCTCTAGGGCGTTGTTGTCGTCGATCTTCCGTTCATGGCATCGGCGGTGAAGAAGGAGAGAGGATGACCTACAAGCAAGACGGTAGTAGATGTGTTTGTCGATTGGATTTAGATGGGATCAAATCGGCCATGAACCTCTTATTATATAGAGGAGAGTGGTTTTATCCTTTTAGGAAATCATCAGAGATGTTTCCAATTACAAGACGGACTCCAAAACACGATCTAAAATCGATCGGTTCGGACCCTGGCAGTGCCGCGTGTGGGCGCTAGTAGACGCGCAGACACCGGCCGCCAGACCGTCATCCAACCAGCGCAGTCCGGAGCGCTCGGTCGGGCAGGGCCACGCCAGACGCACCCGCCAGCCGCGACCGACGCACGAGAAGCGACGTCCGGCGCTGCCTGGCTGCTTGCGTGCTGTCCGTGCGCGGCGCATGGATGAAGGTGACAGACGCGCCAGCTGCTTGCCTGCCTGACGCCGCAAACAAATATTCCAACGTCTGGCGCATGGATAGTAGGGTTAGGCCTGCTCCTTCGACAATTTCCAAGACTCGTGCCTCGTACGTGTAGGTACATGCATCCTTGCTTCCTTCATTATCGATGGACATCAGCTGTACGTCATGTTCCATTCCAAAGATAACAATATCTCTTCTATAGCCATATCTTTCATATATGTAATCATGCGTAACTTGTTCCACCCCTTGAAACATATATATATCGGAAACATTAAAATATTAATCTTTCCGAATTGGCAATATCTTGGCTTTCTAGTGTTCTACTTTTAACCTTCACGTGAGGAATTTTAACCTGTTGACATGTTCATCCAAATACGGATGTCAACATTGTCCTTGTCCCTAAGGAGAATTGTCTACTTCTGCATGAAAGAAATAGCCAGATAGACAACATCAACAAGAAGGCATCGACCAAAGAAAGAGAGCTTTCGCTCAATCTTAGTATTTTGTTGGATTATTGATGGAGGATCCCACTTTATTGACAAAAGGTTCCAACAGTACCTAGCAAACCTAGGGTTCGTCACAATATCGCCACGGCTTATCACCCTCAAACTAGTGGACAAGCAGAGATGTGAAACAAACAAATCAAAAATATCCTACAGAAGACAATAGATGAGATGGGAACAAAGTGAGAAGCATTATGGGCATACAGACAGCCTACAAGGCACCAATTGGAATGTCACCATACCAACTTGTCTACGGCAAGACTGTCACTTGCCCTGTTGAGCTAGAATTCAGTGCTCTTTGGGCAATCAAGAGATGGAATATGGACTAGAAACTGCGGGAGTGAAAAGAAAGATGCAATTATCGAGAATTTGATGAATGGCGAGAGAGAAAGCTTATCATAATGCCAAGATTTATAAAGAAAGAACAAAGAAGCGGCATGAAAATATGGGTACTTAGATGCCCGCCTCTCTTAAGTATGTAAAAAAGAAGAAAAGAAAAACAAAGATAGCACATGGTCCTTGTTCTTATATGCTTTCATTGTTCTAAAAAAGAGACAAGTTTCTTTTGAGCATTGCGAGAATTAGTTTTGGCCACTATATTTTCCACAAACTTTGCACTTGTTGAAAGAACCCTACATAGATCCTCGTCTTGATTTTGACAATATAAGCAAGATAAGTATGATATTCTTTGACTTACATGAAAATCCATATAAGCCTGATGTTTGCTATGAGCATTCTATTGCTTTGGTGAGGATCTAAAAATACCACATATATTGAGTGATTGAGAGTATCATTTACAATAGAAGGTATGCTATGTTTTGTTTTCAAAACTTTACCAAAAACTTCAGTTGACTTGACTAAAGATAGAAAGGCGATTTGTTTTAGTTGTTCTGCTTCTCAACCGCCTAAAGTTTTTTTTGGTAGACACCTTAAATCCCACAATACAGGATAGATTAAGGAACATTTATGTTTGATGTCTTGATCTTAAGTTAAGTCTAAAGTAAACCATCCTTTTATCAAGATGAGTAAAAACCTAAGTGTGAGGAGGTTGTTGAACGTAGTTTTTGACAACTTAATATATATATATATATATATGTATATATAGTATTGCTATATGGTACCCGGGTACCGAATCTATTCGGTCCCAGCCTCCTATTATTACACCCGGCAAACAGGCGCACCCAGTCGTTTGGGCCTGAGGCTCACAGCCCGGCCCACCCACGCACGAGGTCGAGCGGCGGGGCATACCAGCTCTCTAGCTCCCCTGCCCACCCACGATTTGTTTGCGGTTCAGCGGTTCCAGTTCTCAGATCTCGTCCGCTCAGCTCACCCGGACGCCACCGCCACCGCCACCGCCCGTCGGTTCCCTCTCCCTACCACCTCCGGCATACCTCCTCAACCCACCTCCGCCGGACCCCGTCAGCTCGCCTGTTCCGTACCACCCCCGCCGGCGCCACCCCACAGCCCACCGTCGCTGCCCTCCTTCGCATCCTTGAGGGGACGGAGATGAGACGCCGCCAGTCGCTCCTTGCCGCCGTCGGCCGCGTTATGCGCAGCTGCTTGAGGGAAGTCCACGTCTTGGCCAGCAGACGTTCAATGCCGAGCAAAGCTGCCGCGTCCCCTCCAGGTACCGGGACTTCACCTTGGATGCCCGCCCCTCATCCCTCGACTTCGTCCTGCTTCGCATCCTTGTGTGGGAATGCATGTTGGTTTGACCCTCCCGGCTGCAATGGCGGCAGCCTCGCCCTTACTAGCTGCAACGGCGGTGTCTCCTTCAAGATCTAGGTCAGTTTGACCATGTGCAGTGCTTACCCCTTCAGACCTAGATGACCCATTCCATTTCCTTGTGATGATGTGCGCAATTAGAGGGCTTAGAACCATTAGTAACACTACTAGTACTAGTATTTGATTTATCGCCACAATATAAGTGGAGCTGTGATCCAGAAGAGCAACTCAAGCTCCCTTGGATGAACGCCTTTTTGATCTGCAGCTTTACATTACACATGTGCATGATGTCAGTCATATATAGTGCAACAGTCCTGCATGGTGCATATGCATACCAATACCATATAATTTAATGCTTGCCAAGAATGTGAAGATTGAGTTCTTTACGGATCAAAGAATCTCTATATCTTGAGGGTCTTGTTTCATTCAAATCTACGTGTCACCCTTTTAATGTGTTTAAGTGATTTTCTTCAGGGAGAATGTGCTGTACAGTAGTTTTGGTTATCTATTTTTCATGGAAATCATCTGTAGTTCACGTGTTTAAGAAGGCATGCTCTGTCCCTAGTGTGTGTTTATTGTCACATTATGATAAACCTGTTCAGAGAGTAAATTGCAATAATATTGAATAAATACTTAATTATTCACCTGAACTGAAATCTTTTGACAAATTGCAGACCACTTTCGACCTATTCTGATTAAATTGGCAAGCTATTTTAGGTTTCCTACACTAGTTATTTGTAGGACAATACATCTGGAGTTTATAGACAGCAATATGAAGATTCTCAGTTTTTAGCTCAAAATAATCTTTTCAATCTGTACCAACCTGTTCAGAGTACAAACTACAGAGTAACCTTCTTTTCTATATATACATATAGTACAAATAGCTGTACATTTAAGATCCCTAATTTATCCCAGACATTCAAGATACATTATTTACTACTGCTACTTTTTATTATATATCTAAGCATCTATTAAGTATTCTACAGGTCTAGAACTATGGTAAAAAACAAAAAAAATCCTGTCAAAACCTCATCTGCTTAGTTTTTATGCTCCAATAATTCACCTCTGTTGCACTTTTCAATCTGATTCCTGCTTGCTTCCTTTTTTCAGATTAGGAACATCGACATGCACTAGGTTGGATGTTCAGGAGGCAACCAGAACCTGGATAACCCATCAATTTTGCAGGCAGTGTTAGATGACATGTAAGGTAAGCCATGGCTGGATTTAGAAGCTGTTTTTTGGCGGACTGCATGATTGTTTCTTGTCTGCAGTGTTATTATGTAGAGGCGGTAGAGAATTGTGTGTGTGTGTGGAGTGCACCACTATTTCTTGCCTGCACTATTGATGAGTGCCTGTGCTTGTGCTTGTGCTTGTGGTGACACTCTTAATGCTATCAAAGTAGATGAGAATCATGGTGATGATTGACTGACACTAACAATTTCTAGGCTCACACAACACAAGATGATTCAATAATAATTAATTCTTAATTCTATTGTGGTAACTATATCATTTTGCCAATTGTTATGCCACAGTCACTTTGTTAGTGGGCCATCCCTTCAATTACAATTAACTTTCATTTGATATGTCTTGCAGCGGGTAGCTCCTAGCACGTCTATAAAAATTCTTTGGCTTTGATTTCTTGTTTTCCTATCCTAATTTTTCTCCTTCAATTTGTTTATTTCCACTGCTAATTTATGTGTGCTGATAGGAAACCCATTGTCTTAGGCTGTTCAATAAGCAGTAGCATGTGACTACCCAACTAGAAGGTCCTATATGCCTCTGCTGTGTAATTAACATACTCTGTTGACATAGTTTTGGAGCTTTAGTATTATTCTTTACCAATCTTTTGACCAATTATCCAACATTATAGCATGACTATTCGATTTCCTTCTGATGATGTTTGAAATTAGAGGGCTTAGAACCATTAGTAACACTACTAGTACTAGTATTTGATTTATTGCCACAATATAAGTCAAGCTATGATCCAGAAGAGCAATTCAAGCTCCCTTGGATGAACGCCTTTTCGACCTGCAGCTTTACATTACACAGACAAGTGCACGATGTCAGTCATATTTAGCAACAGTCCAGCATGGTGCATATGCATACCAATACCATATAATTTAATTAATTTAATGCATGCCAAGACTGAAGTTTGGGTCCCTTACGGAGCAAAAGAATCTCCATATCTTGAGGGTCTTGCTTCATTCAAATCTACATGTCACCTTGTTCATGTGTTTTAAGCGGTTTCTTCAGGGAGAATGTGCTGTACAGTAGTTTTGGTTATATAATTTTCATGGAAATCAACTGTAGTTCATGTGTTTAAGACGACATGGAAATCTCCATTATGATAAACCTGTTCAGAGTGCAAATTGCAATAATATTAAAAAACTACTTAATTATTCACCTGAAATAGAATCTTTTGTCAAAATGCTGACCACTACTTTCGACCTTTTTCTGATTATTTTTAGTTTCCTACACTATTTATTTGTAGGACAATATTTCTGGAGTTTATGGATAGCAATATGAAGATTCTTAGTTTTTAGCTCAAAATAATCTTTACAATCTGTACCAGCCTGTTCAGAGTACAAACTACAGTAATCTTCTTTTCTATATATACATATGGTACAAATAGCTGTACATTTAAGATCCCTAATTTATACCAGATATTCACGATACATTATTTACTACTGCTACTTTGTAGTATATATCTAAGCATCTATTAAGTATTCTACAGGTCTAGAACTATGGCAAAAAAAAATCATGTGAAAACCTCATCTGTCGCACTTTCTAATCTGATTCCTGCTTGCTTCCTTTTTCAGATTTGGAACATCGACATGCACTTGGTTGGATGTTCAGGAGGCAGCTTCAACTAGAACCTAGATAATCCATCAATTTTGCAGGCAGTGTTGGAAGAAATGTAAGGTGAGCCATGGCTGGATTTAGAGGCTGTTGTCTGGCGGCCTGCACCACTGTTTCTTGTCTGCAGTGTTATTATGCAGACTGAATCACCTCTGCACCCCTTCTCCTTTTTCCATCTTCAATTTGTTTAATATCCATAGGAATTGGGACGGTGTCTATCAATACTATTATTTGCTCAATGACGGCGTGCTCTCTATGAACTTCAAAACTACTGAACCACCAAAAATTTCTTTGCTAAATAGGATATAGAGGCTATTATATTGTAGATTCATCGTCCATCTATTTGTCTGCAAGTTCAAGTGCATTATTTATTTATTAATTTGTTTTTTTACTTGCCAATCCTTTTTTGAACCATTTATTTGCATGCTACCATCTCCGTGGAATGGAGTGTTATGTGGTTCACTACCTCACCTAAAACCATCCGTTGTTCAACCATTGATTTGAATGGTTGTGTTGGACTTTGCATACAGAAAATAGGAGCAAGGGAAAGGGTGAAGGAACACGTGCCTTGTTCTCTCAGAGTTGCAAATATTTTACGGCTTGCAAGCACCTATCACTATTTTGTGCATTATCTACTTCAATTTGTAAATAATATTTTATTATACTTCTAGTTCAAGTATGGAATTATTTGGGACAAGAGATGAAGTCTTTGTGTTAGCACGGTCATTATTTGCAACCAATTGAACTATCTTAAATTTTCTAGTTCACATATGGAATTATTTTGCGACAAGAGGCTTAAGTCTTCATGTTAACACAGATCATTATTTGCAACTAGGCGTACCCAGCACTCGCCTGGATGCCTAGGCGCTTTTAAAACATGGATGATGAGGTCACTTTTGCTGTGCCAATACCATTTACGCATCTCACTGCATTGGGCATGAACCTGCCAGATGTTGTTTGCTAACTCAAATATTAATTATCCATCACTTTCATATGGTTCTAGATATTTTTTCCCTTGTTGCTCCAATGTTTGTTGATTGAATTAGTTTGGTTTCCTGCTTAGTAACACCATTTATGGTAGTCAGTAATAGAACCTTCTACTTGGATTTGCTCATTTAATGCTCTATTTTTTTTGTTTCCATTAGGTTTGTTCTGATGCACATATGACCTTTATTTTTGTATACAGGTTCATATATGGTGATCCACGCAAAGATACACCATTAGTGATTGTGTGCATAAATTTTTATAGTACAGGTGAACAGCAAATGGATGCAAAAGCAGGAGGACAGCAGTACATTAGTAGCTCGCTCTTATCTCAGGTAGTAGTGACCGTAGCTAAGCATCAATTCACTTTTGAGTGAATTGTCCCTTTCATAATAGTGTATGCAGCTTGGATTAGCATTACCACTGTATTGGAAACTGATCATATTATGAGAAAAATAATCTTCAATGCTGTTAAAAAATGTACGGTTAAATCCATCTTTTCCTAAATATTATGGCATGAAGTGATGTCTGAAACATAGGTATTATAAGAAATGTGTTTGTTGCAATCAATACTGAAGTTCATTTTTGTTTTGCAAATGCAGTCTACTCTAGGCTCATCACTCTTTGTGATTATTATAGTTGCATCTGTATTTTATTTTAACGTTGCTGTCTCAAACATGGGTTTGTGAAACCGACTTTATTACTTCTATTTTGTTTAATGAACCATGACTGATGGATAATTTGGTTTTCACTCTTATTATTATGTGGTGCCTTGGCTGAAGCCACCTTCAAACCCTTCTAAATATACCGATGCAATTTTTTAATTTTCAGTCTCCACAACCAATACTTATTTTGGATCCAGTGGTGTAATTGTAACTTCCATGTCAATACTTTGTATAATAGATATTATGTAGGTACTCTTACCATTGATGCCGTAGCCTAAATTTTAAATATTGATTTTCTCTTGCAGAATCTACATGGATGTTTCAGCCTGCTTTCATTTGTAGATGTCCTGTGGCGCTTTTTTGGAAGAGTTGGCTCATAAGATGGGCAAACCTGGCGTTTTCGGTCAATTAGCAGTACGTCCTAGATGTGATTGTATGATGCAGATGCAACCAGTTGAATTTTGATTTTCCTTTGGGGTCAACCAGCTCGTACACCACGGATCAGCTCATGTACATGTAATAGCTTCACAAGATAATTTTTGAAGCCTCCATTTTTTTTACTCAGACCATAAAGAGTATCTTCATTGAAGTTTTTTTTTTCTTTCTCAGCATTTTTCATTTGCATGGATCATATAGTAATGATGATGAAAGTAATTCCAAGTTAGGTGCAAAGAACTCGTTACAGCTTGGCTGAGGCTTCAAAATTGGCGCAAGCACCTCGCGCATCCGTAGAATTGGAAAAAGAAAATAACAAAAGATCATGAAAAAAAAAAAAAAAAAATAACAGGCATATATAAATGTATAGTCTGCAATCATCCGTTCTACTACGTAACCATGCAAAATAATAATAATAAAACGATAGCCGGCCAGCATGAGAATCGGCAGCATGGGTGGCCTGGCGGGGAAAAAAAGTGGGCAGCATTGGTGGGCCTTGCACGATGGGCCTAGAGGACTTAAGAAGGGGAGCCGCGGCAACGGAAGACTGGCATGCGGTGGAGGTGGTTTGGGGCACCGGGGTCTGAATGGATTTGGTACCCGGGTCCAAATAGTGCTGGCGTGTATATATATATATATATATATATATATATATATATATATATATATATATATATATATATATATATATATATAGGGTGAGTGTTTTTACCCTGAAAGGAGTAATTCTCCCATCTTTAAAATCATATTGCGTATGTGTTCATACTAATTTAGCAGTTTGAGTATGTTTATATACTCATATTAAGATATTTCAAATCTTACCACAAAAAATTTTTGAAGGAACCCATACTTTTAATATTTACCAAAAAATGTCACTACTGCCAGTATATATAAAAAAGTATATCCACATACTCTAGGTATGTATACATACTTAACATAAATATCACCCTAGATGGTCTAATATGATCATATACTTGGCTCACGTACACTTCGTTCAATAATATATACCCTAAATCTAGAGATATACACATGGGAGTAACTACTCCCCCGAAGTATATGTCTACTATTTTGATGCCAGGCTTATGAATAATAATCATCACGCCGGCGGAGCGCCGCCCACCTCCGGCCACGTCCAGGCGCAGCAACTGATTCATTGATGCACGTCATTTATTACTACATGCAAAAGTCTCCTGACTAAATAAAGGCAAGGTGTCAAGTATACTCCACGGGAATCACGCCATGGATGCCGCAGAAATCATTAACTGACACTAACTTGATAATTCGTCGTTTATAAATAAACTGCAAACCTCATCTCATTTCTCCCGTCATTTTTCTCTCCGCAAATCCATCTGCACCAACCGGTGGTCGAGAGGGGCTCCATCGCGACGGCGGCGGCTGCCGCGCCCTCCGCGCCCTCCCCTCACCGGCAGTGCACAAATCGACCACGGAGGCCCGGGCCTCCTCCCCTGCGGATGTGAATTCCCTGTGGCGTAACTCTCTCTTCCTGGGCCTCCCGTTGCAGGTCTGGGGCGCACAGGGGCGGAGGCGGCGCCCTCTTGCTCCCACCGACGGCGACGCTGGTGTCCCTTTCGCGGCGGCAACTCACGGACGCCAATGGCGGCGCATCGTGGGCAGCGGCGTCACAAAGGGCTGAGTGGCAGAGAGGTCGCGCGAGCTGGCGGCCCTTCTTCCCCGTGGCCCCATCCCGACGGCAGCGCCCTCTCCTCCTCGCACCAACACCGAGAGCGTTGCTGCCGGATCTCGTGGAGTGGGTACGGTGGCCGCTCGCCGTTGGGCGGCGCACGTTGAGCGGGGCCCCGCCCTGCCGATGGCTTCCGTTGGTGCGAGCTAGGTCCGGCGACTAGAGTCGGCGGCAGCGGCGCGTGCGAGGCCCGGTGGCGCGGTGACCTTGCCACGTCCGCCTCCGTGGTCACGGGATCCAGAAAGGCCTCTGCGGCACTACCGCGCACCCGGCGACGGCTTCCGATTCATTCGACGACAGCGACCTCACGTGGCAGCTGAGATCCTGCGGTGACGTGGCGAGGACCTAAGACCGGCCGGGGCGCGCTACATGTCGCCCGTGCGAGGGACGGAGGCGACGCGCAGACCAAGCTGTTGAAGAGATATGATTAGATGTTTCTTCTTTCTTTCTCTATGGTGAACGACGCGACGCTGTTGCAGATGCAGGAGACGTCAATGGCTGGTGATGTGCCTGACGCGGCTGGCGCTGGATAGTGTGGACACCTTCGAGCCCCTCCCTCGGAGTGACTGGCGGCCTGCCGTGTCCAAGATCTTTGAGTGTTATTATTCTTTTTAGTTCTGAATTTTTGTATGCTTTTTTCAGTATTTCTCGTCGTTTCGTTGTACTCTTGTTTGGTTGAAAGATACGTTCCTCCATGACATGAGTGTTTGCTTCCCTCGACTGGCATATGATGGCTTCCGATATTAGATTTATTTTTGTATAAAGTTTAGATGAATTTGCTACAGATTTTTGTCCAAAACTAATCCGGATCAACTCCCCCCTCAGCAATAACCAACAGCTAGTAATAAATCGCAGCAACTCCATCCAGATTGATGAATATAGATGGATTTTAACATTTTTTTGATGAATTGAAACTAGAAGTTGCAATGGATTTGAATACTTTTGTTCATGGCTACACGAATCTAAGTAATTTTCTCTTCATTCCAAGTTATGTTTGCAAAAATCTACTTACCAAGTATTTTCTCAGTTATAGGAAATAAAATTAGTTACTTTTACAAAAAATCTACTACTGTATAGTAATAAAATAAATCAGTCTGACCGCAGGCTTGACACACCGGTGCTTATCATATGCATTTACCACTCAAATGTCATGATGGAATTATTTCCTTACCAAAAGGATATTATTAGTAATAAAATGGAGTTTGACATGATTGTAGGCACGTCAATTATTAGCGGTCAAATTTACCGGTCATTGATCCGGATGGAATTATTTCCTTAACAAAATGATACTAAGTAATAAAAAAATAATTATTTTAAGAAGGGAATTATTTTCTTACCAGAATAATACTACAAGTAATAAAAATACTCTCACCACTTGCTGGACAAGCCGGTGATTAGCAAAGGAATATTTACCAATCATAAGGTAGGAAGTAATTATTTTCTTACTATAATAATACTATCAGTAATAAAAAATTACTCTCACCACACGCGGGACATGCCCATGATTAGCAAATGAAAATTTACCGATCACAGGTTAGGAGGGAATTAATTCCTTACCAGAACAATACTATGAGTAATAATAAAAATAATCCTACCGCATGTCGGACAGGAAAATTTACCGCCTCATAGGTCGAGCGGGAATTATTTTCTCACTTTTCCTACTTGTTCTGTCGCAAAGAAAACGACCGAGCCGGTCTTGCGACACGCGGGCGCCGCGCTGGAGCCGCCATGGCCGCGGCGCCCCGGCGTTTCCTTGTCCGCCCTAGGCGTTTCCTTGTCGGGTGCGGTTCGTTTCCTTGTCGAGCCGGTTTGTGCGCCCGTTACGAGGCCGGGCATTGATGCCAATCTTTTTCGTAGTCATCGCTCGAATCCCATTTGCCTCGACTAGAAACGCCTCGCAACCGGAGCCGGAGAGCCGGGGGGGGGGCGAATGTGGGAGGCGCGAGGCGGATTCCACGGCGGTGGGGGGTGATTTGTCCGCGTTCTTCCTTCCTTCTACGCCCGTGCGCGCTGGACGTGCTTCTCTACTTCCAGGTACCCTCTGTTGCATGTGTGTCTTGCTCCATTACTGCGGCGGAAGGTGGTTTCGTGCTCGTTTGTTAGCTTTGCTTGTAGATCTCCGCTTGAATCCTCAATGGTTGAAGGTCTTGTGCTCGGTAGCTGTAAGTTTGTGCGTTTGATTTGTCAATGTTGTAGGTTTTGCCCGGATTGGGGTATCTGTTGTTTGTGTAACTCAGTTTGAGTGGGATTCGGTTTTCTCCTCTCTTTCTCTCTGGATGCATGCATATTGTATGATTGCGTGGCGGGATTAGGTTTTAGGGCCGACGGATTGGGGTTGTGTGGAAAGGGGAATGCTCTCTCTAATTCATTTTGAATGGGATTGGGGTTTGTCCCTCTGTTTTCTCTCTCGATCTATTCATTTTGATTGATTGGGATGTTGTGGCGATGGATCTATAAGTTATAGGTTCATTGATAGTATATTTAGCATTTGTGGATGGGAGCCGCTGATGTTTGGTTGATGCCATAATGTGTTCCAAAGAATGCTGTTTCGTTTTGCAAGTTTTTGAAGATGAGACCGAAGTTTGTTAGTTAGTTTGAGAGATTCGGAGATGACTAAAAAAAAAGCTTGTAGAGAGGTTGTTTGGATGTAGGGACTAAAGGATTGTTAGTTACTTTGAGAGATTCGAGAGATTCGGATATGATTCCAATTAGCTTGGCTAGATTTTTTTCGACTAAAGGCTTGTTTGGATGTGGGCATGACTGAAAGGTCCTAATGGCTAGAGGGGGTGAATAGCCTATTAAAAATTCTTGCAACAACACTAAACAAACGGATTAGACAATAAGATGGCTTAAGCTAAATAAAGCGGTGCTACTGAATTAGCTAAGCAAGCCACAAGTCAATTCTATTGTCTCTAATCCACACAATGGCTATGTCGCTAGTTTACTCCTAGGTGAACAAGCAAATCTAACTAGATTACCACTAGGAGCTACACAAGACTAAGCAAACTACACAAGCTACTCAAGCTAAGCAAAACTACACAAGTCTACTAGCGAAAGTAATGCAAAGAGGCTAGAACACAATACCACCGCGGAGTGTAGAGGATGATGCCAATCACCGTGTACAATGAGAAATCTCCAACGAACTCAAGACAATAGACACGATGATTTTTCACCGAGGTTCACGTGCTTGCCGCAACGCTAAGTCCCGTTTGTGGCGACACACTCACTTGACGTATGCTAAGCTTAATGGTCTGGTGCCAAATCCCCCTATGGGAGCTCAAGCAAACGATCACAAGAGAGGGTCCAACAAGCCACGAGCAATCCACTAGTGCTCCTTTTCGCGAATCTCCCGCGGGGTAAGGACGACCCCCCTCACAATCAGCACGGTGTGGCCTCAAACAAGCTCCACTTGAGCTCAACACCGCCTCTTGCTCCAAGCCGCTAGGGAACCGGGCAAATTCCCAAGAAAACAAGAATCCCGCGGCTTCTCCAAGGATGAAGTGCCTCTAGATACAACCGATGCAAGCAATGCACTTCTATCACTCTCAATCTCACCAAGAATACGTAATTATGGATGGAGAGATGAGTGGAGAGGAGTCTCACAAGCTCAATAGCAAGTTAGAGTGTTCAAATGTGCAAGAGAGGGGCTAGGAACGGCCAATCCAATATATATAGCCCCACTCACGAGATAGAGCCGTTGGTCTTCAAAATGGGCTCTCTTCGGGGTGATCGGACGCACCGACCGGAACCACCAGCGGGTCCGGTCGCGAGTCCGGTCACTGCTTCCGGTCACAACAGACAAGGTTTCGGGCCCACGGCCGACAAAGATCTCCACGTCGGCCGAGAGGTTCCCGGCCGACACCGAAGCGCCCGGTCCAAATTTTCCGGTGCCGTCCGTCACAATCCCGAGCCGAGCGACGGATTACACCCTTTTGTTATTTTGATCGGACACCTCGACCGAGCCACCACCGGTCGCGTCGGCGGAGAGACCGCGCGTCCGGTCACCTTTTCACAAAGAAGCCTTCTTCATCTTTTTCTTTGCTCTTTGCTTCAAACTTGCTTCGCCTCTTGCCATGGGTTGCCAACACATCCAAGATGATCACGTTATCATGCATGTTAGCTCGTCGATAAGTTAGGCAAGATCGGTTAGTGCTCTCATGTCCTAAATGCAATATGCAAGTCAATTGGACCTAGAAGCACTTCATCAAAGTATTGTCGCGGCATTCCCTCTTGATAGTCGGCTATCTATCCTATAATGTGATCACACGCTCTATCGTGTCTTGATCACCAAAAAGGAAAACCCTATCAAGATACCTTTGCCTTGATCTCCGGGTTCCTCTCAAGCCGATCATCGAGCTTGACGATCCATCAAGTCCACCGACATTGTCCATGTTCATGATCATCATGCTCCTTGTCATCAACCTAATCCTATCTCAAGTCATACACTTAGAGCAAAGGATTAGTCCACAAGTGTGTCATCAATTTCCAAAACCAAACATGAGATTTCAATCTCCCCTTTTTGGTAATTGATGACAACCAAACTCACAAAGATTTGAAATAAAAATTAATTGAACTTGAATTGCTTGCCCATAGCATTTTGATCATGAATCAAGGATTGGACAAACATTTCAAGGTTCGGTTTTGGTAGTAGTAGCTCCCCTACATATGTGCTTCCATGTGTTTGGATCAAGTTGGCACATATGTATGGATAGAAATCTTGGGAGAGATACTAATACCAAAAAGAGATGCTAAGGTTCTAGAATTGACCTTTGAGCGTGAAACCATCTGAAGTCCTTAGCATCATGTATCTAGACATTCATCAAAACTCAACATACCCCATGAGATCAACATTATAGGCTAAAATGTGAGCTTTGTCTAGATACATCCTATGCATGCTAGTTGGTCAATACACCAATCAATTTTCAAAAACTAGCATACACCAAGCAATCATGTATATTGAATTTAGATTGCCAATACAACATTTCATTATGATCATGCACATACAAATGCACAAATAGTCTATGAGCTTGCTCCCCTATTTGTGTGATCCTTTCCAACATCTTTGTGACTTATTTCTCCCCTTTGTCAACAATCATCAAAAAGGTATAAATGAGAGAAATCAAGTCAATCAAAGTATCACATGTGGTCTCATCTAGATCACTTGCCTTTCCATGTATTCAAGTTTGAACTAAGGACAAGCTTTTTTACACCTCATATGCATAAGGGTTATCTTGCACCATGTTAGAATACACATCAATAGCTCATTTTCTAGAGTTGACACTAGGATTGCAAGCCCACAAACATGTCATATGCCACCACTAGTTCGTAGAACCATTGTAAGGTCCTAGATGGCTAGAGGGGGTAAATAGCCTATAAAATTTTTTACAAACTCAACTCAACAAACCGATTAGTATAAAACACGGCGTAAAGCGGTTTGCACTAGCTCTAGTGACAAGACTAAATATGTTATGATCTCTAAGTCACACAAGGTCTATGTCACTACTTTAACTAGTGAACAATCCT
>JADLZK010004833.1:0-12452 GCA_015847255.1 Hyparrhenia diplandra
AGCTAGTAGAAAGCTATTTTTGAAATCCATAAGTCCATGTCTGATAGGCATCGCGAAGGCTCGCAAAATTGACGGTTTTCAAAAGAGGTCATTCTAGCCTCCGTCGGCGCATTTTTGTCGCCAACATTTATGGAGATTGGCAGATTTTTGACCAAGATAGATCCAGCCGCCATGAAAGTGACCCGTTGGAAGCCCAACAGATGTAATTCAACGCATCAAAAGTAAAATTTTTGTGTATCACGTGGCAAAACAAGAGACAAAAGATGCCATTTTGGCCTCCGCTCGAGCAGAAATTTCGGCCAACATTTTCGAGATTGGTGGATTTTTGACCAAGATAGATCCTCCGCCATGAAAATTGACCCTGGAAGCCCAACATGACCTAATTTAGAGGATCGAAAAGTATAATTTTTACATTTATCACGTGGGCAGCTAAGGAGCCCAAAGATGCCATTTTGGCCTCCATTCAGGGAAATTTCAACACGATTCCTAGCGGTGACATTTTTGAGTTCCAGAACTCCAATCGTAGTGATTCTCGACTCGTGCGGTTAGTAGAAAGCTATTTTTGAAACCATAAGTCCATGTTCGATAGGCATCGTAAAAGGCTCGCAAAATTGACGGTTTTCAAAAAGAGGTCATTCCGCCTCCTCGCGTATTGGCCAACATTTATGGAGATTGGCGATTTTGACCAAGATAGATCCGCCACCATGAAAAGTGACCCGTTGGAAGCCCAACAGATGTAATTTAACGCTATCGAAAAAGTAAAATTCTTACTGTGTATCAATGGGCAGTCAAGAGACAAAAGATGCCATTTTGGCCTCGTTTCGCAGATTGCCAACATTCGGGCGATTGGCAGATTTTTGACCAAGATAGATCCGCCGCCATGAAAAGTGACCTCGTTGGAAGCCTAACAGATGTAATTTAACGTATCAAAAGTAAAATTCTTACTGTGTATCACATGGGCAAATTAAGAGACAAAAGATGCCATTTTGGCCTCCGCTCAGCGAGATT
This sequence comes from Hyparrhenia diplandra, assembly GCA_015847255.1. Lineage (NCBI taxonomy): Eukaryota > Viridiplantae > Streptophyta > Magnoliopsida > Poales > Poaceae > Hyparrhenia > Hyparrhenia diplandra. Next base: position 1,009 of record JADLZK010004833.1, read on the forward strand.
GCCAACATATCGGGCGATTGGTAGATTTTTGACCAAGATAGATCCAAATCGCCATGAAAGTGACCCGTTGGAAGCCCAACAGATGTAATTCAATGTATCAAAATGTAAAATTTTACGTGTATCACGCGGCAAAAAGAGACAAAAGATGCCATTTTGGCCTCCGCTCGAGCAGATTTCTATCAACATTTTCGAGATTGGCGGATTTTTGACCAAGATAGATCCAGCCGCCATGAAAATTGACCCGTTGGAAGCCCAACATGACCTAATTTAGAGGATCGAAAAGTATAATTCTTACATTTATCACGTGGGCAGCCTAAGGAGCCCAAAGATGCCATTTTGGCCTCCATTCATGGAAATTTCGCCACGATTCCTAGCGGTGACATTTTTTGAGTTCCGTAACTCCAATCGTAGTGATTCTCGACTCAGGCGCGGTTAGTAGAAAGCTATTTTTGAAATCCATAAGTCCATGTTTGATAGGCATCGCGAAGGCTCGCAAAATTGACGGTTTTCAAAAGAGGTCATTCTAGCCTCCGCTCGCAATTTTGCCAAGATTTATGGAGATTGGCGATTTTTGACCAAGATAGATCCAAGCCGCCATGAAAAGTGACCCGCTGGAAGCCCAACAGATGTAATTCAACGCATCAAAAAGTAAAATTCTTGTATCACGCTGGCAAAAGTGAAGAGACAAAAGATGCCATTTTGGCCTCCGCTCGAGCAGATTTGCCAACATTTTCGAGATTGGCGGATTTTTGACCAAGATAGGCCGCCATGAAAATTGATTCCGTTGGAAGCCCAACATGACCTAATTTAGAGGATCGAAAAGTATAATTTTTACATTTATCACGTAGCAGCTAAGGAGCCCAAAGATGCCATTTTGGCCTCCATTCATGGAAATTCGGCCACGATTCCTAGCGGTGACATTTTTTGAGTTCCAGAACTCCAATCGTAGTGATTCTCGACTCGGGCGGCTAGTAGAAAGCTATTTTTGAAATCCATAAGTCCATGTCTCGATAGGCATCGCGAAGGCTCGCAAAATTGACGGTTTTCAAAAGAGGTCATTCTAGCCTCCGTCGGGCGCATTTTGTCAACATTTATGGAGATTGGCAGATTTTGACCAAGATAGATCCGGGCCGCCATGAAAAGTGACCGCTGGAAGCCCAACAGATGTAATTTAACGTTATCAAAAAGTAAAATTCTTACAGTATCACGTGGGCAACCGAAGAGACAAAAGATGCCATTTTGGCCTCCGCTCGCCAACATTTCGAGATTGGCGGATTTTTGACCAAGATAGATCCGCCGCCATGAAAATTGACCCGTTGGAAGCCCAACATGACCTAATTTAGAGGATCGAAAAAGTATAATTTTACATTTATCACATGGGCAGCTAAGGAGCCCAAAGATGCCATTTTGGCCTCCATTTAGGAAATTTGCCACATTCCTAGCGGTGACATTTTTTGAGTTCCGATAGAACTCCAATCGTAGTGATTCTCGACTCCGCGGCGGGCGGTTAGTAGAAAGCTATTTTTGAAACCATAAGTCCAAAATTCGATAGGCATCGCGGAAGGCTCGCAAAATTGACGGTTTTCAAAAGAGGTCATTTCGCCTCCGTCGCGGCAGATTTCTCACAACATTTATGGAGATTGGCAGATTTTGACCAAGATAGATCCGGGGCCGCCATGAAAAGTGACCCGTTGGAAGCCCAACAGATGTAATTTAACGTTATTGAAAAGTAAAATTTTACATGTATCACGCGGCAACCGAAGAGACAAAAGATGCCATTTTGGCCTCCATTCATGGATTTTCGGGCGATTGGCAGATTTTTGACCAAGATAGATCCAAACGCCACGAAAAGTGACCTCGTTGGAAGCCTAACAGATGTAATTTAAAATCGAAAAGTAAAATTTTTACAGTAGGTATCACATGGGCAAATAAGAGACAAAAGATGCCATTTTGGCCTCCGCTCAGGCAGATTGGCCAACATATATGGCGATTGATAGATTTTTGACCAAGATAGATCCCTGCCGCCATGAAAAGTGACCCGTTGGAAGCCCAACAGATGTAATTCAATGTATCAAAATGTAAAATTCTTACTGTGTATCACGTGGCAACCGAAGAGACAAAAGATGCCATTTTGGCCTCCGCTCGCGCATTTTTCGCCAACATTTCGAGATTGGCGGATTTTTGACCAAGATAGATCCGGGGCCGCCATGAAAATTGACCCGTTGGAAGCCCAACATGACCTAATTTAGAGGATCGAAAAGTATAATTTTTACATTTATCACGTGGGGCAGCTAAGGAGCCCAAAGATGCCATTTTGGCCTCCATTCATGGAAATTTCGTCACGATTCCTAGCGGTGACATTTTTTGAGTTCCAGAACTCCAATCGTAGTGATTCTCGACTCGGCGGTTAGTAGAAAGCTATTTTTGAAATCCATAAGTCCATGTCCGATAGGCATCGCGAAGGCTCGCAAAATTGACGGTTTTCAAAAGAGGTCATTCTAGCCTCCGTCGGGCAGATTTCACAAGATTTATGGAGATTGGCAGATTTTTGACCAAGATAGATCCGGGCCGCCATGAAAGTGACCCGTTGGAAGCCCAACAGATGTAATTCAACGCATCAAAAAGTAAAATTTACGTGTATCACGCTGGCAAACCGAAGAGACAAAAGATGCCATTTTGGCCTCCGCTCGAAAGCAGATTTCCGTCAACATTTTCGAGATTGGCGGATTTTTGACCAAGATAGATCCGGCCGCCATGAAAATTGACCGTTGGAAGCCCAACATGACCTAATTTAGAGGATCAAAAAGTATAATTTTACATTTATCACGTGGGCCTAAGGAGCCCAAAGATGCCATTTTGGCCTCCATTCATGGAAATTCGCCACGATTCCTAGCGGTGACATTTTTGAGTTCCGTGAACTCCAATCGTAGTGATTCTCGACCGCGGCGGTTAGTAGAAAGCTATTTTTGAAATCCATAAGTCCATGTTCCGATAGGCATCGCGAAGGCTCGCAAAATTGACGGTTTTCAAAAGAGGTCATTCGCCTCCCGCTCGCGCATTGCCAACATTTATGGAGATTGGCAGATTTTGACCAAGATAGATCCCCGCCATGAAAAGTGACCCGTTGGAAGCCCAACAGATGTAATTTAACGTTATCAAAAAGTAAAATTTTACGTGTATCACGCGGGCAACCAAGAGACAAAAGATGCCATTTTGGCCTCTCGCTCGCAGATTTCGGGCGACGAGATTGGTGGATTTTTGACCAAGATAGATCCGGGCCGCCATGAAAATTGACCGTTGGAAGCCCAACATGACCTAATTTAAGGATCGAAAAAGTAAAATTTTACATTTATCACATGGGCAGCTGAAGAGCCAAAAGATGCCATTTTGGCCTCCATTCAGGAAATTTTTTGCCAACATATCCTAGCGATTGTGAGATTTTTGACCAAGATAGATCCAATCGTAGTGAAAGTGACCGCTGGAAGCCCAAAAGATATTTTCAAACCAAAAATCCAAAATTCGATAGGTATCACGCGGGCTCAAAAAGAGACAAAAGATGCCATTTTGGCCTCCGCTCGGCGCATTTGCCAACATTTATGGAGATTGGCAGATTTTTGACCAAGATAGATCCAGCCGCCATGAAAATTGACCGTTGGAAGCCCAACATGACCTAATTTAGAGGATCGAAAAGTAAAATTTTACATTTATCACGTGGGGCAGCTTAAGGAGCCCAAAGATGCCATTTTGGCCTCCATTCATGGAAATTTCGTCACGATTCCTAGATTTTTGACATTTTTTGAGTTCCGTGAACTCCAATAAAAGTGATTCTCGACTTGGAAGCCTAGTAGAAAGCTATTTTTGAAATCCATAAGTCCATGTCTCGATAGGCATCGCGAAGGCTCGCAAAATTGAGTTTTCAAAAGAGGTCATTTTAGCCTCCGTCGCGCAAAATTGCCAACATTTATGGAGATTGATAGATTTTTGACCAAGATAGATCCGGGGCCGCCATGAAAAGTGACCCGTTGGAAGCCCAACAGATGTAATTCAACGTATCAAAAAGTAAAATTCTTACTGTGTATCACGTGGCAAATAAGAGACAAAAGATGCCATTTTGGCCTCCGCTCTCGAGCAGATTGGCCAACATTTCGAGATTGGCGGATTTTTGACCAAGATAGATCCATGGGGGGCCGCCATGAAAATTGACCCGTTGGAAGCCCAACATGACCTAATTTAGAGGATCAAAAAAGTATAATTTTTACATTTATCACGTAGGGCAGCTAAGGAGCCCAAAGATGCCATTTTGGCCTCCATTCATGGAAATTTCTATCACGATTCCTAGCGGTGACATTTTTTGAGTTCCGTAGACTCCAATCGTAGTGATTCTCGACCAAGATAGCGGTTAGTAGAAAGCTATTTTTGAAACCATAAGTCCATGTTTGATAGGCATCGCGAAGGCTCGCAAAATTGAAAATGGTTTTCAAAAGAGGTCATTCTAGCCTCCGCGCTCGCAGCATTTTGCCAACATTTATGGAGATTGGCAGATTTTTGACCAAGATAGATCCTGCCGCCATGAAAAGTGACCTGTTGGAAGCCCAACAGATGTAATTCAACGTATCAAAAGTAAAATTTTACAGTGTATCACGGCAAATGAAGAGACAAAAGATGCCATTTTGGCCTCCGCTCGAAAGCATTTATCACAACATTTCTCGAGATTGGCGGATTTTTGACCAAGATAGATCCGGGCCGCCATGAAAATTGACCGTTGGAAGCCCAACATGACCTAATTTAGAGGATCGAAAAGTATAATTTTACATTTATCACGTGGGCAGCTAAGGAGCCCAAAGATGCCATTTTGGCCTCCATTCATGGAAATTTCGTCACGATTCCTAGCGGTGACATTTTTTGAGTTCCAAGAATCTCCAATCGTAGTGATTGACCTCCCGACTCGCATGGCTAGTAGAAAGCTATTTTTGAAATCCATAAGTCCATGTCCGATAGGCATCGCGAAGGCTCTCGCAAAATTGACGGTTTTCAAAAGAGGTCATTTTGGCCTCCGTCGCGCATTGGCCAACATTTATGGAGATTGGCAGATTTTTGACCAAGATAGATCCAGCCGCCATGAAAAGTGACCTGTTGGAAGCCCAACAGATGTAATTTAACGTTATCAAAAAGTAAAATTTTACTGTGTATCACGCTGGCAAATGAAGAGACAAAAGATGCCATTTTGGCCTCCGTTCGAAAGCAGCATTGGCCATCAACATTTCGAGATTGGCGGATTTTTGACCAAGATAGATCCTCGGGGCCGCCATGAAAATTGACTCGTTGGAAGCCCAACATGACCTAATTTAGAGGATCGAAAAGTATAATTTTTACATTTATCACGTGGGGCCTAAGGAGCCCAAAGATGCCATTTTGGCCTCCATTTAGGGAAATTTTGCCACGATTCCTAGCGGTGACATTTTTTTGACCAAGATAGAATCCAATCAGATGAAAAGTGACCAGGCGGTTAGTAGAAAGCCCAAGATAAGTCCATGCATCGAAAGTAATTTACAAAATTGACTAAGAGACAAAAGATGCCATTTTGGCCTCCCTCGCAAAATTGCCAAAGATGATTTTTGACCAAGATAAAAGATTGTCTGGAAGCCCAACATGATGTAATTTAACGTTATCAAAAGTAAAATTTTTATTTATCAACGGGCATTTATGAGCCCAAAGATGCCATTTTTGCCTCCAAGATTTATGGAGATTTTTGAAAAGATGATTTTTGACCAAGACAGAGATTTAACGCCATTAAAAAGTAAAAGTGATCACATGGGAAGCAAAAGAGACAAAAGATGCCATTTTCAATGTATCAAAATAAAATTGGTAGATTTTTGACCAAGATAGATCGCCATGAAAAGTGACCTGTTGGAAGCCCAACAGATGTAATTCAAAAAAATGTAAAATTTTGTATCACTCCGCTCGAAGAGACAAAAGATGCCATTTTGGCCTCCAACATTTTGGAGATTGGCGGATTTTGACCAAGATAGATCCGCCGCCATGAAAATTGACCCGTTGGAAGCCCAACATGACCTAATTTAGAGGATCAAAAGTATAATTTTACATTTATCACGTGAAGGCGCCTAAGGAGCCCAAAGATGCCATTTTGGCCTCCATTCATGGAAATTCGTCACGATTCCTAGCGGTGACATTTTTTGAGTTCAAGAAGATCCAATCGTAGTGAAAAGTGACTCGTTGGAAGCCTAGTAGAAAGCTATTTTTGAAATCCATAAGTCCATGTTTGATAGGCATCACAAGGCTCGCAAAATTGAAGAGACAAAAGAGGCCATTTTAGCCTCCGTCATGCAGATTTCTCACAAGATTTATGGAGATTGGCAGATTTTTGACCAAGATAGATCCGCCGCCATGAAAAGTGACCGTTGGAAGCCCAACAGATGTAATTTTTGATCAAAAAAAGTAAAATTCTTAGGCACGTATCACGCGGGCAAATTGAAGAGACAAAAGATGCCATTTTGGCCTCCGCTCGCGTGTGCATTTATGGCCAACATTTTTCGAGATTGGCGGATTTTTTGACCAAGATAGATCCGGGGCCGCCATGAAAATTGACCCGTTGGAAGCCCAACATGACCTAATTTAGAGGATCGAAAAGTATAATTTTACATTTATCACGTGGGGCAGCTAAGGAGCCCAAAGATGCCATTTTGGCCTCCATTCATGGAAATTTGCCACGATTCCTATTGGTGACATTTTTTGAGTTAGAATCCAATCGTAGTGATTCCGACTGCGGAAGCCTAGTAGAAAGCTATTTTTGAAATCCATAAGTCCATGTCCGATAGGCACGTAAGGCATGGGCAAAATTGAAGAGAAAAAGAGGTCATTCCGCCTCCGCTCGCAGATTTCACAACATTTATGGAGATTGGCAGATTTTGACCAAGATAGATCCAGCCGCCATGAAAGTGACCCGTTGGAAGCCCAACAGATGTAATTTAACGCTATCAAAAAGTAAAAATTTATGTGTATCACGCGGCAAATGAAGAGACAAAAGATGCCATTTTGGCCTCTCGTCGCAGAGATCAACATTTCGAGATTGGCGGATTTTTGACCAAGATAGATCCAGGGCCGCCATGAAAATTGACCGTTGGAAGCCCAACATGACCTAATTTAGAGGATCAAAAAGTATAATTTTACATTTATCACGGGCATTTTAAGGAGCCCAAAGATGCCATTTTGGCCTCCATTCAGTGGAAATTTCGCCACGATTCCTAGCGTGACATTTTTTGAGTTCAAGAAGATCCAATCGTGAAAAGTGATTGACGACTCGCTGCGAAGCCTAGTAGAAAGCTATTTTTGAAACCATAAGTCCATGTCCGATAGGCATCGCGAAGGCTCGCAAAATTGACGGTTTTCAAAAGAGGTCATTTTGCCTCCTCCGTCGCATTTTCTCAACATTTATGGAGATTGGCAGATTTTGACCAAGATAGATCCGCCATGAAAAGTGACCCGCTGGAAGCCCAACAGATGTAATTTAACGTTATTGAAAAGTAAAATTTTACATTTATCACGCGGGGCAAATTAAGAGACAAAAGATGCCATTTTGGCCTCCATTCATGGAAATTTCACGATTCCTAGCGGTGACATTTTTGACCAAGATAGATCCAATCCGCCACGAAAAGTGACCCGTTGGAAGCCTAACAGATGTAATTTAAACGATCAAAAGTAAAATTCTGATAGGTATCACATGGGCAAAATTGAAGAGACAAAAGATGCCATTTTGGCCTCCGCTCGTCAGGCAGATTTTCACAACATATTATGGAGATTGGTAGATTTTTGACCAAGATAGATCCTTGCCGCCATGAAAGTGACCCGTTGGAAGCCCAACAGATGTAATTCAATGTATCAAAATGTAAAATTTTTACGTGTATCACGCGGGCAAATTAAGAGACAAAAGATGCCATTTTGGCCTCCGCTCGAGCAGATTTTCACAACATTTCTCGAGATTGGCGGATTTTTGACCAAGATAGATCCAGCCGCCATGAAAATTGACCCGTTGGAAGCCCAACATGACCTAATTTAGAGGATCGAAAAGTATAATTTTTACATTTATCACGGGGGCAGCTAAGGAGCCCAAAGATGCCATTTTGGCCTCCATTCATGGAAATTTGTCACGATTCCTAGCGGTGACATTTTTGAGTTCCGTGAACTCCAATCGTAGTGATTCTCGACTCGCGGCGGTTAGTAGAAAGCTATTTTTGAAATCCATAAGTCCATGTTTGATAGGCATCGCGAAGGCTCGCAAAATTGACGGGTTTTCAAAAGAGGTCATTCTAGCCTCCGCTCGCGCATTTTGGCCAACATTTATGGAGATTGGCAGATTTTTGACCAAGATAGATCCGGGGCCGCCATGAAAAGTGACCCGTTGGAAGCCCAACAGATGTAATTCAACGCATCAAAAAGTAAAATTTGCATGTATCACGCGGGCAAACAAGAGACAAAAGATGCCATTTTGGCCTCCGCTCGAAAGCAGATTCGGCCAACATTTCGAGATTGGCGGATTTTTGACCAAGATAGATCCAGCCGCCATGAAAATTGACCCGTTGGAAGCCCAACATGACCTAATTTAGAGGATCGAAAAGTATAATTTTTACATTTATCATGGGGCAGCTAAGGAGCCCAAAGATGCCATTTTGGCCTCCATTCATGGAAATTTCGCCACGATTCCTAGCGGTGACATTTTTTGAGTTCCGTAACTCCAATCGTAGTGATTCCGACTGCGGAAGCTAGTAGAAAGCTATTTTTGAAATCCATAAGTCCATGTCCGATAGGCATCGCGAAGGCTCGCAAAATTGACGGTTTTCAAAAGAGGTCATTCCGCCTCCGCTCGGGCATTTTTTGTCAACATTTATGGAGATTGGCAGATTTTGACCAAGATAGATCCAAGTCGCCATGAAAAGTGACCCGTTGGAAGCCCAACAGATGTAATTTAACGTTATTGAAAAGTAAAATTTTACAGTGTATCACGTGGGCAGCTGAAGAGACAAAAGATGCCATTTTGGCCTCCTATTCGGGCAGATTTCTCGGCGCGATTGGCAGATTTTTGACCAAGATAGATCCAGCCGCCATTTAAAAGTGACCCGTTGGAAGCCTAACAGATGTAATTTAACGTATCGAAAAGTAAAATTTTACAGGTATCACATGGGCAAATGAAGAGACAAAAGATGCCATTTTGGCCTCCGCTCGTGCAGATTTCACAACATATCCGGGCGATTGGTAGATTTTTTGACCAAGATAGATCCTTGCCGCCATGAAAAGTGACCGCTGGAAGCCCAACAGATGTAATTCAATGTATCAAAATGTAAAATTTTTACGTGTATCACGTGGGCAAAATGAAGAGACAAAAGATGCCATTTTGGCCTCCGCTCGACAAAAGCAGATTTTTCATCAACATTTATCGAGATTGGCGGATTTTTGACCAAGATAGATCCAACGCCATGAAAATTGACCGTTGGAAGCCCAACATGACCTAATTTAGAGGATCAAAAGTATAATTTTTACATTTATCACGGGGGCAGCTAAGGAGCCCAAAGATGCCATTTTGGCCTCCATTCATGGAAATTTGGTCACGATTCCTAGCGGTGACATTTTTTGAGTTCAAGAACTCCAATCGTAGTGATTCTGACTCGCGATGGCTAGTAGAAAGCTATTTTTGAAATCCATAAGTCCATGTCCGATAGGCATCGCGAAGGCTCGCAAAATTGACGGTTTTCAAAAGAGGTCATTCTAGCCTCCGCTCGGCGCATTTTCACAAGATTTATGGAGATTGGCAGATTTTTGACCAAGATAGATCCAGCCGCCATGAAAGTGACCCGTTGGAAGCCCAACAGATGTAATTCAACGCATCAAAAAGTAAAATTTTACTGTGTATCACGCTGGCAACCGAAGAGACAAAAAGATGCCATTTTGGCCTCCGCTCGAGCAGATTGGCCAACATTTCGAGATTGGCGGATTTTTGACCAAGATAGATCCAGCCGCCATGAAAATTGACCGGTTGGAAGCCCAACATGACCTAATTTAGAGGATCGAAAAGTATAATTTTACATTTATCACGTGGGGCAGCTAATGAGCCCAAAGATGCCATTTTGGCCTCCATTCAGTGGAAATTTTCGCCACGATTCCTAGCGGTGACATTTTTTGAGTTCCGTGAATCCAATCGTAGTGATTCCGACTCCGGCGAAGCTAGTAGAAAGCTATTTTTGAAATCCATAAGTCCATGTTCCGATAGGCATCGCAAGGCTCGCAAAATTGACGGTTTTCAAAAAGAGGTCATTCCCGCCTCCGCTCGCGCATGACAAAATTGCCAACATTTATGGAGATTGGCAGATTTTTGACCAAGATAGATCCAAGCCGCCATGAAAAGTGACCCGTTGGAAGCCCAACAGATGTAATTTAACGTTATCAAAAAGTAAAATTTCTACAGGTATCACGCGGCAGTCAAGAGACAAAAGATGCCATTTTGGCCTCCGCTCGAGCAAGATTGCCACATTTCTCGAGATTGGCAGATTTTTGACCAAGATAGATCCAGCCGCCATGAAAATTGAATTTAAAACATGACCTAATTTAGAAGCCTAAAAGATTTAATTTAACGACGCTAAGGAGCCCAAAAATTTTGGCCTCCATTCATGGTGTATCACATTTTTTTGAGGGCTAAACTCGCGGCATGGTGAAGAGACAAAAAAGATGCCATTTTGCATCGCGAAGGCGCTTGCAAAATTGATTTCAAAACATATCTCCGGCGATTTTGGAGGCAGATTTTTGACCAAGATAGATCCTGCCGCCATGAAAAGTGACCTGCTGGAAGCCCAACAGATGTAATTCAATGTATCAAAATGTAAAAATTCTGGCTGTGTATCACGTGGGCAAACAGAAGAGACAAAAGATGCCATTTTGGCCTCCGCTCGAAATTTCTCACAACATTTCCGAGATTGGCGGATTTTTGACCAAGATAGATCAAGCCGCCATGAAAATTGACCTCGTGGAAGCCCAACATGACCTAATTTAGAGGATCAAAAAAGTATAATTCTTACATTTATCACGTGGGGCGCCTATGAGCCCAAAGATGCCATTTTGGCCTCCATTCATGGAAATTTCGTCACGATTCCTAGCGTGACATTTTTGAGTTCCAGAACTCCAATCGTAGTGATTCCGACTCAGGCGGTTAGTAGAAAGCTATTTTTGAAATCCATAAGTCCATGTCCGATAGGCATCGCTAAGGCTCGCAAAATTGACGGTTTTCAAAAGAGGTCATTCTAGCCTCCGTCGCGAAAGATTGCCAAAGATTTATGGAGATAAAAGTGACCTGTTGGAAGCCCAACAGATGTAATTCAACGCATCAAAAGTAAAATTCTTACGTGTATCACGCGGCAAATTGAAGAGACGGAAGCCCAACA
>JADLZK010004834.1:0-31065 GCA_015847255.1 Hyparrhenia diplandra
TTCCTAATATGTATCTTCTGAAGCTTGGTGAGGTGCTGTATACACGGAGGCAACGATTTGATGCTCTTACATCCTGAGACGACAAGGCTTTTTAGACAGGAGAGGTCGCCCAGCCATTCGGGCAGAGCTGATATGCTTTCGCACCATTCTAACTCCAGCACCTCAAGTGAAGCAAGGCACCTCACGCTTTCCGGCACGCTCGTCAGTTCATATCCAGAGATTCGCAGGTCTCGGAGTAGAGGGAAGTGGTGAAATATCCTTATACTCTCGGAGCCTATTTCCAAATCCAATTTGATGGCTCGACTAGGAGTACAGCGGTGACATACCCTTATGGTCTTGCAGGACTGGCCTGATTCAAACAAATCCAATTTGATGGCTTGACTAGAGGAAGAGCAGTGATGACTAGTTTTGTCTACCTCCTCGATTGAAGATATAACTTGGTCGCACCCATACATAATGCACTCACGAAATGTTGGTGGGCATGGCTTCAGCCTCAATCTTGAACAATATTGTATCGTCAGATTGTCTAGGACAGGGAACATGAACTCTTCCACACCATCCTCAAAAGAGTATGTTGTGTTCCACTCCTCCAACCCATACATATCCTCAATGAAGAAATATGACAGTCGACGGAATGCTCCTCTGCCACCACAGAAGCCCCTGTCTATTTTTTTAATGCTTGATAAATTAGAGAGAGACAGATTTTCTAGGATTGGCAGCTGTCCAAGTGGTGGTAGGTTGGTACACATAGGCAAATTATTCAGGGAAATAGAAACAAGATTTGTGAGATGGTGAGAAATGCCCACGAACCAGCCCGGAAAGCTTGTACTGTTGTAACCTTCAAGGCGCATGTGTTTAAGTCCTCTTGGTGGCATAAGTTGTCCCAACAAATCCTTGTCCTCTAGAAGCCGAACCGCATCCACTTTCCAAGCTAATGTTAACTCCGAGAGAATTTGTTTGTCAAACAGCTTAACTTTATTTGCTTCTTCTAGAGATCTTGCGTTCTCAAGAGAAGATATTCTTAACTTACTGGCATCGACACCCTCAAGCAGATGAAGATTACTGCGACCACTGACATCATCAGCACGAACCCTGAAGAATGGAAGTGTTTGTGTATAGTGCACTAGGGCATTGGCATGATCGATTAGTTCATCTGAGCAACTGTTCAGCCATAAATACTTCAGCCCGAGTGCACCTATACTCTCTGGTAGGGACTTGAGTCTCCAGCAGTCACTAAGATTCAGTGTATGCAATTGTTTGAGGTTGCCAATACTTTCCGGCAAACATGCTAAACAAGTATTACCCGATAGGTCCAGGTGCTCCAGATTCATAAGGTTACCAATACTTTCCGGTAAAGAGTCGATTAAGTTTAAGCTCAAGTACTTGAGATTGGTGAGGTTTTCAAAAATATCTGATAAATCTTGACGATCAATACAAAATAACTGTGACATATCTAGGTGTTGTAGTGTGGTGAGGCCACGTAGACCTCCCAGTGACCCTTTCCGAAGGCCTCCGCAGTATGACAAATCTAGATGCAACAAATTTTGGAGCTTCATCAGTGACTCTGGCAGTTCTCGAATTTTGCCACAGGATGACATGTTTAAATACTTTAAATCAATGAGTTTACCAATAGCTTCTGGTATCCGATCAAGGAAAAAACAAGATGATAAGTTCAAATATTGGAGTTGTGTGAGGGTACACAATGATTCAGGTATTGCTTTTAGATTGGAGCATCCAGATAACTGAAGATACTGCAAATTCTTGAGATTATCAAGAGAGTCTGGCAGTTCCATTATCCCAGCACAATCTGACATGTCGAGATGAACCAAACATTTCAAGTCACCAAATGATTTAGGCAGTTTCAACATACAAGAACAACCGGACAAGCTCAGATATTTCAGACATCCAAGGTTGCCAATAGTTTTGGATAGCTGATCAAGATTATGACAAAATGATAAATTCAAATATTGGAGTTGCGTGAGGCCATACAATGATTCAGGTATTGCTTCGACTTTGGAGCATCCAGATAACCGAAGAAGCAGCAAATTTGTGAGATTACCAAGTGAGTCCGGCAGTTCTGTTATGCCAGCACAACCTGACATGTCAAGAATCACCATACATTTTAAGTCACCAAATGATTCAGGAAGTTTTGATATATTAGAAGATCCACTTATATTGAGGTATTGCAGTTTTGATAGCTCGGTGATACACTTTGGGAGACTCTCATTTTGCATTCTTGGAGCAATAAGACACCTCAGCTGCTTTAGTTCGCCAATAGAGGCAGGCAACAATATACTAGAGCATTCACTAAAATCCAAAGTACGCAGGTACTTCGCAAATGAAAATGCATCATTTGGGATATCAAGTGGTTCACCACTATCTGAGAAATGAAGTGCCCTTATCTTTGAAGGCATATTTGCTAACTTCATTGTCCGGTCATACTTTCTGAGCAATGAATAACGACAATCTCTATGGGCAGTTGTATTTCTTGGAGGCGCAACATCAAAAAATTATTAGCTCATCAGACATTGTCAATCTTGCCAGGTCATGCACCAAGTCATGCATGGTGTAGCGCACCACATCCTCCTTAGAATTCTGAAATAGTAAGTATACAACAACATTCATTAGAGATGTCAACTACTCCCTCCATCCATAAAAGTATGCAACCATATATAGGTTGCATATAGATCAAACTAGTTTATTTTTTTGACAGAGTTTATAGTAAATAATATTATCATTTATGCTCCTAACTAGATTTATTAACAAAATATATTTTATAATCAATTTAATAATACTATTTTTTGTATCATAAATGTTAGTATATTTTTATATAATTTTGGTCAAACTTTTAGATTGTTTGACTTCTTGAAAAGCCAGAATTGCATTTTTGCCCACTTTTTTTTTTTTTTGTTTGCATGCATATAAACTGTCACGAAATTTCATAACATTTTAAAGTCTCATCACGTAGACATTGATATCTTAAGATTACATTACATTGATCCTCACAGGATGCTCTACGGAAAAAAAAAATATAAATCCTAGAGTTTGTCAAAAAAAATTGTATATGTCTGCCTTTAACTTGGTAGACCCCGGTCATCATCACCATTCACCAATAATATATTGCTATTGGATCTATTTCAGTTTTTTTATATAAAAATTACCCACGTCTGCTATTATCAAAAATACATAAAGTAGCATCCTAATTTTTCACACCTATATATATAACATTATGGAAGACAATTTGAAATAGTCCCTATGTTTACCTCTGCCATTTTGTGAAAGATAATGCAAAGCGACTTCTAAATTTTGTTTTATGTTCTCACATCTGTTTTTATAAACAATAAACTAAAATAACCCTTAAATCTACATCTAAGTACTATTATAAACTATTATTACACAAAATACTATCTCACATCTAGTTTACGAGGCGTGCATGCATGATCAAGATATAAACTGTACAATCTTTGACCAATAATTTGGCCAACAACCTTAACAATTAATACAAACTTAACACAGTTAGATTTGGTTTGATTTGCAATTTAAATCCATTTGCCATCACCATGCTTTCTTGAACTATATAATTATAAAAGGTACGATTGGGCAAGCGTACCAGTATCTTTGTATGCATTTTGTTGCTACAACTAGAAAGGCGCGCGTTAGGGAAAATCTTTCAAGTGTTTACCATCTATGTAGTGTATGTTTTTTAGCATCATCTGTGTAGTGTATGTTATGCATGCAACAAGCGTACATGAATGCCTATGCAAGAGCTCTCATGGTCGATCTGTGTGTGGTATTTGTATGGAGTAGTAACAATCAAATTGTTGGTTGAAGGTATAATATGAACGGAAATTCATCAGTTGCCAATGAAAAGAAAGAAAAAAAGCAGGAAAAAAAGATGACCGTCCTGCGAGCGTTCCTAGTGAACATGCCAAATATGCCTTCAACCAGCAGCTGTTCTTCTGGGACGGAAATTTTTAGTAATTGATATGTTTATCAAAATTAGATAAAGACATCCTAGTATTATTGTTTTAGAAAATTAAGAAAGTGAAAAACATGAAATTTATTAACTTTAGTATTTTTATTAGTTAGAGGTTATTAAACAATAACTAATGCTCATGTGTTCTAAAAATTTTGTCCCATCCGAGAGCACAGGTTGTACTGGTGTTATTAATGTAGAAGGGTTTGTTAGAGTATGTGGATGCAAGATGGAGAGTGAGGAGAATGACGGTGCGAGACGACAAGCAAAGGCGTTGGAAGGCCAAGCAGTAAGGATCCCACCAGAAGTGTTAGCAGCACAGCCCGAGCATGATGGAAAGAATCTGGGCGGTCAGGTATTGGTAAGAAGGATCCGAGCTTGGTACGAGGGATGTCCGAGAGCTTGGCTTCGTTCTTGGAGAAGGACAATGGTCGATTTTTTTTAGATTTTTTATTTTTTGCGAATTGACGAGAGCAGTTCAGCCAAAACATCACCACACTTGACAAATTAACCCAGGCCACGAACATTCCAACAGCAAACTGATAAAGTTCTATTCATCATATGGCTGGTGGCCATCACCAAACAGCAGACCGCTCATACAACAGGAAGAGCAGATCAAGCTTACAACGCGAGCCTCCACATGCTCACTAGTACAAGGTCTGAACTCTGGACTTCATACATACAAGGCAACTAGGGGTACAGACTGATCCAAGACTACAGACTGAACTAACAACTAAGGAACATTGGATAGAGGACACTTCTAGGCCAGAAGGGCAAGGGGTAACCAGTTACAAGACTTCTCCTATGACCAAAATTGCAGGCCCGAGGCCTAGCTACTAGTTTGGCGAAGGGAGCAGGCGCACCAGAACGGCATGTTGTGGTCACGATGCTCCACAAAGACCACAACTGGCAGGAGCAGCTGGTCGATCATTCTGCCCACGGATGACGAGGCCGCCGCACCCGAGAGACTAGCCTTCTCCTCTTCGGTGGCACCTGAGGGGGACATAGGGTCAGAGAGCAGATGAGATCGAGCAACGGCAGTACGAAGGCGTGGAGACGCACCGGAGATGTCAAATTTACCTTTCTGGGGAGGCCATGTCCACAGGGAGCTCGAAGCCGGACCAGGAGCCTCCTTCTTCATGGGCCGAGTGCCGCCGCGGAGCTTACGAGCACCGCCGGCCCCATGTTTGCCCCGGACACGGTGTTTACGTGCCTGGCTCTCATGTTCCTGATTAGTAGGCGGGGCGCCCACGGAGAAAACTAGGGGCCTGTCTATAGCCAGGGGGGCAAACACACTTGCCACATCATCATCATCATCATCATGTCCAGGGACCAGCGCGCTGGTGTCGGTCACCAGGCCAGGCACCGGCAGCTCAGGGCCCGGCTCATGCACAGGCGCGACGTCAGGGACAACACCAATTCGAAAACAAAGTTTCCTCATAAAAGTTCCATACCAAGGTAGAGGCTGAGCGCTTGGAGCAGTGGCCGGCTGCGGCGGCGTAGTGGTAGAATTTTGAGTGGCCAGTGGAGGTGGAGCGGCACGAGCGGTGTTGACAGGACTGAGATTCCGGGGAGAGACGGAGTCACAGTCAGCGTCCTCTTCTACTCCGTCGAAAACCTGCAGAGCGTGTACTGATTAGCTATCGTTCCAACTCTGTTGGAAGGACGGTAATTATTGGACAAAAAAACATCTGTACAATGCATTCATTAATAGCTCGCATGCATGTTTGTGCACCCAATATTCTGACTATCATTACTTCAACATAGTTAAATATTCTTTTTTTTTTTTTGACAAATTAACACAGATTTTTTTTTTTTTTTTTTTTTTTGTCGAATAGGAGTATTTGGCTTATGCTACTCTATCTGTCTTAACAGAAAGAAACTGATTGCATGATGCCGTTTAGGCATGCTACCTAATTAATGCAAGTAAGAGAGGCGGACGGAAATTGCATAATTTGTCCCACCGGTGGTGTCAGTTTGCCCTTCCTATTCTATATATAATAATAGCAAGTAAAATGGAATACTGCAAACATATTAAAATAACCAAAGATAATTAACGTGATGCCAGAAAAAATCAGCAAGTATGTAGTTGTATTACGAAAATCTTGAAGGATGAAAATAAGTATATAGTGCAGTTCGGCAGTGAACTAACTCGAATATTATTTATGTGAGCTAGCTTCGCCTTGTTCTCTTCACACCACTCCTTCAGTTCCGGGCTGTACCCGTTGACATGTAGCTTCTGAAGCTTGGTGAGGTGCTGTATACATGCAGGCAACGACATGATTCTATAGCAGCAAATGATGACGAGGCTTTTTAGAGATGAGAGGTCGCCCAGCCACTCAGGCAGTCCTGATATGCCGCACTCTTTCAACTTCAACGACTCAAGGTAAGTGAGGTGCCGGATGCTTTCCGGCAAGCTCTTCAGGTTATCTTCTTGGATACTCAATTTTTGAAGGGCCGGGAAGTGCTGAAATAGCTTTATGCTCTTGCAGTAGTTGTTCTTTATACTCAGTTTGATGGCTCGACTAGAGGAGCATTGATGACTGGTTTTGCCTATCTCCTCCAAAGAAGATATGACTTGGTTGCTCTTAGATATAGTGCACTCAACAAATGTTGGTGGGCATGGCTTCAACCTCAACCTTGGACAGTCACTTATCTCCAGATCGTCTAGGACAGGGAACATGAACTCCTCCACACCATCCTCAACAGAGTATGTTGTGTTCCACTCCTCCAAACCTTGCATATCCTCAATACAGAAGGATGACAGTTGACGGAATGCTCCTTTGCCACCACAACATTCCCTGTCGATTCTTTTAATGCTAGGCAAATTACAGAGCTCCAGCTTTTCTAGGTGCCGTAACTGTCCAAGTGGTGGCAGGTTGCTACACCTAGGCAGATCTTGCAGTCCAATATATACAATGTTTGTGAGGTAACAAGAAATATCCATGAGCCAGCCTGGAAAGCTTGCACACTTGTAACCTTGGAGATGCATGTGCTTCAGACCTTTTGGTGGCACTAGTTGTCCCAACAAATCTTTGTCCTCCAAAATTTTATCTGCAGCACGCTCAGTCGACCAAGCCAATGTTAACTTGGACAGATTATGTTTGTCAAATAACTTGACTTTATTTGCTTCTTCTAGAGACCTCACATTCTCAAGAAAATGAATTCTTAACTCACCAACATTTTCGTCCTCGAGGAGATAAAGATTACTGCAACTGCCACCGTTGACACCATCAGCACGAACCCTGAAGAATGGTAATATTTTCGAATGGGGCAGCAGAGAACTGGCACAATCCATCAATTCAACTGAGCAGTTGTCGAGCAATAAAGACTTCAGCCCAAGTAGTTTACCTATACACTCTGGTAGGGACTTAAGGCCTGTACAATCCGTAAGATCCAGTGTATGCAATCTTGTGAGGTTAGCAATACTTTCTGGAAGAGATGCAATATTATAATAAGAAGATAGGTCCAGGTGCTCCAGATTGGTAAGGCCACCGATCCAGTAAGGGACATAAGTCACATAACTAGCACTTTCTGGCCTGCGGTGTATGGTTGAATTCCTTAGGCACAAGTACTTGAGATTGGTGAGGTTTTCCAAAACATATGATGAATCTTGATGAATATCCCTTACCCGTACCTGTGACACATTCAGGTGCTGTAGTGTGGTGAGGCTTTGCACACCTCCCAGGTGCCGCATGTTTATGCAGCATGACAGATCTAGATGCAACAAATTTTGGAGCTTCATCACAGATTTTGGCAGTTCTCTGATTTGGTCACAGGATGACATGTTTAAATACTGTAAATCCTTGAGACCGCCAATACCTTCTGGTAGCCGATCAAGTCGTTCACAAGATGATAGGTTCAAATATTGGAGTTGTGTGAGGCCACACAATGGTTCAGGTATTGCCTTTACACTTGAGCATCCAGATAAGTCAAGATGCTCTAAATTCTTGAGCTTGCCAAGAGAGTTTGGCAGTTCCTTTATCCCAGAGCAGCCTGACATGTCAAGATGCACCCATACATTTTAAGTCTCCAAATGATTCTGGCAGTTTTGATATCTCAGAACAACCAGACAAACATATATATTGCAGACATCCAAGCTTGCCAAATGATTCTGGCAGTGCACGAATCTGAGAAGATCCATTTATATTTAGGTGCTGCAGTTTTGATAGCTCACAGATACACTCTGGCACTGCTGTTATCCCAGAACATCCTGACATGTCAAGATCAACCATAGACTTTAAGTCACCAAATGATTCTGGTAGTTCAGATATACCAGAGCAACCTGACAAACATAGATATTTCAGATACCCAAGCTTGCCAATTGAATCTGGCAGTGCAGAAATTTGAGGAGATTCATTTAAGTTTAGATATTGTAGTTTTGATAGTTCAGTGATACAGTCAGGAAGACTCTCATTTTGCATTCTTGGAGCAATAAGACACATCAGCTGCTTCAGTTTGCCAATTGAAGCTGGCAACAATACACCCGAGCATTCACTGAAATCCAAAATACGCAGGCATATTGCAAATGAAAGTGCACCACTCCGGATATTCAGTTGGACGCTATCAGAGAAATGAAGTGCCCTCATCTTTGAAGGCATATTTTCCAACTTTGTTGTACTGTCGTACTTTTTGAGCAATAGATAACGAAAATATTTGTGGGCACTTGTCTTTCTGTGTGGTGCAACATCGTAAATTTTTAGCTGGTCAGCCATTGTCAATCTTGCCAGGTCATGGACCAGATCGTGCATTATGTATCGCACCACATGCTTTCGAGAAGTCTGAAATGATAATGATACAACATTCATTAGAGACGATGTCAACTAATACCGACCTTTTAACAAAGAGTTTAGATCCATCTTCACATGCATGCACGCTTAGGAATATAGCATCATTCATTAGGGGAACATATCAGTGCAAACCATTATGATATTGGTTTAAGGGACATAGGGGATTAGGTAATTTTACACTTAACCGCCCGCCCTTAATTATACTTTTGCAAATCCCCCTTTCCACCTCCCCCGTGCGCATCACCCGCTGTTGGTTTGCATGGTTTGCACGGAGATATTGGTTTGCACTAGATATGTTCCCTAGAACAATAAGCGCATTCATTATGATACATAAAAAGCTAACACTCAAGGGATTCATAAAAAACCACGTACCAAAATACGTCCTGTTGGCTAATACAAGCACGTACCAAGACATGTTCCATGCATAGATAAAAACTAACGCATGTTTCACAGCTAATAATCAGAATCTGTCACATTCCAATATATGTTCCAAAATAAACTGATTTCACTACTAGATGAATGTTTCTTAGGGGCGGATAGTAACCCTTCATAGGGGCGGTTTTGCCGACCGCCTCTACAAAGGTGTGGCTACAAATCCCTGATCTGTAGGGGCGACCCTACAAATCAATTTCTATAAATCATGCCATTCCAGGCACAAAAAATAGGCAAAAAAATAGCAATTTTTTTTAACCTGTGGAGACCCCACCAGCCAGCCACCCGCCCGCTCCGCTGCAAGTTGTGGGATGTTCCACGCGCTACACGGCCGGTGGGATTCGAACCCCGACTTCTCCCTCGAGTGTATCCTGCTCTACCACTGCACCTCACACTCACTTGTGTCCATAATGCATTTTGGTTCCCCACATATTACACTAAATCGAGCATAAATTGATTGTTTAAGGTCTTAAATGAATTCAAATAAAAAGTTATCAACTACAAAGTTTTATAACTTTTCGAGATACACAACTTTTATTTTGGTAGTTTCTTCCTCTCGAGGTCGTTTACAAAATTTCAATTTTAAATTTAAGAAATTCAAACATAGTTTACCATGACAAGATAAATTCAAATAGAAAGTTATTAACCATATCAAGACGTTGTCAACTATAACGTTTCATGAATTTTTGAGATCTAAAACTTTATTTTGGTCATTTATTAATCCGACATAGCGGTATTAAAATTGATCACAAATTTTACATATCCCTCTTATAGTTTATGAAACTGTAAGAGAGATATGTAAATTTTGTGAACAATGTTACTACCACTTTTGTCATGTGAAGAAATGATCAAAATGAGTTCTATGTTTTATGTTCATGACTTTTTTCAGTCAAAATCATTTAATGTTTCAAAATGACGTTTGAATTTGTCTTTTTTGAAATCCAAAATTCAAATAGATAAAACACACTCACATGAAAAGATGGATAAAATAATAGATGTAAGAACACAATAATTTGATAGAGCATGATTTTAGAAACTTTTAGAAAAAATCATCAATTTAAAGTTAGTAATGTGGGAGAAAGACTAGTTACAGGTTTTAGCCAGAGATTAAAAGAGAAATCAGAGTTCTTCAATAATTTCAAAAAGAATTTTGAAGCACTAAATGATTTTAAATGAAAAAGCCGTAAACAACAAAGTACCATAACTTTTTGAGATCTACAACTTTTATTTTGGTCATTTCTTCATCCGAGGTCGTTTTGAAAATTTTGAATTTTGGTGCTCAGTTTTTAAATATTTAGCGTCTATTTTTAGGGGCCCTAAAAATCCGATTTGTAGGAATTGGGCCATTTATAGAGGTGGTTGATAATACCAGCAGCCCCTGGATTTATAGGGGCGGCTCGTTTTGGGTGGCATTTGTTGAGCCGCCCCTAAAGGGCTGCAAATCGTTTTTTAGTAATGTTTGCCATATCTAACAAATCATGCATGCATTATTTTTTTCCTTATTTATCCTATTTTACAAATAAAAAGTAAAATATATATATATATATAGGTATTATAAACATAACCATAGCAAAGCTCTATGATGTATGAGTACAGTGTAGCAAAGCCCGGGCCCGTTAGATTTAAAAAACAGGGCTGGGTTGAGCGTGGTTATCAAAATTAATACAAACAGATATAATAAGTACCAAAGGAGTTTTTACTTAATACGTAGACAAAAAAAGTTGATTGGCAGACCTATAGATTCATGGTGGGACAGGATATAACTACAGTCGTTATAAGTTATGCTTAGGTTTTAACTAAATAGATATGGAAGATACTGTATCATAATAATATTACTAATGGGAGGTCATCAACAAAGCCTGCACATTAATCCTCATAAGATGCATTAGAAACGAAATTATCATAATAACCAGAAACATCTACTATTAATAAGGTATTCCCTATTTATCATAGAGAATAATAGCCGCTGGATTGATTCTATTGTCTTAAAAAGATATCTACTTGTGCCATTATTGAAAACATACATAACCACCTAAATATACATTGAAACTACCAGTATCTGCATTATGAAAGATAATTTAAGTAATCTCTAAGCTTTTAAACTAACTACCCTCTATCATTATGAAAGATAGTATAAAACATCCTCTCTAATTTGCATCCAAATTACCCACATATGTAGTTATAAAACATAAAGAAGTCCTTTAAATCTACGTCTACATTACCAATATAAGCTACAATAAAAATTAAGTAGACCTAAAGTGCATTATATATGTTTATAGATTACACAATTCTACCACTACCAAACTCAAAGTATACATGAATTCTCTGTGTCACCATGTATACCGAATATATATATGCATAAATTAGCTAAAAGATATGATAAAGTATTCTATTAAAACCATGCATTCACAATAATAAATGTTCCATTTTAGAAACCTATACAAGAATAAAATTCTTTAGTAGTTACATCAAATAAGTTTATACATTTGGTAGTTGGAAATTCAACCTGTGGAGTTGCTATGGTGCAGATGTGCAGGCTAAAAAATTGTTTATGCCTTTCCATTAACAAAGGGTGTAGTCTATGACCTTAGAATCCATATTTAATAAAATATAAAATTAAAAGTTTTGGATAAAAGATAAGGACTACAGTTTCAACTACTACGTGGATAAAAAAAAAATACAACAACTAATAAGGTCAAAAGTTGAAAGCCAACATACTTTTTATCTGTCCTTGGAAAGGAACATGAATTTGCTACGAAATATTGGTACATATCTAGTTATAATTTTGGTACCTCTCCGATGGCTGTCAGAAATCTAGGATTAAAAAGAAACGTCACCAATGGGGAGATGATAATTTTACACAATAGTTTGCCACAGCTGGTACATATGGTAAAAACCATGCAATGTTTAACAACCATACAGTTGACAGTATGAATGGTTTATATGAGCTGTGTGATGTATACTACAGTAAAAACAAGTAAGAGAAAAGGTATTGTTCTAGGAGTTATATTGTAACATACCGAGGGCATCTTTGAAACTTGAAGGAAGGACATTCCCAAAAGGTGCTTGATGTATTCCTTCCCTTTGACGATGTCTCGATGAAACCCAGCACACTCCACTGGTGAATCAAGTCATCTTCAACAATATTGTATCCTTTTGAGAATATGGCACAATAGGAAAAGCATATCCTCAGGCGCTGTGGCATCCTTTGATAACTCAACCTCAATGATGGAAGCACTGTACCGTACGTTTCATTCCAGATGTCACTGTCATTTATTTTTTTCCATTCAGATATATCTTCAGATTGTAACATGCACCCAAGTGCTTGAGCTGCCAATGGCACACCTCCACATTTCTTTGCAATTTCCAGTCCTATCCTCTCAACTTCCTTTGGGTTACAGTCACTGGATCTCTTAATTATTTCCCAGCATATATCATCCTTCAAAGGCTGTAGCTTATATGGTTTACTGGTGGAAACTTTCACTGCAATTCCTTCCTCCCGTGTGGTTACTATGACATCTACCTTTTTTCCAACATGAAACATACTTTTCAGATTCCTCAACTTAGTGTCATCTTCCTCCCAGAAGTCATCTAGAACGATCAGAACTTTCTTGTTACAGAGTAGTTTATCAAGGCACCGAATTATCACCTGCTGATCTGTATTCTGGAGATCCCTATTTTGCTGAGCTCCTTCTACTTGTAGCTGAGAAATTATAGAGGTTCCTATTTTCAATAAATTGAAATCTTGGGAGACATAAACCCATATATGATAATCATACTGCTCCTTGAACTTCTCATCGTTGTAAACTAGTTGTGCCAAAGTAGTCTTGCCCATACCTCCGAGGGCATAGATAGGAACAATCACTGTCCCACTCTCATCACGGTTGGAACTTGCATGTAACATGTTTATGATTTCCTGTTTTTCTCTTTCCCTCCCTTCTACTTCAGCCAAATAATATGATGTTGTCACACGTTTGTCAGGATGCTGAACATTAGTAGTGCTAGTGCCTTGTGTGACGATGAAGTTGAAAGTACGAAAATCCATATAGATTTTCGTCAGCTCTTTTCTCAAACTCTTCATCCTATTAGCGATGGCAATCTTCTTGTATGCAGTTGGGATACACGAGAGCAACCCTGGGTTCTACAAGAATTTCATTTAATTTTCAGTTGGATGATACAATTAGGAAAGATGCATTGCATTATAAATTAGTAATTATGAGCAGTTTTTTATAACCTAA
Organism: Hyparrhenia diplandra; assembly: GCA_015847255.1. Taxonomy (NCBI): domain Eukaryota; kingdom Viridiplantae; phylum Streptophyta; class Magnoliopsida; order Poales; family Poaceae; genus Hyparrhenia; species Hyparrhenia diplandra. Next base: position 13,437 of record JADLZK010004834.1, read on the forward strand.
ATTATCAAGAGTTTGCCAAAAAAATTACACATATCGATCAGGGAGCTAATGATTAGCCCATGTTTTCGGTACCAATTAGAGAGCCTAAATCTTACTATTACTAATTGGAGGCTCCAACGAAGGCTCCACGTTAATTCTCACCAGAAGTGTTAGAAAAAGAGATAAATCCTATAAATTCTCACAAAAATCAGAAACATCTAGCCATCAATATAATAAGGTTTAATCATGACTAGCAATGCTAACCATTGGATCTTTTTGTTTTTTTCTAAAAAATTACCCACCACTGCCATTACGGAAAAAAATAAATAATCGCCTGAATTTTTTACCAGAATTTCTATGTTGTACTCCGTGTGCTTTGTGAGAACTCCTCATCACCGTACCTATATCTAATCTAACCTAGCGCGAGGCTTTTTTCCTCCTCGCGTTCCTCTCTCCCTGGCGGCGTGCTCTGCTTTGTGAGAACTCCTCATCACCATACCTATATCTAATCTAACCTAGCTCGTGGCTTCTTTTTTTCTCCTCGCGTTCCTCTCCCTGGCGGCGTGCTCCAATTCTCCTACCAGCAGCGTGATACATGCATACAAGGATGTCTTATTGTCTTTGTCAACAACTATGTTGCCGATGGAGGGATGGTGGTGGTTGGTGGAGTAAGCTGCATGTGCCTCTCAGGTTTGTGAACCAGCCTATTGGTACTGGCGACGAGGCCATTGCAATGGCCAATGGACAGGAGCAAAGATCTGGATGGCGCCCTCTGAATAAATCTGCTAGACGAAATCTCCTGGGCAGTGGCAATGGTCTGCAAGACTGCAGCTGTTAACATCTGCGTACATTTCTGCATGGTAGCATGCATCCTAGAAGGCCTAGACGAGTTGATCGCCTTCAACTGAGATGCATGCTTGATCTGAAGGTTGTATCGTCCAAGAAGAAGGGAAATAATATGCACCAACCCCAAATTGCTCGCTAGGTTAGATGGAGAAAACCCAACCAGATAATGGTTGTTTTTCTATGTGATATGTTGTTTTTGTTACCATTTACCATCTTATGCTTTATTTTTCTTTTCCCAGGCAATATTCGATGTCAACCTGATGTACGTATTGGAAGATTAGAGCTTGGGACTAAGATATAGATGTCATACTAGATCTTAAAATGATTGTACAAGGGTTCCACTTATCAAGGTAATGCAGCCTGATATATGAGTTTTTCAAAGTAATATATCGACTTATAATTTAAACAACCTTGGAAGAAGTTGTTTCATTGATTCACTGCCCAATTATTAGTCCACGCCAGTCCCTAGAACCAAGAGTGCTGGTAGAGCATCATCTCAAAGAGTTTCCATATCCATCCTCTTAAAGCTAAATTATGGTCATACGTGGAAACAACCCTCCAAGTTTCCTCTATCTTGCCTCCAATAAGTGTAAACTAACCCCTTCTCCCATTAATTTAGGGCGACATAAATAGTTCAATATCCATAAAGGTATGCGATATTCTAAATTTTACACCTACTGCTATTAGGTTAAAACTAAGCAGAATTCTATTTTATCAAGTGTGTAAACATGTTCCCTTAACAAACCACAAAACAAAGACAATGATAATTAACTTTATGTTATATTAATATTAATACTACATATTATAAAATAAATTTCAAAATTTGTTATTTTAAATAACTTTATGAGTTTTGGCTGAAAATTAGGTCTTATTATTGAGAAGTTAATTTTAAGCACTCTACATTTTACAAAAAAAATGTTGATAGTGACACAATGCAAGGTGAAACAACTATTTATACTATTGTAAGAAACAAGAGAGTAACATGGACCTATAATCTTTTTAAAAAGTATAAAAGATGAAAATCATGAATAAAGTATCCAATATGAATTACAATTTAAACTTATCATGCCGATTAAAAAATGCAATATCTAGATAAAAGGCTAAATTTAAAGTATAGATTCACGATGGCACACAAAGGTCGGCGATAATAGTACACATAACATAGGCTTGTATTTCCATTAAATAAGTACCATGCTAAAAAAACTATAAATAAATCTTATAAATTCTAACTAGAGGTTCCGAGTGAAGCATCTATATCATGTTAATCCTTACGAGTCCTACTAGAAAAAATATAAATTTGTAGACTATAATATCCTACCATCAATTTTGTAGACTATAATCATAAGTGGGAATAATTAGATCTTTGTTGTTTTCTAAATAATTATCCACCTCCGTGAATGTGTAAATCATATGAACCCTTTTAACTTTGTAAACATGATCTAAAGTAAACAAAGATTTGCGTCCAATTATCCACATAGTTTTTCGTTGTAATAAAAATCAAACATCTTGAGAAGTGGGGAGGACAGTGCAGACTACAAGTGGCTTTATATTCATATCATTTGAGATTGCTTTGGTGCAAACAGTCATTATAAGGTCTGAAATGTTATTGATCTTTTGAGGTTAGCATTTCTATCCCTCCTAGATCTCCTGTCAAGCTCCCACCTGATCTAAAGCAATGTAGTACAGGTTTGAAATGATTATTCATGTCATCGTAGTACTTAAAGAGTGCACTGTAAGTCTTTTTTTTTTTAATGTATAAAAGGAGCGCCAATAAAAAGATATAATGAGTATGAGGGTTTCAATATAAATTAAGGGATAAAAAATTTGTAGCTTATCACAAAGACTGCATAGTATCTATATTGCCTATCGTGTTAGAAAATGACAGAGAAAAAACATAATTTAACACATGCAATTTTTATTATGAGAGACATTAAATTAAATAATAACTAATGCTTATATTTTTTTAAGATTAGCCCGTGCGAGAGCACGGGTTGATAGACTAGTATGTGCTAATTCTGGGCTAACAAGAGTTAACGAGGGCTAATTGGTGACTAGAGTCCATTAGCCCTTATTAGCCTATAATTATCTCATGTCTAGTTCCTTTTCACAAGGTGGCCTAGTTTTTAGCCCTGGGATCCAAATAGACCCTAAAGCAACTTAATATTAATTGTTTTTCACAATTATTTTATCCACTGGCCTGATATGGTCCCAGCCCTATCCATACCAATGCTAACCCCAATCAATGTCCACGCGATAATTTTGAATCCAATCCGCAAGCGCTTGTGGTGCAGACGGAGCAAGCACGGTGTGTTGGTGCGACATACGGCTAGTCAGCACCGGACCGCAGCAGGTTGCGAGTGCGCCGCGCGCAGCGGCCGGCCAGTTGGGTTCAGCCCTGCGACGCTGTGACGTGCTACTTGGCGCCGCACCTGCCACTTGTGTGCAGTCCTGGTTGTGTGAACGTACAGGCGAAACGACAGCAGATCTGGTCCATAATATTTTGGTATACATGGGCCGAACTCAACGTGGCTATGGATAAACCCGTTGATAAATTAATTATGAATATTTAATTAACATTAAGTTGATTTGATATGCATATGAATTTCTTTGGGAGGTCCACCAGAGCAATATATACTCTAATTAAAATTTTGGTACCCAAGTATCAAAAGTTGATACCTCAGGTACCATATTTGATAAAACTCCCTACATATATGACAATGGTAAAGTCACTTATTTCTTCTTGATCCTCAAAAATTTAGAGTTTCCTTTTTGACACTAGATTCAAATTTCATTACCTATTTGTTAGTTAACACCATTAACCAACGTAAGAAGAGATCTATTTTTTTTGTCCCCGATGTAGACACGTAGAATGTGGTCAGATTGTGACCAAGTTTAATCATGTAATCTGATAGGTCTTATATTTGGGTACGCTTTGTATGGACATGCTTGTAGGTGAAAATACCAAAAATATTCGTCTATGCACAAGGTGCAAAGAACAAACAATTAAAGTCACATGATGCTGGCATGTGATTCTTCACGTCACCACCTTTGTTTCAAAAACAAAAAACATTCTAGCTATGGGTTAAGTCAATTTTTTCAAGTCCCCCCCCCTCCCGCCGCCCCACGCTGGCGACGCGGGAGGACCCCCAAAAACCCTAAGCGCCGCCTCACTCCTCCCTCTCCCCCGGCCCCGCCGCGCCGAGCTGGCCGTCGGCATGGCCGCCCGGCTGGTCGGGATGGCGGTGGCGTGGCACTCAAGTCGAGGCCCTCCTTTCGGGTGCGCGCGGCGTGGAGCTCGCCGGGAAGGCCGGCGGGCGGAGGCTCGATCGCGCCGGTCCGGTGCCGGGCGCCGGATCCGTGCCAGTGTGGCCGATCCGGACCCCCAGTAGACCGGATCGGGCAGGTCCGGGGTGGATGCGGTGGCGACGGCCCTCTCGGCCGGCGGCGCCGCGGGCGGCGGCCGCGCTTGCCGGCGTGGGGTGGTGGCGAGCGGCGCGTCGGTGGTGGTGCCATGCCCGACCGCACGGTGCCGCGCGCCGCCCTCGTCGGCTAATGGTGGACTGTCCACGCCGGGCGGCGGGATGCAAAGCAGCGGGTGGTGGTGTGGCGGGTCGGTGGAGGTCTTGTGCCAGCGCCGCCGCACCGGGCGGGGGATCTTTGCGCAGAGAGGGCGGCGGATCCGCGCCGCCCGATGGTGGCGGTGGTCGAGTGAGGGCGGCGTTGCTGCGGCGGAGCCGCTGCGGCGGGATGGTGGTGGCTGTTGGTTTGGGCCCCCATCCCCCCGTGCTCCGGCCCGGGGTCAACGACCGGCGACATCGGTGGTGAGTTGGCTTCTTCGGCGATGCCGTGGTGGCATGGGCGGCTGGGGCTTTGGCACCCCGCGGTAGCGTGGTGGTGCCGCCGGTGGTGCCAGGCCCGGTTGTGGCTGTTCTTCTCCGCTATGCTGTGGGCGGACGCAGGGGGCAGCGGCGGGGGTCCCCCCCTCTCGCTTGCCCTCTCCTTCTTCTTCATGGTGGCTACTCTGCGGCCGTGGCTAGGGCGCATGCTAGCGTGGGGGGCGGTCCTCGTCTATGTCGGCCCTCCCCCTTGGCCTTGACCGCCGTCGCGGGGAAGTTGTTGTGAGGGGAAGTTGTTGTGAAGGATGGATTTCGGCGTCATTGGGGGGCGCCGGTCCGGGACCCTGTTCCGTTCCGCACCCCAAGGGCTGGTCGGCGACGGCTTCGGAGGACGGGCGCGGCGGTGGGTGGTGCGGCTGGTGGACGTGCACGGTGGCGGGAGGCCGGTCTTCGCATGTTGTCTGATTGGCGTGGTGCTGGCGCAGCTTTGCGGCTACTTGCGTGGCTGGTGCGTCGACCTTTCCGGTGAGGCTTCTGCAGGTCTGGTAACGACGGCGATGGAGTCTGAAGGGGACCCGATGTCTTGGCCGGTGTCCGTGCAGTGGGTATTTTGGGCGAAAGCCTAGCGACGGCGACACCTGCGGGTGTCGTTCTCCCTGCTGAGGGCGTCGTGTTCCCTGCACTATCCACGGGTGAAACCCAGTCCTTCTCGGACAAGCGACGGCGGCGCTTGGGCGTCATATCCTTCTTGAGGGCGTCGTTGTGGATTTGGACTCGGTCAGGGCATCTCGTGGCAGGGCCTGGTCGTCGTTTCCGTTGTTGTGCCATGTGGGTTGTGCTAGTGGTGGAGTAGGAGTAGTTTTGTTTCTTTTGCTTTTTCCATGGAGTAGTTGTGCCGCGTTGATGTCCCAATCCAACGGCTCGTGTCGATGACCCAATCCGACCGAGTTTTTTCAATGGTGGACAGTAGTTCTAGTAGAGTTGAGTTGAGTTGAGTGGACGTCGACCAGCTGCAAGTGGCGGCATGAGTTGAGTGCTGAATGCTGTATCAAGTTGTGTAGGATGAGCGGGGCTCTCCTCAGTTGTATGGTCTTTGCCCAGTTCCCATTCAAAGAACTGGGCGGGGCACTTGCCTTCTTTTTCTTTCTTCGTCTAATAGAACTCGCGGCAAAACTTTTGCCGTCCTTTCTAATTTTTTTTTCTAGTTTTACTATGTTTATAAAAAAACTATCAATATTGATATCTCCAAATAGGTTTATTACAAATGTTCCATAATTTATCTAATAATATTTATTATGCATCATAAACATTACTATATTCTGGTATATATTTTGTTAAATTTGAGATTCATTGAATCGTGACAAAACGAGATGGATATTTATTATTTTGGATACAATAATGTAAAACCACGCACCTTTGCAGTTGCTTGGTCACCAGTGTCTTGGTAATCTTCGAGCTCGTCGGAGATGTCTATGGCCACGTGCTTGAGCCGCTTCAACAACAGCTGCACCAGTTTCTCCTTTACCGACCGCCTCTCGGCGTCCTCGAGCGCAGCTGAGATGGTCTCGAGATGGTCCTTCATCTCCTCCAGATCGTCGGTGAAGTTCCACAGCAAACTGGCCTGGTCCCCAATGGCAGATCCCAGCTTATCTTTCACGATCTTGACGAAACCGGACGTGAGGGAAGCAGCTACTGCTTCCGCCATGGCTACAGAGCTCTGAATCGCTCTCAGACTCACGGCTTCCTCACGGCTTGTGTGGAATGATGTGCGGAGGCGGCCTGCGAAGATGCTTGGCAATGGTGATGCACTGCGATCCTTCTCTATCTATGAGCCCTGGTGCTAGCTATATGTAGGGGTGGCCGGTACAATTGTGGTTTCGGCTGTGTGGTCCACCACGTGAAGTTGGAGCTCCTTGTTACTATTGCGGCAAAGCTTGGCAATGATGACACATTGGTGTGTCTAGTTTTTCTCAGTTTCTTTTAACTAGTATATGTTTTTGAAACTTTGTTCCTGCTATAAATTAGTTAGATTAGTTCTTCCTTCTTAAGCGAATTGCAGGAGCTCTTTGCCATTTTCTAAGGTTGTTAAAAAGACTTCCTGTCCCATGCACACGATTTTATTCACCATGGACCCTCATCCTGGTTCGACTTAACATTGCCATCAGTCAGTAGTGACATTGGAAATGGAAGTGGGTCCGCGCTCGCATCAGTTTCTGGCTTCATAGTTCTTCTCCACTGGAGCACACCCAAGTGGCCCTAGTGTGTATATATATATATATATATATTTTGAGAAACGGTGCTAGCTAGTAAGTGCAGCAACCTCCAGCTGCTGCGTTTGATAGAGCCCGGCCCCTGTGCTCCAGCACCACGTGCATGCATACTGCCATACTGATCATTAAACCACAACAGTAGCTAGCTGGCGTTGTTGTCAAGGACTGACACGATGTTTAGTCGTCGTTCACATTCACACCTAACCCGCTACCAGTAGCTAGTCGTACCAATGCAATGCAATGCAGACGATGAGATGTCCCATCTTTATGTACGAGAGCAGCCTCCGGAAGACTGAAATATTAATCTGAATGTGATACTGGTGATGTACTCCCCTGCCCTAATAATAGAGTTCAATAGAAACTTGCCAGCTGCGATTGATAGCCACATCAGCCTTATCATCCACGCACATTACCACATACAACTGATGAAGGTCATACAGGAACAGCCAACATGAAAGGGACCACGCACCAATGTGTCTTATCTACGGATCGCACCAGAGCGCGGAGGAATATATGCGTGCTGTAGCCTGTTGATGATGCCGTCTTTCATCTTGACTACGATACGGGCTTGACTTCACTGGTGATATCACCAAGCAGCAAGCCCTTATATTGTGATGACAAGGTCCGTGCCTAATTAACACTATGTACGATGATGACAACGTACTCCATTGTTGACACCACTGTACTCATTAAAGAAGATGATGATACTAATCTGAGCCAAGCACCGATCAACCTTTGGTGGTGTCAACCAATGTGTGTCACTGGCAGCAGCTAGCTGGTGGTCCTCCACGAAGTATGCATAGGTCTGCAGTGGGCCAAGGGGATTCAATTTGGGGGCCCACATGTCTATGTGGACCCTTTCGATGATGGCTTAGTTGTTGACGTTTCCTCCACGCGGCCCAGCCAGCGAACGAACGGGAACGGGGTCGTGCTCTGCATGTCCAGTCCATGGCCACTGCACGGCTACCTAGTTCGTGTTGTGATCTTCATCTTCCTAGCTTTTTTGTTTTTTGTGGGGCAGGAGCTCACAGGGTCGGTCTGTGTGTGTATATGTATGGGGTAGTAACATTGAATTTGTTGATTGAAGGTATATGCATGGAAATTAAGACGCTAATGAAATAAATTAAGGGAGAAAAATGGTAAAATGATGATTTGTGCGAGTGTGCATAGTGAGCATTGCTAATGAAATAAATTTAGATGCAAAATTAGAGAGTTATTTTGAATTGGTTTTGAATAATGATAGATGTGGATAAATTTATATATAAATTTATGGGGTTATTTAAATTATCTTTTGTAATGATATACATAAATAATTTAGATGAAAAATTAGGAGGTTACTTTATGTATTTTCCATAATATAATCGTAGAGGTGAATATAAGTTACAATAGATCGAATGGCTATTATTGGCAATGATCAATGGGGTACCAAATTATTGGCCAAATGTTTCTTATTATTACGAGAATTTATAGGATTCATCATCTTTCCTAGTGTGTCCGATGAGAATTAATAAGATATATCTGTTGTGGTCACTAATTATTCTTAATAGAAAGATAGCTCCAAGCCTAAATAAGTCGATCATTGAAGCTCACGTATGATGACAACTCCATTGTTTAGACTACTTGTGAGCACCACAGAGGATGAAAAAGACCAAGAAAATGTGAGCGAGAAGAATATTGGTGAGGATAGGATTGCATCAGGAATTGATGCACCCACCATACATTTTAAGCCACCAAATTATTATCAATAGCTTAGGTTCTGAATTGATGATCAAATGTTTCCAACTTTTGTGAGAATTTCTATGATCTATATTTTGCTTTCCTATCGTGTTGTGAGGATTAATGTTGAGGCTCCATTAGACACCTGTTGTTAGAATTTCTAGTATATATTCATCTTTATTTTCTTGTGTCATATGTATTGTATTTTCAAACCAAATTTGAAGATATATAAACTCTTGTTGTCAATTTTTATTTCATGAGCATATAGTTTAGCTTTCAACTTTTAACCGAGTTGTTGCAATGTTTTTCACATTTTAAGTAGAAACTCTAGCATTTTTTTATGTTTTATTGAATTTCTATCATTGAAAAGAGGTTAAGCCATAGTAGTATTATTTTCTATATGTTAAGTACAGTAAATCATCTTGCACTGCGAGTTGAACATATGGAGTTTGTTATATCACAGGATTATATATGTGTGATATTGTATTAAATATCATAGAGTGCATAAAATTAAATTACCAATACTGATATGACACATGTTCAGTCAAGAGTATCAACCGATCTAAAACAATAACTTATTTTATTGCTATGTGGTTTATTAAGTGAACATTTCTCTATGCTTCATGAGCTATTAAAATAAATATTATCTAGGTGTATACATGTTTACTTGCTATACACGATGAAAAATAGCATTATGATTATTGAATTTCACGGTTTATTTTTGTAATAACATATATTAGTATTTTAAATTATCTTCATAGAGACATATATGGGGATACTGAATTCAAATTTAGGAGGTCACTTTGCATTATATTTCTTAATGACAAAGTTGGGTAATGTATAAAATTGTTTTGGTGTATCTTAAATTATCTATCGTTATGTTATACATGGGTAACTAGATATAAAGTTAGGGAATTATTTTAAAATATGCATAATAGCAAAGGTGTGTAATTTATAAGCAACGTTAGGGAATTATTTTAAATTATACATAATAGTAATGGTGGGACATTATGTAATTTAGATGCAAACTTAGGGAGTTATTTTGAATTAGTTTTTAATAATTATATATGTTGGTAATTTCTCTTCAAATTTAGGGGGTTATTTGAATCATCTTTTGTAGTGACAGAGGTAGATAATTTAGATGTAAAATCATAGGGTTACATTATATATTTTCATAATCTAATGGTAGAGGTGGATATAATTAAATTGCAATATATATATCCAATGCCTATTATTGGCAATGATCAATAGAGTACCAAATTAAATGCTAGATGTTACCTATTGTTGCCAGAATTTCTGGGATTCAGCATTTTTCCTTGTGTTTCCGGTGAGAATTAATATGGTATATCCGTTGAGGCACATAATTAGTAACAGTAAGATAGCTTCAAGCCTAATTAAAGTCGATTGATGAAGCTCGTGTACGATGACAACTCCATTGGTCACACTACTACTTGTGACCACGGCAGAGGAAGAAGAAGTAAATGCTGGCGAGAAGAAGACGAAGATGGGCGAGGACAAGGATTAGTATTAGGCAATATTCAGTTCATACATCATGAGGACTCTGAAAGTGGAAACTAGTATCTCCTACATAGCTCACTCGAGAAGACGATACGAATCGGAGAGGCAGCAGGCCGGTTTGTCATGAGGCTAAGCACCAGTAGTCGTCAATTCTCATAAAAAAAAAATGCGCTAGTAGTCATCTAGCTAGCACAAGGTTACTTCCTAGTTAGCTTCTTAAGCGAATTGTTGGATCGGATCTCTTTGCCATTTTGTAAGGTTGTCAAAAAGACTTGCAGTCCCATGGATGCACACGAAGCTTCCTTTTTTTTCGAATAAGGGGCTTCGCATTTCCATTACATGTAACGGAAATACAGCAGAGGCACAAAGCTTCCTTTATTGAAAAAATACATGGACCCTCAGCCTCGTTGGACGTTGCAACGTTCCACCATCAGTTCGTACGACCCCATATCTCTTTCTGGCACGAAATAAGCCATTGATCGAAAGCTCGACGGAGGAGCATACAGAGCTGTAGAGGAGAAACAAGTTTTGCCTTTCGTATTCTTCTAGCTGCTGTACTCAGCTGCTGAGGATATGATTGGCTCTGAGCTTGGCCCACCTTCCCATCTACACAAAGTTACTGTATCTGTGAGTAGCAGTAGAGACTGAAGGCCATAAATATTATTGATGTACACGGTACTATAGTTAAGTGCACCAACTAACCTTTCCTGCACCACTGATAGAGCCCGGCCTTATGCTCCAGCACCACATGCATACGAACTGACTGATCATTAAACCACAACAGCTACCTAGGATATTGTCACGACGTCCAGTCGTCCTTCACATTCACACCTAACGTGCCAAGTCGTCGTTCACATTCATAACAGTTTATAACAACCTTAAAACGTACGACTTTGATGTGGAGGGAGTAATGGACAACATAACAATCGATATCGTCGTTCACATTCACACCTAGCTTTCGTTGGGATGCTATGATGACGACGTGGCATGCCGGCCCTGTCCACATGCATGCATGCTGCGAAGTTGTGTTCCTCCGAGACTTGCTGTTATACCAGTCAACTCCCTTGCTCTCCTCTCCTCTTTCATTTTCCTTCCATCTCGTCTCGTATGCTGCGAAGTTGTGTTACCTAGCATGCTGAGGTGGGCACAGAAGCCCATCCTGATCAGGGTTCCTTTGTCCCCTATGCTCTTTATCTTAGGGCTTGTTTAGTTTCCTAGGTGAAAAGTTTTGGGGTGTCAAGTTATATTATTAGCCTTGCTCTACTGGCATATGCTTCGACTTGCAATTATGTTAATAGAGTAACTAGATTACCTTCATGTGTCAGGGGATATCCAAACAATATCTTAGATGACTTCATCGCTAAGGATGACATCCTAGATGACTTACTCGACGAAGCCATGGTGGTTATGAAGGCTAGCATGGAAGCTGTTCAAGACGAGGCAGTGATCATAGACTGCGTCCATGGAAGTATACCACAACGCCACGTGAGGAATGCAGTCAACTTCTAGACTTGATGATTATTTCTTGGAAAATCCTCTCTATCCACCAAATATTTTTCGTTGGAGATTTCATATGTCTAGACACGTTTTTCTCCGCATTGTTATGCCAATGCATGGTTGGATTATTTTACTCCAAGGGTTGATGCAACTAGTCAGCAAGGACTTCCACGGCTCGGCTCAGCTCCATTGAGACTGGCCTTATATTCCACGGACTGGACCAGGGCTCGGCTCTGCTCGTGACGCACACTTCCTGATGCCGGGCTCCCGCACGATTGTTGTGGGTGGACGTGTGTCAACAATCCAATCCATGTATGTAACACCCCAAATTTTGCAATTTTTGAAAATAGGTAAAATTGATTGAATTATGAATTTTGTGAGCATTTAAATCTAGGAAAAATATAAATTTTTGTGAAATTAAAATCTAATATAAGGTTTAGAAACATGTATGTTGCATTCATGCTAGAAGTATTGTTTTTGGTTGAGTGTAGGTTGAGGTTGTGTGGAGTTAAATTCAAATTCCATTTGAATTTGGCTTGAAATTCATGTTTTAAAAATGTAAAAAGCTTCATAGCGATTTCTGGTGCTTGGGCCTAATTAACCCATTCATTTGGAAATCATGACTCACAGTGAAAGTGTACGACCTCTGTATAGTGTAAAACTGATATATCAGCCGTACTGACTGATCATTAAACCTTTCCTGCACCACTGATAGAGCCCCGGCCCTATGCTCCAGCACCACAGGCATACGTACTGACTGATCATTAAGCCACAACAGCTACCTAGGATATTGTCACGACGTCCAGTCGTCCTTCACATTCACAGCTAACGTGCCAAGTCGTCGTTCACATTCATAACAGTTTATAACAACCTTAAAACGTACGACTTTGATGTGGAGGGAGTAATGGACAACATAACAATCGTCGTTCACATTCACACCTAGCTTTCGTTGGGATGCTATGATGACGAGACGTGGCATGCCGGTCCTGTCCACATGCATGCATGCTGCGAAGTTGTGTTCCTCCGAGACTTGCTGTTATACCAGTCAACTCCCTTGCTCTCCTCTCCTCTTTCATTTTCCTTCCCATCTCGTCTCGTATGCTACCAAAGTTGTGTTACCTAGCATGATGAGGTGGGCACAGAAGCCCATCCTGATCAGGGGCTTGTTTAGTTCCCTAGGTGAAAAGTTTTGGGGTGTCAAGTTATATTATTAGCCTTGCTCTAAGTAGTAGGTTCCTTTTGACTGGCACATGCTTCGACTTGCAATTATGTTAATAGAGTAACTAGATTACCTTCATGTGTCAGGGGATATCCAAACAATATCTTAGATGACTTCATCGCTTAGGATGACATCCTAGATGACTTACTCGATGAAGCCATGGTGGTTATGAAGGCTAGCATGGAAGCTGTTCAAGACGAGGCAGTGATCATAGACTGCATCAGAGGAAGTATACCACAAGGCCACGTGAGGAATGCAGTCAACTTCTAGAGTGGATGATTATTTCTTGGAAAATGCTCTCTATCCACCAAATATTTTTCATTGGAGATTTCATATGTCTAGACACGTTTTTCTCCGCATCGTTGAGGCCTTATGCCAATGCATGGTTGGATTATTTTACTCCAAGGGTTGATGCAACTAATCAGCAAGGACTTCCACGGCTCGGCTCGGCTCGGCTCCATTGACACTGGCCTTATATTCCACGGACTGGACCAGGGCTCGGCTCCGCTTGTGACGCACGCTTCCTGATGCCTGGCTCCCGCACGATTGTTGTGGGTGGATGCGTGTCAACAATTCAATCCATCCATGGAACACCCCAAATTTTGCAATTTTTAAAAATAGTTAAAATTGATTTAATTATGAATTTTGTGAGCCTTTAAATCTAGGAAAAATATAAATTTTTGTGAAATTAAAATCTAATATAAGGTCTAGAAATATGTATGTTTTATTCATGCTGGAAGTATTGTTTTTGGTTGAGTGTAGGTTGAGGTTGTGTGGCTTGAAATTCATGTTTTAAAAATGTAAAAGGCTTCATAGCGATTTCTGGTGCTTGGGCCTAATTAACCCATTCATTTGGAAATCATAACTCACAGTGAAAGTGCACGACCTCTGTAGAGTGTAAAACTGATATATCAGCCGTGCTCACAGTCACGAGTGGCTTGGAAAAATGATGAAGTATTTTGTTCTTATTGTTATTTTATGTTGTTTATTGCTCAAGTTTATTCATTATCGTATTTATGCCATTAACTATGAACTTGTGGGAATTGGAGCTTAAGCATCATCTAATGTTTACTTAATGGTAAAACTTGATCTACTAAAATTGCTAACCGCAGTTAAACCGTGTCAAGCCTTTTGAGCCTTCATAGAACCCTTTGTTATACATGCTAAGCAAGGTGCGCTTACACTTGTTTATATTCAATGAAAATCCCGGATGGGTAACAGATATCGGATTTAGTGAGTTTTCCTGAAGATGTTCTGAACTTCTAGTTGATGTCCACCAATTGGAAGTCCCTGTGGCAGTTGGCGTATATCGTTTATGTTATATGTTGCTTTTCTGCAGAGATATTGTGGTAACTTTGTAATGTTTTATGCGATGTAATAATATACTTTACTTTGATATTTTTTTCAATTTGAGCTTATATGTGTGTTTGACATCCTGGGCACATATATTTGAGTACCTGTATTTGTTTTGCAAAAATGGGTATGACAAATTGGTATCAAAACTTTATCTGACTGTAGGACGATCAACCTAGATAGAAATTGACGTTTTTAGGATCTCATCAGCTTTATTTTGTTACATTTATTTTGCTATAAAATTTGTTGCTTATATTCTGTCTTCTGTCCATTATCACGTACCAAGCAGACTGCTCGCAAGTGTACCATCCCAGTGACACAGTGGAGGACCAGGTTCACCTTTGGCAGCCGTGTACCCCCGCACCTGGTAGAATGATGGTGTGCCAGGTCGTCTGCGTGCACGAAGGAGAAAGGTGAAGTGTAATAGTATGTGGGAGCAGTTAGTGGCATCTCGGAGAACCAGTTTAGTTGACTTAGGACACTCACAATGCAGACTCTACATAGAGTCTAAAGGTATTTATTAGCTCGAAGGTATCATAGACTTGGAGTCTTAGTTTTTCTCCCTCTCTCTTCCATAAATATACTGCAACATGATCGCCACATCAGCAAAGTACAATAAATACGAAGGTAATAAATAGATTTAGACTCTATGGTAGAGTCTGCATTGTGAGTGCCCTTAAGGCCATATTATTGTAGGAACCACATTTAAAAAATCAGTACTGACAGCTGGGTACAGGTATATATGTCGACATTGATACATTTGTGTGTATACATATTTAGAAAGAACAGATAACGACGACTAGATTTGCAGCTGATAAGAACAAATGTAAGTCGGCCGAAGAATCCCAAAAAGATGGTTCTTCGGAATTTAACCACGTTACCCTGAAGCTTCCAACTATGCTCTACAAACATTCTAAGAACTAGCAGGAACCCCGCGCAAAAATGTAGCATGAGAAGGCAACGATAACATTTAAAACTGTTGTAAATTTTGCAGATAACAGAAAGCACACAGTGAAGAATAAGCATGTGTAACAAACGGGGTAGATAAATGTATGTGATTGTCTACATAAACCATGGAGCTAAATAGGAAGTGTTGATGTGAACACAAAGCAACCAGGTTCCTCCTTTTCTTCTTAGCAGAAGCAGCAGCTTTGGGATCTGAATTGTGAAAAGAAACACTGGATTCATGTATGACTTTTCGTATAACTGGTCTATTGATTCAGAGAGATATTTTTTCTAAATAGCAAAATTAGATTAGCACTTGAAGTTGGAACAAAATTGAAGTCAACTAAAGAATGTTAATCGTAAAGAACAATAAACAAAGAAAAAAATTTGTCATCAAACTGAATCTATGTTGACCTTGCATACAGCAGATAATCATAAACAGTAAGCTCGTGGGGTTAGTGTAGGCAGCCTTATGTTTTGTGTTGGCATTATGTCGAGCATCTGAAAGGCACAGCATAAAGTGCAAAGAAAAGTAGGAATTGGGATTGAGATTATATATCTGCATCATCCAAGATTCATAGCCAGTGAATGTACTACCCATAGTACAATTCGACATAAACAAACTGCAACGACCTGGATCAACGCTGGCAGGCCGGCGTTGGGCGCCTCGCTGGGCTGCTCCCGTGGCTGCGCTGCCGCATGGCAGCGGTCTGCGCCCACGCTGAAACGCCGGAGTGGGCGCGTCGCTGGGAAACCATGCCGAGTGGTGGGCGGCGCCGCTGTTCAGCGCGGGGACGGGGCAGAACGCGGGAAGCCGCGGCGCGCCCGAGGAGGACGGGCAGGGCAACGGGCGGCGCTGGCGAGGCCGGAGAGGTAGCGAGGGGAGGGGAAGTCGCAGAGGACGGCGTCAAGAGGGAGGGCACCAGCACAACACGTGCGGTGGTGCGACGGCGCGCGGTGAAGGGTGTCTTGATGCGCCAGGAAGTTTCCCGAGAGATATTGATGTGTTGGCCGTGGATGGGCAAGGCAGTGGGCATGTGCTGGCCATGGATGGACGATCAAACGGCTACGAAATTGAGGTGATGTGGCCGTGTGAGAGATCAGATAGGTGAGTATAGGATTATAGGGAAAAGTATAGATTGCACGGCACTGAATCAGACAAATTAAAACGGTAAACAATTAATAACATAAAAAAAAATTACAATTGCACATCCAAGCCGTCTCTATCATCACCTTCAAAGTCAACTGGTTGAGAAAGTCCCCACGCACCCCAACACGGTGTGAGGTCAGATCCTTGGTTTTAATTTGCATTGTGAAAGTTTCTAGGCAATCTCTTCCACGATCGGCTTCTTGGCTTTATCTGTGAGCAGCGTTTAGGAACTTCACTCGAAAAATCCATCAAGTTTTGTGTAAAGTGTATGAAGCTTTGCATTATTTGTTGCTAATGTTACAGGTACAATACTTTTTACCAAATGTGGAAAAGTATGAAGCTGAGCTTAAATCATCTGGGCTCCAGCGGAGGTGGTACCCAAGTTTACGGCCCGTGTCGGTGATTTCTTGGGCTTTGCAGATGGATCGTCGCGTGTTTCGTTGCCGAGGGTGGGCCTGGAGCTTCGTGTGCTGCTGCTGGACATCATCGGAGCTTCCGCAGAAGCCCATATGGGTAAGGAAAAAGTCTACTTTTGGTCCCTCAACTTTTTGCGAAAGTCGATTTTGGTCCCTCAACTCCAAAACCGGATAAAGCGGGTCCCTCAACTTTTTCAAACCGTGCAGATTTCGTCCCTCGGCGGGGTTTGGACGGTGGTTTCGCTACAGTAACTCCGGTTTTGCTACAGTGACCTTGGTTTCGTTTTTTTCCCCTTTTTCTTATTTATTTAATTTTGAATCTTTCAAAAATCATAGTAAATCACAGAAAATTCATAAAATAGAAAATCTAATTTTTGTTGGACTCCACATGAGTAGAGCTACGCAATGAATATATAATATGGTATACTTTAGTACAAATTTTTTTGCTAGAAGGTTTTGCCTTTTTTTTTTTTTTATTTATTTCAGCTCAATCTTTAAAAATCATAGTAAATTACAGAAAAATTATAAAATAAAAAATTCAATTTTGTTGGACTCCACATGAGGCGCGCAATAACCGCGATACGTAGTTACTTGTGGCTCTTTAAACTGGGTTAGGTTAGCTAGGTTTCTTTGTATTGATCTCGCGCACGCACGTCCGCGAAGAGCCGTGAACCCGATCGATGGATCCTGGCCAATAAATTAAATAGTACACCTATATATCTTTATTGTGTAAATATGCTCATGTGGAGTCTAGCAAAATTGGTTTTTCAATTTTATGATTTTTATAATTTATTATGATTTTTTAAATATTGAGCTGAAATAAATAAAAAGAAAAAAGGCAAAACCTTCATAGCAAAAATTTTATATTAAAGTATACCATTGCG
>JADLZK010004837.1:0-317923 GCA_015847255.1 Hyparrhenia diplandra
ACAAACGTTTGTTTCGGGACTTGAAAAACAACCGGTTGTTTTTTTAACAAACAAAAACAACCGGCAAAAATAGTTTGCCAACAGCCGGTTGTTTTGAAATCAAAAAACAACCGGTAATTATATCCAACAGATGAACATCTGATGGCACATATTAAATGAAAGAGAAAAAAATACATAAATAACAACAATATATGGCCTATAAATTAAATTAAAAAAATTCCAGATTCATACAAAAAAATTTTACAGATGCATATAATCAGATTTGCAAAATGAATAAATTTACAAATATTTTTCTATGGAAGGCATATTACAAAAAAATAAATCCTTCATAAATGAAAAAAACTTGTCATATAACATATAACCAAAATCACTGCTAAGCACTTGAAAAAAATTACATCGCTCCAACACTAAAAATTACAGTCCAAGTTTAGTATAAATTTCAACATATTATAATGTAAACTTAGAACTCGCTTGAAAAACTGCAACAAACTGAATCCAGATTTCAAATCAAAGCATAGATAGCGGAAACGAGACCCAAAAGGTTTGAACAGAGACCCAAGCCTTCATAAGATCTTATTCAATTCAAAGCATAAGATCGAGTCATACATCAGAGCACACAAGGCATTTCTGATTGAACCACCAAAAAGCTAGACCTAGACCACAAGCTCTAGGTTCTAATAACCATTCATTATCGAGACAAGCCAAGCTGTCATATACTGATTCGAGTAATACAAAACTTCAAACAAATTTCAGGGCCATACATACATTATTTGAACACTAGGTTCCTAGACCACAAGCTCTAGGGTATAATTACATTATTTCAACACTAAAAATTATAGTGAAACTTAAGTGTAAATTTTTAACTAATTATAATGTAAATTCAATCAAAAGGATATACATACAAACCGATAGCCTCATAGGCTCTCTCATGTTAATTACCCGACCACATCAAACACTAGGGGTGGATTTACCTGGCACCTGTCAATAAGACCGAGATTGAGATTGAGAGAAATGATTTCATAAAAAGAATATGCAATTGAAAGGAATAACGATGATTCGAGATCGAGATAACATAAGACTCACCAATACATGGAAAAAGGAAGTCCATCTTTGTAGAAAGCTGATAGCGTTGCCATACATGTAGCAAATACCAAGCGTGCGATAAACCTCTTTCTACCCAATCTACATGGAGGGATGACCATTAAAAGACACCATGCGCGGATGTAGAGATACCAAGCAACAAAAGATGCCTAATTCCGCCTGTAATACAAAGGCACATAATCAGATTTGCAAATGAATAAATGCACCAAATATTATTTCTCTGGAAGGCATATTACACAAATAAATCCTTCATAAATGAAAGACTTGTCATATTACATATAACCAAATCAGCTGCTAAGCACTTGAAAAATTACATCGCTCCAACACTAAAATTACGGTCAAGTTTAGTATAAATTTCAAGATATTATAATGTAAATTTAGAACTCAGGTTGAAAAGCGCAAAAAACTCTGAATCGATAATTCAAATCCATCTTAATTCTAGAGAAAAATATATTTAAATTTGGATACGAAATGCGGAGATAATGCCCACTATCGATGAAAAGTCGATGCCCAATTATCGATTGAAATAAAAATGATCAATAACAGACGAGATTACCTTGATAGGCACTTACTCATTGAAATACAACCCATCAAGCTCCAACATGTCTCATTGAGCCACCAAATAGCTGGACCTTTACCACGGGCTCTAGTTTCTAGTGACCATTCTTTGTCGGATGAACCAAGCTGTCATAACTACAATAACAAATAAAAACCTTGACCAAATAAAACACAGTTATGCGATGGGCATCAATAGAAATGCGAGATAATATGCGGCGAGCATCATATCAAACTAGTAACACAATCGATTAGGCCACCAAAAGCGAGCGGGCTCTAGCTCAGTGTAACCATTGTTCATCGATGAGCCAAAAACATATTGACATATTTAAAATGAATAAATGTACAAATATTTTCTATGGAAGGCATATTACAAAAATAAATCCTTCATAAATGAAAGCTTTATTCAAATAACATATAACCAAATTCTTGCTAAGCACTTGAAAAATTACATCGCTCCAACACTAAAATTACAGTCAAAGTTTAGTATAAATTTCAACATATTATAATGTAAATTTAGAACTCAATTCAAAACTCAACACACTCAATCAGTTCAAATCCATCATAAATTCAACGAGGGAAAAATGTTTGAATTTGGACCAAATGTGTTAATTCAAAGCATAAGATGAGTCATATCAGCACACAAGGCATATAAATAATGAACCACCAAAAACGAGGACTCAATCCACAAGCTCTAGGTTCTAGTTTAACCATTCATTATCAGACAAGCCAGGCTGTCATATCTGATTCGATGTCTAAAACTTCAAACAAATGCCCAGGCCATACATACATTATTTGAACAAAAGGTTCCTAGACCACAAGCTCTAGGGTATAATTAGACCATCACTAAAATTATAAAAACTTAGGAGTTAAGTACAACTAATTATAAAAAAATTCAATCAAAGGATATACAGAGGAACCACTAGCCTAAAGGGACATGTTAATTGCGACCACATCAAACACTAGCAGGGACCCCCAGCATGCGGCCAATAAGAGAGATTGAGATTGAGAGAAATGAGGCCATAAAAGAAATGCAATTGAAAGGAACCTGAATTGAATCGAGATAACTATAAGACTCACCAATACATGGAAAAAGAAGTCCATCTTTGTAGAATCACTTTGCCATACACGGTGAGAGGTACAAAGCAACAATAAATCATTTCTCACCCAAATACATGGAGAAAAAAGGGATGACCATTAAAAGACACCATCTGCTTGAGATGCTTCAGGAATACCAATCAACAAAGATGCCTATTCATATAATAATACAAAGGAACCATGATTTCCAAATGAATAAATGTACAAATATTTTCTGCACATCAATTACAAAAATAAATCGGTAAACTAGTTCTTAATAGTGAGAAGTTTGATTAGAAACTTGAATTCAAATCTAATATGGAACTTTAAAGAAATTACGCCAGGTATTTTTCAAATACCAATCAAATGTTTTACGCCTTTTAATCACAAACATAACACTAGAATGGAAATTATTAGTTATCGAATCGATTTAAACCAATGACTAACAACTAATTTCAAACACTCCCGAGCTGCGAGATGATCCGCGAAAAAATATCAGAGATAGATATTTATAATCAGCGGCTACAAACTCGCACATTATGGATCAAGTACAGTTGAAGACACAAACACAACACCGATAATGCATAATGGCAAGGACAATGGACTGACCATGAGGTATGAATTTCAATACGCAATGAAAAATATGATATAAGCTGAAAATTCCTGATTTAGGATGAAAACTATTTTGCGGTACAAGCGTGCAGCGGCAATTCGACCCTCGGCACACTACGGACAAAATACTCGCGACATAAAACAGCGAGAAGTCCAACAATCTATTACGGCATTTTGGGGCGAAGTACAGTTGAAACATGTCAACATGATGCGCCAGACAATGGCAAGGTAAAGATGAAAAACCATATCACGCGTAATTTTTAGCAACAAAAAATATGCTATAAAGACAAAATAATACTAACAACATGTTTTGTATTCCAATAGCAAAGCATGGCCGGGGGCTCTATTAAGCGAATCACATAATCTCAAGAAGAAGTGATATCGATAAGTAAATTTAACAACGGTTTTCAAACTATAAAAAAAAGTACATTGCATTGATAATAATCTTTTACATTCATTATGCGGTTCTACTTAAGAAATCAAAGGAACATATCACGGGATTGATACTTGGAGCAGGAGAATTTGAATTACTTGACACACTAGTTCTTCTAATATTAAAATTCATAGTGAAGGGTAGTTAATAAAACAAATAATTCACAATAATGACTTAAAACTATTGCGGAAAATGCATTCCTTCACACAACACTTCGGAGTTTGATCAATGAGAACCTATCTGACATACCTATGGAACACAAACGGTATACTGAAAAAAAAAAAAAAATACCCGGGAGGCAGGGAATAAGGGAACTTGCGACCAATATGTTAATTTTTTGCGGGTTTTTTACAACTATCTGAAAGGCTGACAATGATGCAAGTTACTCATTTGAAAATGATCGGAGTAGAGACTAAGACACTATATAATAATACACTGCATTTTCAATATAATGGCATACAAGTCTAATAGATGAATACAATAACTTCTAATATTCTTAATATCGGGATAATGACATGAGTAGCTAGAATGAAAAGTACTTACGGATTAATTTTTTTTTTTTGCGGTTTCTACCAAATTATCGAAAACCAATCACGAGCGTGATGATGGAAGTTACTCACTGGCAAATGATCGGAGGTACGAGCTAAGACATTAACTAATAATACTTCTTGCAGTTCAATATAATGGCATAAAAAGTATAATAACTTCTAATATTCTTAATGTCGGATAATGACATGAGTATTTGGAATAAGAGAAACACCGAGAGGATGGAAGCCGGCAATGGGGAAATAGCATATTTAGTGGCATGCAACTTCAAAAGTACTTGAACCTCTGCCCGGTACATAGGCTCGGTCAAACACATTGAAGGACCAAGCACAAATGCAGTTCAACAATTACAAGGGACAAGCCCAATCGGAGCAGTTAATGGTACGAAGAAGATGGAGGCGAGCTTCTTCTTGAAGATATAGAAAAATTTCTCATAAATTGAGCAATGACATCACGAAGGGAACAATCTTGATTTAGAAAGCATGTACACACCCACATTTTGGGAATGGAATTTGAATCAAAGATAAAGCTCGGGACTTCTTCAACATGTATGCATCAATCATTTGGGTTCAAACTTCAACATCGCACATGTTGCTAGAGACCAGTCTGACTAAAAGAAAAAAGGAAATGATCAAAGTTCACGATAGGTGTAATAAATATGGGGCCAGCAAAACTGTAAAAACTCTGAGCAAAAGGCAAAAGGATTGTCACTTGAGGGTCGGAAAAAAAAAGGGAGGAAGAGGAAAACAAATGTTATTGACAAAGCCCGATTGCCCAATGTGTCATGGTTGCTAGTGAACAAGATGGAATATGGAGGATAATCGAGGCTTGATTTAGATCACAACCATGAATTGCGGCCGGGAGATAATAGCAATCAGTTCGCGGGGCGTAAGTACATGCCAGACACTTTGGAAGGCAATGATAAGGACCCTTACTTGGCCCGGCAACATCAACAAGGAAAATGATAACTATATTATCACATCGAGGTGGACAATCGGCTTTACATCATCGAAGAAAGATATCGGCAACTACGAGGACAAAAATAAGCGAGAGAAGTGAAAACACAGAGATATGACAAGATCTTGGAACACTTGAGCAAACAAGGTGAAAAGATCCTACATTTTCTGATTCAGTTAGATGATGACAAAAGAAAGTGACCAATATATTTTGGAGAGATGGAGCATCCTTTGAAAATACTATGCGAATATGGTGATTGTGTCGATTTTGACACGACCTATGACAAACAAGTGCGAGCTTCCCTTTGCACCCTTTATAGGAATCTTTGGACATGCACAAACATGTTTATTTGGATGTGGCTTCCTACATGATGAGACCAAGGAAACATTCAAATGGCTTTTTGAAACTTTCATAGAGTCAGTCAATGGGAGGAAAAACCCGGACTATCATAACAGACCAAGATAAGCGATGAAGGGGGCAATACTTGAAGTGATGCCATCACAGCGATTACGAGGCTTGCCTTTTTCCACATAAAGAACAAATGTTACAATAAAAATTTGAAGAAGGTTTTTAGCAGCTGAACAAAACAAGAGGACTATATGAAGACTTGAAGACATTGTGAACAACTCTGACGGAAGATGATTTTGAAAAAAGTGGCGAGGAAATGGTCGAGGGAAAAAAACTTGGGAAGAACAATTACTTCACAAGAATGTAGGACACAAGGAAAAGGTTCATACGATTTACTACAAAGAATGACTTCTTCCCATTCATACAAAACCACATCAAAGTGAATGTCGACTAATGCATGATTCAAGGACAATGTGGGGCCAACATATAGCATAATGAGCTTTGTGGCGAGAATACGGTATAAT
Organism: Hyparrhenia diplandra; assembly: GCA_015847255.1. NCBI lineage: Eukaryota > Viridiplantae > Streptophyta > Magnoliopsida > Poales > Poaceae > Hyparrhenia > Hyparrhenia diplandra. The sequence goes on from JADLZK010004837.1 coordinate 6,154, forward strand.
GGACACCATAGAAAGGCGAAGCACTAGAGAAGGCCACTATAGCCAGCAGAAGAGGCCGAAAGGAACTACTTTTAGGCTACACATTTTGAAAGCAAGCATATAGGCTCTACAACGAAACATATCTGACAAGTTCCAAATCAACTTCAAGCTACATCAACAATGACATACGATTAAATTGAAGAAGGCAAGAGATTTCATGTGTAGCAAAGAAATATCAGTACAAAAGGTGCGCAGTGGGAACTACATAGTGCTAGCGACTCGAAACAAAGAAAATAAAGAAAAATTCACTTGCATACATTGCCAAATTCAGCAAAAGATGGCATACTATGCTCACATATCACGAAAATCATTATAGAAGGAAATTAACTTGATCACAGGAGAAGTACATCATTGATAGATGGAGAAAAGAAATGAAATGAGAATCAGCGATCAAAGAAGAAGAGGACCCTCTGATGGCAACTAGTTCATTCTTGAGATATAATATACTATCAAGAAGGTCGTAACAACTATGAATGCAAAAGAGCAAAAAGAGTGAGAAGCTACAATTTACCTTGTCAAAGAGATGGGCCGGGATTGAGAAGCACCTCGACATTATACTAGCACCTCAACGCGCACCTCGGCAATTCAGATATCGAGAGAATCAAGCGAGAAGCCAGGCAAGCAACAATTCCTCAACAAACTAATACTGCTGGTCCACCTAGATGATCGGAAACCTTGAAAAGAAAGGGGCGGCGGCAAAACCAAAAGAGGATGAAAGGCTGTGATAGAACAAGAAAGGGAGAAGGCGAGGAAAAAAGAAGCCAGAAGAAAAAAGAAACTCTTTGGAAATGATTCTTCAAGTAATTATCATATCTGACAAATAGTTACCATCTACTTCAATCAACCACTTTGTATCAATTAGATTAATTGTAAAAAATAATTGATAAAAAGTAATATTGATTCAATTTCATCATCTCGAGCTTTCCCGATAAAACCCGATGAAAGAGGATGAAACAAGCGGCGAAGACGAAAAATGTCACGGAGGAGCGCATTACTTCAAGGGGCAACAAAAAGTAGATGAAGGACATAAAATTGAAATCGAAGACATAGGAACATGATTAGCACTATTATAAACTTTGCATATCACTCAATGTATTGTGATTACATGATGTGCAATCCGGCCACCAGATACAATGTAAGGCACTTTTTGCCAAAGGCACTTAATATGATTTCTAGAACAAGAAGGAAACTAAAGGAAATAGAGACAAATTTTTTTTTTTGCTCCATTAACATGATTACTACATAACTAGCAGCCACCCGGTCAATATAGTAGACCAAAAGACACCATCGCGACCTAGTGAGAAACATCAACTGGCCCGACAAATATATAAAAATAAGAATAATATTTCTCATTACAAAATGAAAAATATAGGAAACAAGATAGGAAACTATGAAAAATACCTCATCGCTTCCATAAGTAATATTTGGATTCTTGTAGCGGTATTCCTTGGATTGAATAACATTTCATTTGACAACTTGATTCTTATATTGGGAATATCATCACTCTTGAACAAAAAGAAGAGGCAGCGAGGAGGACCAATGCTCAAGGAACATCATAGCATAAACTCGAATCGGCTCTACATTAAAAGGATTAAAATATAAAAATCCGAGATAATGAAGAGAAACAAACACAGCGATAAGCATCTTATACAATATAAAGATGACTAACTTCGTCATATGGCTACTTTAAGACGGTATTTGGATACATAGGCTCATCTTGTTCAAATTTCATATCATAATTCACAATTTCCACTGATACTTAAGCGAGTTACACGAAAGGAAAAAGCGAGAAATCATATTAAGAAACAAATAAATACAGGGAATAAATAATAATGAAAATTGTCCATACCAAAGTGGCAGCGACATATTAGCGATAAGTATGATCTTGAATAGAGAGGATCAAGGAGAAAACAAACTTCTTATCCCTTGTTATCAGCGATAAACACAAACCAATAGCCTTCATAGGAAGTAGGAAAGTATAGCGCAAACAAGAAGATAAATATTAGTTGATTCAAATAATCAAATAAAATTCAATAAGCAGCTAATTTCGATAAATAAATAAACCCATATCAAGCTACAATCCCAAAAAAAAAAGGATCCCATTAATTTGTGTTAAGCGGCGAGGGGCATAATTACACCAAGTATATACTAAATTTACAATGGATATTGACTATAAATATAGTACTACCTTATTGTAAATAAAACTAGATCTGATTCAAATTGATATAGCGGGGAGCTAAACATAGTTGCAAAGGTTGCTTTTAAAATGTTTAACAAAGTATAAATGTATTATAGCAATAATAGAAAACAAATTACACAAAATAAACCACTCTAACTATAGTTAACACATTTGTAAGCAGAGGCCTAAAGTCACAACTAAAGTACAAGTAATCTAAGCAATAAAGCAAGATGTATCATAAAAAGGGAAAAGCGAAAATCCAAACATACCCGGATTATACTTGAACAATGGCACAAGCTTTATCGAGCATTGAAAAGCTTTCATCATCGAATCTCCACGTGCTTGGCGAGGATCTTTCAACAAGTTATCCTAATTAAAGCGAAATGAGCATTAGGAAAGATGACAATAGATAAACAATTATAAATTGAAACTAAAATAGAATAGATAAAAATCAAACTTACAGAAATACTAGGGAAAAAGTATTTGCGCTTAGATATATCACAGTGTTGTATCGGGCTGGCGGAGTTAGATGGTAGGCAAAACAAGCCATTACAAAATTATTGACACTACCACCGGGCTTCATCGATTCACCAAAGGCCCAATAATTTGCAAGAAGACCGCAAAAGAACAAGGCATTCAAGCAGACACAAGGAATATAAATAATTAGTTAAATAAATAGGAACTAAATTAGCTTACAAAATTTTGAAAATAAACAAAACGACAAAAGAGCAATTTACTTGCTGAAGATGATGAAAGCCAATTCACAAATAGCTTTATAGTTTGCAATTTCAGATTTCGAAGGCTTAAACTTGGATGCAGTAGAAACAAAGTCATCAAAGGCCACGGTTGGGACAATACAATCTCCTAGGGCCATGCAAAAGCTTCCACGGTTGAAGAATCTCGACTTTGAATTGAGCGATTAGCCTCACTTTTCGGGATCGGGGAAAACCATGAGTCTTGGCAAGATTTGGAATAGGACTTTTCACAGGCTAACCCTCACACGAGGTAAGTGGAATTATATAATGCATGAGTTTTACGAAGTGCAGCTGCTTAACACTATCAAGAAAAGATCTAGGAACCTAGATAAAAAATTTGGAGAAGTATCCTACATAAAAATGCCAATTAGTAGAAAAAATTGGAAAATAGGAAGAGAAGACAAGAGATGAAGAAAATACAAGACTAGAGTCCGGGAACTAACATTTCCCTTAGAAGAAGAAGCGAGACTTTTGGCCCGAGAACTAGTAATAGCTGAAGGATTAGAAACCTTCTTGACAACTTAGGAAGTAATATAGAAGCGGTTGTTCATGATCAAAAGGAATTGTATACATGACTATTTCATCCCTCTGAGAAAAATATAGTATTAACAATAAAATAAAATAAAAATCAGAACAAATAATTAGACAAAAAATATATAGTACAAATCGCATACATCTCACGGATTAGGGGCGAATCTCACAACCATAGAACTTAAGGAAAAACAAGAATGGAAACAATAAAATTAGAGAATGACAAAAATATAAAAGGTACATGAAATGAAAAACATGAACAAGAACAAACTTGCAAACGGTCGGATTTGGAAGCGTGGCTGGAGAAGGTGAAGCGAAGTCGGGTACAACAAGATTCTCCTTATCAACATCAATGACAACTTTTTCCATGTTAACTTCTTTCCCTCTGGCGTAAATTTGCGAAAGTGGTTTCTAATCTCACTCAAAGGGAATGCGAGAACTCCCCAATATTAGGATCCAATGAAGAAACAACGATGCATACGGCCACGAGCGAAAGGATTCTGGAGGATGAGCAGTGGAACTAGAAAAAGATGAATCATTGGAATCCTAGAAAGATGAATCATTGGAATCCATAAATAAATATAAAATAGGCGGATTAAACAAGTAAGAGCAATAAATTTCTAAGAATAAGAACAAGCGACTTTTCCTCAATGGAGACACATGTTCTTCGAACCACCAGAATTATTTCCTTTAGACTTTTGAAGAAGAAAGGTACACAACCATGGCGAACCACGAAGAAATATAGAAGTGAATCACTATGAAAAAAATCAAAAGAAAAGGAGAAAAAACCATTAATTACGATGGCGGGAGGCGAAAGCGAGGTTCAGAACTATCATTTTTCACCATCGAATTACAAAAGCATCGGGTCTTGATTTATTTGCACGAGCAATAGCACCAAAAGCGAAGCAGATAAGGTCGCCGATCTAACATGGTTTGCAAATATGATTCATCATCTTTTCCAAAACAACTTTGTTGGAACTCCTTGAAACATTTCCAAGAGGTAACATCCATATTCAAAAGAAAGCCCACACTTAAAGCAATGCTCATCAATCAACTTAGATATTTCCAACTTCAAGCGCCGCGAGGAAACTTGCACCCGAAACCCTTTCCATTTCATGGCGAATTCCATATCAAGATCATCTTGAGGAAGAAATACTTCTAAGGCGACCAGCCTACAAACAAAAAAATTATTAAACATTAATGTCAAAAAGTCACGAGGAACATAAAATAGTTTAGCATCAACAAATATGAGATAAAAGGAGCATCAAACCTTGAAGTAGCATGTTTTTTCAAAAATCAAGCAAAGGTCTATAATACATAAACACTGGACTTTTCATCAAAGGTTAGCATAAAATTTGATCATATCTTCCTTCCATCGCATTTATTGAGGAATCAAATCTGGAACTTAGGATCGGAAGTCAATATGATCGGATAAACAACCTAACCGCGAGAAATAATGAACCAATCTTACAAAACAAGACACATGATTACATTCTATTGTAAAAAACATATATAGGGGCGAGAACCAAGACACTAACGCGCCAAGTACAGCGACCTCGAGACCTTGACGCCTCACATTATCATCATCACTTCTATTGAATGCCTTTATATGGTCCAACAACCGGTAACACATAACCACACCAATTGAAATCCTTAATATAGTCAACATCTTGAACACACCAAAATACTTAGGACTAGGAAACTTTGTTTGTATTAGAGGGCCCGAGGAAGCTGAGAGCAACTACCATGAAGCAAATGAACATGTCTTCATCGATAGCTATTCCTTCTTAATCAACTTGTCGGCAAAAAAAGCGGCGGGAAATCCTATCCCTTCCAAACTCGATAACACGAATCCCTTCGGCACTTGGATCGGATGGAAATAGCTTCTTCGATTGGAAGATCAAGAACAAATCGCCGCGAGAATCTTGATTAGAGAAATCACCTTTCCATCACGAATGATATCACCGGTTACATTATCAACTAAGCGAGCAACCCGCGGAAAAGCAAACTTAGTAGGGACTATCACTTTGCAAATGGTGCTTTACATGGCGTTTTGGTGACATTCAAAAAAACATCGAGAATTATAGCAGTGCAGCGGCGATTCATTCTGGTGACACATCTACTTTTTTTTGATTTAGTTATCATCATGGATTTGGACATCATAGACCATATTACCTAGTAAAAAGATGCAAAAACGCGAAATTATTGGATATCGGTCCAACAACCCCCATTATATATAAGCACTTGATTAGGATTGATTAAAAAAATTTACAACTAAGATTAAGCCAATATATTTTCATATAAGCTCCTTGCTCTTTGTGACCGTGAGGCCACTATTTCAATTCCATATTGTTGTCTTTTTTTTCATTTTCCATTTTATGTTTTTATATTTTCCATTTTATGTTTTTAAAAAAATAATATATATGCACACACATTATATGACTTGGCCTCTAGCTCACTTTTGCCTTGACGGTGTGGACTACCAGACATATGGCTGTGCTCCTTCCGCCAGCTAGCAAAAAAGGAAGAGAATGGCCCATCTAAAGCCCAACTAAACCTAGCTGAGTATATATGATCAGACTAACCCTAGCCTTATATCCCAGCTTCCTCACAGCACGCCGCCGCCACCAGCCTCTATCTCTCATCCGCACATAGCACACCAGCGGCCAGCCAGCACTCGTTGCTCGCCCATCCCCTACGCGGATCCGCCGCCGGTCCGCCGCGCATGAGCTGCCGTGCATGCTCACAGCTCCTAGATCCTGCACTCGGCGGCAGCGGCTGCACCAGCCTCGTCGCCATCTATTGGCACAATCAAAAAGAAGCGAAAGTTGTTGGGCACCACTTCCAGGTTTTGTTCGTAGATCTTTCTTTTCTGATCTCTTTTGTTTGAATTTGAAATAGAGAGAACTACTTAATTATCACCGGTTTTTTTGTTTTTAGTTTTGATCTGAAGTACTAAAATCATTAATGTCTTTATTTGTTTTGTGCCGATGGACGAAGCCATGATGCGGAGCATGAAGCCATGATGTGAGGCAGAAGAACATGAAACCATGATGCTGGAGCAGAATGGGCATGTCGATGGACATGAGGCTATCTCTGATAAAGATTTAGTTGTACGAACAAATTATATCAGTTGTATGCAGCAGAAGCTAGCCAACATCTTAGTTTTGTAGGAACTCGAGTGTAGATCTTAGTTTTTTAGGAACTCGAGTGTAGGTTGGTTCTCGATTTTAGTATTTCCTCTGAAATTTGTACACAAGTTTGTGATATAAAAAAACAATTTTTGTAGCAATGTTGTGCTGATTTTGCACTAATCCTTGGCGTTATTCTTGTCACTATGGTTTTGGATCACAGGCTTGGATATGGGCTGGTTATAGGACACAGACAACTAATTCATAATGACATAAACACTAATGCGTGACTGACTCAATTACATTTCGACAAATCTATATATGAGATACATGACGGAGTTCTCGATTGTCATAGCAAGTTAAGCTGTGACGTATTTTTCGACCATTTGTGACCAAAACAACCGTCATGTAAGCACCATTTCTTGTAGTGTATACACTTCTTGAAATCAACAAAAGAAGAAAAAGCCATAACTGCGAATGACAGTCTTACGATGGTCGACAAAGAAGAGATCACATTTGTGAAAGAACTTTGCAGAAAACCTAGTGAATCCATCTTTAGTCTTCTTTTGCAACTTTTTTTCTTCTTGGACTGAAATAAACAATACACTAATTCATTAACAAAGGGTAAAAAATAACAACATTATCTGAGAAATAGTTCAAAAAAAAAATATAATATAGAGCCTAGCAAAAAAATGAAAAGCAAAAGCAATAGAAGCAAGAGAAAATGTAATCATTCCATTAAAACTAGAATTACCTACGATGTTTGCAAAAGCCATCTTCAACCTCCCTCTTCATAACCTTTTATCTTCTCAAACTAAAAAGTAAATTTGCATTTAAAACATTACTTATGAAATCAATTTTAAAAGGCAAAAACAGAAAAAAAAAAAAAGTACATACATCTTTGGCACACTTCTCATACATTTGGCGATTCAAAAATTTGGAGTTATCACTAGAAGAATCACTCTGCGGTAAAAGTAAAACTCATTGTAAGATGAAGGAAGAATATAATTTATATAAACAAAAAGATAAAATGAATAAAAAGATAGTATATAATTCTATAATATACAACCTCAAGTTCATCTAAAAAAATGTATGAATCACAATCCATAGATGGGATGCGAAGTACATTCCACATCATCAGAACCACCTATGTCTGAACCATCTCTGTGCGAATCATCACTGGAAGATAAAACAACTGCAGAAGCTGCCCTTTTACGAGCCATTCTGAAAAACAAAATATTATGAGGAGTTAAAAGTTATGAGAATCACATACAATACAGCAAAGATACAATTCATTGAATTGAGGATAGGCAAATTCCATCAAAAAGCATCAAACAACACCTTTGGCACATGAAAATGGAATTCAACAAATTTCATGGCAATAACAACCAAGGCCTAATTAACTTATTCTAAAATTGGCAATCCATTTTATACTATGAATTACTTCTATCAAACACCCTTGTAACTTATACAATTATAAAATTAATCACAAACAAACCCTTGAAGCCATTACTTGTTACACGAAGTGAACCAAACCTAAATAGAATACCCAACACTAGAATTAGCTAGGGAAAATTAGCGCAAGACAAAAACATAAATAGCCACATCCAGCAAAGCATAGAAAAATCACTCCTCCATCTACAAAACATATATTCTAAGATGCATCAACCATCTTTGCTAAACAAAAGCTAGGGAATACAACTAATACAAACATGAATCAAGCATCACGATGCGATAATCCAACAGGATCCACAACAATACATATACGAGGGATTGACAGAACGAACTAGTTGCCATGGCCCAGACACCCCAAATCAGCAACACATCCCGAAGCCAACCAATTCAATGTAACACAATCAATGAATCTACATCACAGCCACGGCACCTGTCGAATATGATCTAAACAATAGCGAGAACCAAGGACAAATGGATATACATGGAAAGGAAGGGGAGGAAGCGGCGCGCGAACCTGGACACCATAGAAGCGGCGACATCCACGAGCCACGACCGGCGGCCACCATGCCCAAATCAGGACCAACACGGCGGGACACCGGCGGCCATCACAATCGCCCCAAAATCGGCGGCGGGAAGTCAAACCAGCACGGAAGAACAAACCCAGAAAAATTAGAGGGCGGAAACCAAAATCCAATTCATGAACCTAATTCGACCCAGATTGAGCGGAAGCGAGCATACCTGGAGCAACCCTAGGGAATCGCCTCCTGTCGCCACGCGGCACCAGAGCGAGCGAGAAGAGGAAAGGCGAAAAATGGCGGACCGTTTGTCCCCCTGTCGAAAATGAGCAAGCGAGAACCAAAAATTAAAATGCGCGCCGACAAATGGGACCCACATGACAGATGCAAATCAAAGAAAAGAACAGAACCCCAGGCGATCAAGATCGGCGGCCAGGAAAAGACCGGTTGTTTTCAAACAACAAAACAACGGTTACAATATAGTCTTTCTCAAAATAAATAATGCAGGAAGTGTGCCAATGTATACAAAATAAACAATCTCAAGGAACTCGATCTTTATTAATTCTACGGAGAATTACAAAGTACACGTTCCCACTTGGGATTTACATTTCATTGCGCCTAATACATCTGAAGTATAGTCGACATGAAATTCTCTTGGTTCCCGGGGTCTCGTAAGACAAACGGTTAATTACATCCACAGGCTAACTTCTATGGAAGACCTCCGATTAAAGCTGCGATGATGGTGGTGCATCCGGGTCTGAGTGTTGTGATCTCCAAGTATGCATAAATAACACACAATATCAATAATGGTAAAAGTGCCACAACCTCGTCAGTCAATAGCATATATTATCTGGCCTTGTCGGTAACAGAGTTTGAAGTGAAGTCTAGAAAAATGCTCGGCCTCGTCGGTCTCGAGCAAATGAACTCCCTGCCTCGTCAGTCAGGGTTGGACATCTCCGGCCTTGTCGGTCACGGAAAGTAAGCTGATAACTCATTTTCCCTAGCCTCGTCGGTCTAGGAATAACTTCACCACAAACGGAACGACATGCCAGCCAAACTTTTGATTTGATCATGCATAAAGGTAAGGACGATGGCAACTGAGTCATCATGACACACATCTCAATTTGTTGACAAGTAACGTGCATATGCGCACAAATACACCATTTCTGGGTTGAGCTGATCAACTAACAAATACATGATTTGATTCTTTTTCTTTACTAGAAAATATGCCCGTCGTTTACAGCGGGAGAAAAAAAATCAAATGTTTATGGAAGTCAATACTTGAATGATACATATCTATGTGTTTCACCCTTTCTCTAAAATTTTAAAGCTATAATACTTATATTGTAATAACCATAACAGTAACACCTATAATATAAGTTAGTGTTTGCAATATTACTATAGTGTTTTGTTAAGCCTGGCTGAATCAAAATACATTCTTGATAGATTTTTTCTCATCGTGAAACACATAAATATTTAGATATAAATATAATTTAATTGTCAAACTATTTATGTGCTGATCAAATGAAGGACGAGCCCAACTAAATCCAATAGAACTGTATAGCTCATTACACAGTTGGTATAACCAGGTTTTAGATGATTTGCGTAGCAAGGAATATATATATTTTGTTTAGATGCGGTTGGAACCTGTGGGCTTGACTTTCTTGTCATGAGGCGGTGGCGAATAGATGTTGTAGGCGTCAATGTTGCCGGGGCTGGTCGTAGGCTCGTCCTTGGTCCCCGGTAGTGTAGCGTCGAGGTTGTCGTCGGGTGTTCTTGGCGCTGAGTCCGACCCGAGGAAGCTGGGCGTGCTGCCCGCGGTACTTCGTACAGCGTGCTCAGCTCGCCGCGAACTCGGGGATGGCGTTCCCCACCGCGGTGATCCCCTTGAGGCCCGATGGCGGCGATATGGCGGCGGCGAGCTCGGGGCGTAGCCAGGATAAGCGTTCCCCCCACCATGATCCTTGAGGCCGATGGCGGCGATGGGCGGCGAGCTCGGGGCGTAGTGCCCGGCGTAGCTCTCACCCGACCAGATGTATCTGTGCGTATGCGTGCGAGGATCGGAAGATGTATATGTTGTATATATCTATATATATGTATATATTTGTATATATATATATATCTATATATATATGAGACTTCGGACGGATACGTGTACTCGTTTATTTATGACTACGTGGCCATGCCGGAGGCGTGCTGCGGGGAGGGCAGGCGGAAAAAAAAACAAACGTGACGGAGTCCCTAGGCCGGCGGAAAAAGGAGGTGAAAAGCCGGTGAAATAAGAGGTGGGACTGAAAGCCGGTGAAAAGCCCGGTGAAAAAAGAGGTGGGACTGAAATTTTCTCTCTTTATTAGTAGGTATAGATATAGATACCTATGTCCCACTGGAGAACACGGTTTGAACGCAACTCATTAAGTTTACAAAATCAGTACACTGTGACAAGGACTACTTCTTGAATCATAGGGCCGAAATTCACAACAGGCCACTAATAATCTGTCGTGCCTGAATATTTCAAGCATTCTGAGAATGACAGCACATGCTATTGCTTTCAGTAATCCTCAGGACAGCTTTTACATTTCAAAGGCACATACTCACTACTGCACTGCATATTACATCACATGGCTTATTACACAACACACACACTCACAAACTACTGAAAGCTGGGGTGTCATATTTACTGTACACATGTCTGAGCACCATCCATGCTCACATACTGACGTTTCTCAAAATTCACCACGCACCTGAACTAGCATGCTGCTATTCTTCAGTACTACAATTCTCAGAGCTACGGTTGCTATTATTCAGGACAGGCATCAACTGATTCTTTTTCTCTACTTTCCATAGTAGTCTGCCATACTGAACACTGTCATATCCCACACACTGCAATTCAGGGTCAAGTAAGTCTGCTTCTCAAGCACTCAAATTATGTCTGCAATGGTAAACTGCTTTACATATCTGCTCATCACACTTCTACTGAATCTCACCATTCTAATGCTTTGTACTGCATATCTCTTACTTATCAGGGAAACTGAGGCTCTCTCTACTCAACAACACCTCATATCTCTCGCCAACCCAGCATTCTTGATGCTAAAACTGATTTCTTGCTGAACTCTGTCACGGTTCCCTTTTATCATTTCACTGCCTCGCTGATTCTACTGCAGTCCATTATCTCTCTCTCTTTTTTTTTTTAACTGTACAACATTTCAGCTAACCATGTCACTGAATCAAATACTACTTCAGCCAGCCTTCTTTCTAATTGCAGTACAACATCCTTTCACCTCACACTACAGGAGGCAGCGTCCTTTGCCGAGTGCGCGCCGCACTCTCGGCGCCAAATCTTAGAAGCACTCGGCGAAGGCCGCCCGAAGTACGCGCTTTCGGCGACCCGCACGGCGAAGATTTGCACCGGCGAAGCCGCGCCGCCCGAAGTGCCGCGCTACCCGGTCGGCGAAGAGTTCGCGAGTGTGTCGTGTCAGCACTTCGGCCCGAACCCGGCGTCGACCGTTAAATATGGAAGGGCTTTGCGGTGCCAAGCGTCACAACTTCCGGCAAGATTTGAATATTTTTAAATCTTTGCGAGTGCCAGATGTTGGCTTTTCGGCAAAAATTATTTAATTACGAAAAACAAATAGACTTTTTGCGGTGCTGCATGCGAGGAGGCACTTTCGGCAAGATTATGGTCGGTTCTTAGAGTGCCACCTTTTGCTTTTCGGCAAACCTCTACATTCCTGCAGGTTACCCAGCTTTGCCGAGTGCCGAGTGCGGCACTCGGCAAGCCTGAAAGATTCATTTTTTTGCTGTTTTCTATTGCTTGCTGCAAAATCCAACATATGCATATACCATAAACATTCTTATATACATCATAAACCACATAGATCACCGATTCACATATATAATCCACATATCTCACAAATTCACATATATAATCCACAAATGCCACAAAAATCCAACATGTCCAACAACCAAAGCTGGAATCTAACATGTCCAACATCAGAACGAGATCCGTCAGTGCAACATATCCAACATCTAAAATAAATCCATCATCACCACCACCTCAACTTGGCGGCCCGAACGCGTGGCCTCTCCACTGTGCAGCCCTCACCTTACCCCGGATACCACCCGTCTTCTTGGCGCCGGGCGGTACGACCACCCGTGGTGTGGAGGGGCGTGTGGAAGCCCGTAGTGTAGGCTCACTTGGCGCTTGGGGAGGAGGAGAACGCCGCCACCTGGCCCGTGTCTTTGTGCGGTCGGGCCGACCGGATAGGCTGGATGGATGGGGTGGAGAAGAAGACGGAGAGTCGGGTTCGAACCCGCTTATTTGTGGCTGCACAAGTGTGAGCGATCTCATTAGTACTGCGGGTGAGCGCACAAGCCAAATAAATGAACAACAACATATACTCACCGGGTCGTTCACGAGGAGGGCGGGGAGCGGGGGTGGGCGAGCGGCAGCGAGGGAGGCAGCGGAGCGGGTCACACCCGGGATCACGGAGGCCCGGGGAAGTAGCTTCGCCCGTCAGCTTCATTTGGCGCCACGGGTGTTGCGTGATTGCCTCCAACTCCGCCCCCGATGGGCCTGCACGGCCGCGCTGCCTGGCCGCAAACTCTCCCGCACTGGGCGCGCTGCTGGCCTCCCGGCTACGCCATCCGGACCTGCAATATTACAACCGTAACGCGAAACAATGCATAGAGTGGCGAAAATGTATAAAACCGATTGAGCGACCGATGGCTGAAGTTACGCATCGTCTGCATGGGCTCGACTGCGGTGCTATGGGGATATGTCGGTGGAGAGTGATCGTGCTCATGGCGAAATCACCCTCGGCACATCAACGAGGAGGGCCGAGGTCGATGTATTTGTTGGCCATCAGAACCGGCGTCTTTGCTTCCCTCCCTCCCAAAACCTCATCACAGTCACGTGTCGGCGGTGGCTGGATCCGAGAAGTCCTCCCATAGAAAAAGCGCTGCTTGGCCGCCTGGGCGTCTTGGGTAAGCTTGGGGTAGACTGTTGCGCGGCGTTGCGCTGTACGCCTCGGGCCTCGCCGGGTCGTGGGCGTTGGCGGGTGGTCGCCTGCGGTGTGTCAAGGCCCACCCGTGTGTTTTCGGCCCGACCTCCTGGTTTCCATGCGAGGCTGAAGCGGAGAACACGAGAGATGGTTAGAAGTGAAGAGATTTGGCGCTTGAATAAAAATATCAACTGAATCGTACCCATCTATCCATGTATACACCGGGAGGAACGCAGCTGCCTTGGTGGTGTGGGCGCCTTGCATCTCAGGCGACACCTCGTGAGTCTCTTGTACTAAATGCGTCTCGTCCAAGACCACTTGTCCACAATGGCCTCAATGATCCTGTACTTGCTGCACCACTCCCGGACACATCTGCATGACATAGCGGAGGATTAATGGAAATGCCTTATTTTTTTATTGAAGAAATCTGAATAAATCACGTTCTACGAACTTTGGATGTCTTTGCTCACAGTGAGGGTCGGTCTCCCTCGGGGCATCATCTCCCTTGCTTAGTTCTTCTTCACCACCTTGCCAAGCACGTCGGCGTTGTAGGAGGTGATCATTGCTCTGCGCCTCGTGGTAGGTCCTTGAGTCGTTCTGGCGACGGACCGCATCCTGCACTCTAGCGGCCTCCTCCTCCTTCGCCTACGTGAGAGAAGTAGTTACGCATGAGAAAACATGTATCATTCAATTATTTAGAAACATAGTATTCAAACGGCGTGAAGTAATCCTGCATACACTCACCCAAAAGTCCGTCTTGATCTTCTGTGGCAGTCTGCCCCTCGTTCACGCGCACGAAGTGGTCCCACGTCGAGGGAACCTCCCTCACGTTTTCGGTCCACCGGGCCAGGAGTAGTTCTCTCTGTCCGACGAGCTCACGGATGCCATTGATATGGCCGCACTGCCCCTCAAAACCCACAATCTTCGATTCTTGCACGAGGCATTAAGACAAATTGTTAGTTTGAAGTTCGATTTTCAACATGTCATATGAAGAAGTAGTGAAAATATCAATGGCTACTTACTTTTCACGTTAAGGTGAATCCGAGTGGCGGTGGGCGTCGGCTTCCCCAATGGGGCTTCGAGGCCCCTTATTTAGTATTAGACAGCGGCGCACTCGAGGAGGGGCGTGTGGACAGGTGTCTCGCCCGGCCTTTGAGTCAGTCGGCGGTGTGTGGCCGGCAATTCAACCCGGCAACGGCCCGGAAGGCACATCCGGCAGCTGGCCCGGCTGGTCAGCGGCGACACAAAGTCAAGCCTCAAAACCGATAGCCATTCACATCATAAAGCGGTGAACGAGTTGACCCCTACGGGAAGCCATTGCCCACCTGTTTTAAATCTTCGCACATATCGGCATAAATGTGCGGGCTGCAAGTCGAGGCCACATAGATCGTTACATTATATGTTACTAGGACCAAAGTGGAATATCAAAGCGGAACGAGGTTAGTTGGATGGTACCTTTGAGCGAGAACCCGGGAAATAAAAATCGGGTTTCCCATTTTTTAGAAGATTGTCTTCTTGTTGCAAGGTAGGAGCCCCATTCCCTCTCCCGGTGTTGACCAATAAATTCCACGAAAAAACAAGGCTAGAGGTTTAGGGTCGATAGGTGGAGGCCAGAGGTGTGGAACAAGCTCATTGAGAACTTTACTGGCGATAAAGGAGCAGTTTCGTCAGGTTCAACAACACATAGAGCATGATAGTGCGCCACTCATCAAAGGACAAGTGCTTGTGGGTAGCTGGCGCTTCCTCTTCCGACTTGCCCCTGAAAAGGCTAAGGTTCGATGAACTCTCCTCGGCGTTGTAACGAGGGGTAGGATTGTGGACGCTCGGAAGTTTCTCGATTATGGTACGCCTGTGTGAAGGTCGACACCTCCTCCGAGAATGTATGCCTCGCCACGGAAGGCTCAGTTCGGCTTTATTCCCTGCATTTTCTCGAAGTACCTTGAGAGCCCTCTCAATTGGATAGCACCAACGAACTGCACGGGCCCCCAACCGTGCCTCGGCTTTGGGCGGTGCAAAATCGGGTGTTGCATGGACGGGAAGAAGCCTGGTGGAAATATCATCTCTAACTGCGGATCAACGGTGCAAGACGCGCCCGGATCAGCAATCGCATCTCGAGATAACTCCTTAACACAAAGTCTGGCGGAAGAAAAAGCTCAACTCTGCCGGGGCGCGCCACTGCACTGGTTCGGGAGGTATCCCCAGTCATCGCAGGAAGGATCCGCTCAATCCATATGTGGAAGTCATGACTCTTCATCCCCGGGACTTTCATAGTTTGCAAGTTCACTCCCCTACTCGAGGATTCGCCGCATACCCATCGGGGAGCGATAACGTCTTCATCCTTTGTAGCACTTCCTTCCTATCGGCCCTTTTGATGATGTAGTCGGCGGGGCCCTTTTCCATCTCCTCCCGGGGCTAGGGGTCTCTATCACTAGCTTTTGGTCTATCGCCGGCATCTCTATGTCAAGTCTAGCTTTAACGTTGTCCTTTGACTTCGAAAGGTCCATGGATGTTGCGAAGAGTGCCTCGAGATATTCTTTTTGTGTGCATTACATCGATGTTGTGTGGAGATATGCGGGTTTCAAGCATCCGGCGTCACAACTTGCTCGAACTTTTTTCAAATTTTTCCAGCCTCCTCATGAGATGACAAGACACCACGCCAAGTTTTTCGTGATTTTTTGAACTTCGTTTGGATTTTTATAGAATTTTAAAAACACGCGTTTCCCACGTAACTTCGTCATGTTAGGCACATAAATGTTTGAAATTCCACGCGAGTCCCTGGATTGAGCCTAAACATACGCCAAACATCATGAATAACATTTTTTGAATGACCACAGTCCATCATTTCATGTACTGCAGTTCAAATTTGGAGTGGTCGAAAATGCAAGAAAATATAAATAATTCATGAAATATAGCAAAACAACTTGAAACTGTCCCAAATTATGAAGATGAGATGTAATTACTTTACTAATGTCACACAAAAATATGGGACGAAAAATCAAAAAAAATGCATAGTTTGCCGAGTGCCAAGTAGACACTCGGCAAACAAAACTTTTACCGAGTGCTGGGCGTGTTGCACTCGGCAAAGTAACTAGTTTGCCAGTGTCGCGGCGGGCATCCGGCAAAAGTGACGGAGAACGTGGCGTTCGGCGTTATCCTTAGCGGTGTATTTTTTGCCGACCGTGCGTTTTTCGGCAAATGTATACGATTGCCGAGTGCTGTGCGTCGCCGTGACGGGCACTCGGCAAAGTTATCTTTGTCGAGTGCTCTGTTTGGCACGCGGCAAAGACCCTCTTTGCCGGTGCCCGATTTTTGCCACTTTCGGCAAACCTATCCGCACTTCGGCAAAGAAGCGGATTCCCTGTAGTGTTTGTACTTCTCTCCTGAAAATGACACATGTGCAATATTAGACTAGGAAACTGACCCATAAATTCCAACACTTAGTGCATAAACTCGCATCTGTCAATAATATACTCCTGGATCCAAATTTAATACTTTTTTACCAAGAGATACGCATCCCCCAAATGAAACCATTTAAATAATCAAGGTGCGCACAAAATATGCTATTAATATATATTGATTACGCAAGTTAATCCAAGAGTATGCACAATGAAACACTAACCAATTTATGTGGTGTGATTTCTAGAGGTGGGGGCAGACCTACATTCTGATGAGGACATCACTCCTTTGGATACAACCAACAATCCTCCGCTGGTCATGCAAGGTCCAATCACTAGAGCTCGAGCGCGACAATTGAATCTAGAGGTGAGCTCGTTCCTAAGCACCTCCTTGTATGATTATGAGAATAGATTGCTACCTAATGATTATATTGTGATTAGGAACCATGGAGAAGGTCAAGGAATGCTTGGAGAGGGGCTTGGAGTTGTGGAGGACCTGCAAGACAAGAGGGAGGCCCAAACCAAGTTGGCCTCGTGTCTGTTTCGAGGTCCAAGAACAGTCTGCACTAAAATGGCCGCCAAAGTCACATACTAACTCCGTTTTGGACGTTCTTTATATGGCTGGAAAGCTAAGAAGATAACCTTTCAAATGGAGCCGGTCTCATGGCCTAAATTCATCTGGAGTCGACGGGAATCGTCCAAACAAGAGGCGTCCAGAATCTGTCTCAGTGCTGCGCACTGACTTTTGGCCTTCTGGGCCATGTATCTCGCCTTGGCCCACTAGGGTTTCGTCCATGGGGACTTGGCCGCCCCAAACGCTTCTTATCCAGCCGCCACCCTCTCCTCAAGGGTTTGGGTTTTGCTTAGTTTCATTCTGTCAAGAACAGAACACCGATTCTTTGGTTGTGCAACCCCATTCGTGAGTTGAATCGAATTATTTCTGTGATTTGGTTTCTTCTCCGTGCACTTGCTTGTGTTCTTCGATTTCATAGGCAAGAGTAAGCCTTTTTGGCGAGGTCAATCGAGCTACAGCTTGGTTGATAACCAGAGGGTTCGTGGTGCTAAGATTGCGGAGTTCATTTCTTTGGATAGCCGGATTGGTGTGTCTTGAATCCGCCCAAATCGATAGTTATCTGAACCTTTCGGAAGATCGGGAACCCAAGTCCTATCATGTGGCAATCAGAGCAAAGGTATACTGTCAGGTTCACATCGCTTTTCCCTTAGTTTGAGTGTTCATCTTCATCCTACAGTCCATAGCCATACTCTTTTTCCCCTTCCTACAACCTTCCGCACCATAGCCTCTGCATTTGTTAGTTTCAGAGTCCGTATTCCTCAGTTTGTGTCCTTGTCAAAGTCTTTTTGCTGGTCAGATCGTGTTAGAGTCCAGTGTGTGTTTCCCCCACCAGTTCTTGTGTTTATCCCACTATTTTTTCCTTCACATCCCAGCTACCGCAACATATTTTGTGCGCATTGTCCCATTCTATCCTCTAACGAGTCTGTTCGTAAAAAGCCATAACTTTAGCATACGAACTCCGTTTTCGACGTTCCATATATCGAAATCGATCGGGCAGAAAATTTCGGATCTGATGGACCCCACCTTCGGCAAGTCTGCCAAATTTATTTTCCTGAAAAACAGCCCAGAAGATCGACTTCTCCCTTCCAAAGGTTTTCGCCCAGTTTTAGCACATTTTTTGAATTTTTCATAGAGTAAATTGCATTCAGAATACAACAACTATGCTAGTGGGTGCAAATAACCCCAACAACTCGTAAAATGCTTTATTTAGTTGAACAAGTTGACAAACTGGTGCGCGTACGGCCCAAATACGGTGATGGTAACATGTTCAAAGAATGGGACGTCGAGCAATCAAGGGCCACTGTATTCGTAGCGTATTCGGCTAATCGGCTCGGCTTGTAATTCTATACAGCTTGGCTTGCATGCATCTCGTCATGGATTGACTTGCACTTATACAATGCACACGATCTCCCTTGCCATGCTAGTACGCAACAAACTTGCACGAGAGGTTGTTACCAAACTAGCAGCCACAACAATCTAAACCTAGATTAAACGTCGCCGGCCGGCGGCGACTGGTGAACCACTTGATCTGTTGTGCCTGTCCATGGAACCTGGTCGTCGAGAACCAGGCGCAGCTCCTCCTGACTACGGTTAGTATCCGATTTCCTTGGCCTGAACCTTTGTGTTTTTCACCTAAGGATGATTCATGTATACGTTACATGACTATATGCTGCAGAATTCAGTGGTACAACTACGGGAAGAGGAAGGGGAGCAGGTCATGCTGGCAGAACAAGAGGCAGGGGAGGAAGAAGAGGAGAAAGAAGGGGGCATGGCAATGATGATAATATGGAGGTGCCAAACCAACGTCAAGGCAATACAAGAGGTTTCAACTTCCTGTTCTTTGGAAATGGAGAACAATCTCATATTGCACGCGAAGAATTGAA
The DNA here is from genome assembly GCA_015847255.1 of Hyparrhenia diplandra. Taxonomy (NCBI): domain Eukaryota; kingdom Viridiplantae; phylum Streptophyta; class Magnoliopsida; order Poales; family Poaceae; genus Hyparrhenia; species Hyparrhenia diplandra. The sequence goes on from JADLZK010004837.1 coordinate 25,611, forward strand.
CAATAGTCAGTCTGCTCCGAGAGAGGACTTGTGTGAAGAGGTCCCAACTCGTGCAGACTTAAATCTGCACCTGTGATTTTTCAATGATGAATTGTAACGTCTTTTAATAGAATCTGAATATTTTTTGACAATATTTCACCTTTTTAGATTTTTTAAAAAAAAAAAGAATCAGACACTTGGATACAAGCAATAGAAATATCTATCTATGTCTTGTCGTCATTAGAGATTATGATTCCAGTTTTACGTGGATAAACATTTTCTTCTTGTTTTCTAGCTCCTTTGACTGAGCCGTGACACCCTTTCAATGTTTAGGGTTAAGCCGATTGGGCTGAGCACGGCAGCCTGCAACTGAGCCGGCTAGCGCAACTGCTGGAGCAGAGTTTCACTTCAAATGAGCCATCCAAACGACCCAAGTTGAGCTCATCGTGTAGCGAGGGCCAAAATACGTAAACCTGACCGTACATGCTCGTGTTAGCCTAGTTCTTCTACCAAATAACACAATTTACAAGTTGTTGGACTAGTTTGCACCCACCTCCATAGTTGTTGTATCTCTGGTGTAATTTACTCTTTTTCATAGACCACGATTTTCACTTGTGTTAGCTCAAATTTTCTGTGGTTACTTCTTGTGTGCTCCTAAGCCAAGAAAAATATCAGAAAAATGAAAAGAAAAGGTTGAAATTTCTCAAAAAAAAAAAAAAAGAAGAAAAGAGAAAGGTAAAGAGGGAACAATATTTGTAGGAGCACATAGAGAAGGGCAAAGTGAGCTGTGAAGCGTGTGCTGTTTTGAGCATTTCATCTTGTGATCTTGCTGTCCACCATATTTTGTTTCTTCACCCGTGCTACTCATGCACACACTAGGTCTTGGAGCATTTTAGGCCAGCAACGAGGACAAGCACTTGAACTATAATTCAGCATTGCTATCTGTTTCTAACATTTGTGCCACATACATATTGATATTTGTGCCTTCCCAAGCTCCACATATTTCTTTAGATCGGTACAAAAAGAGGCCTCTCGCAATCTTGGTGCCACCTCCTCACAGGTATCATGATCCAGCCACCGTTTGCACCAACTCTTGTTTTGTGATTGGTAAGAACTCTTGCAAGAGCATATGGAGGAGCTACCATTTTGCATGATTGAGGGTCACCACCACAGCTACTTAGTCATTTGTTAGGGATAACCTTCACTATTGTTGTTCCTATTTTGGTGTTCACAATGCCAGGCGATGAACAGGGAGGAAGTCCCAAAGATTTCAATGAATGTGTTAGCAAAGATCAACTACAAGCTGCTATAGAAGGTGCCCAACAAGGGATGAATGAGGCCATCAAGAAGGCAGTCACAGAGGCGCTAATTGGGCTCAACATCGGCAATAGCATGGAGAGATTGGACAAACGGATTTCCGCTCTAACCGAAAAAGGTTACAGAGTTGGAAGCCCGTCACGCCAACCAATGAAGAGATGGGAGCCAACACCGGGGCCACTACTTGGATAAACGAACTTGTGTGGCGGACAAAAATCATTTTTCCGTGGCGGTTTTTTTGTCCGCCACGCACGTAGGGTCATGGTAAATAGTTGATTTTAGGTGGCGGTTTTAATGCTCGCCACCGTTAATAAAATAAAAAATAAAAATCCAAAAAGCCCAGATCCGGCCAAATTGGGCCCAGATCGGGCCTAACGCCGTTAGGGTTTCAGGCCCGCCACGGATCTCGAGCTAACGAAGCTCCGCCGCCATCCCTCGCGCGCTGACCCTCACCGACGAAGCTCCGCCGCCGCCCTCGCGCCGGATCTCGAGCGCCCCGCGGCCGGGAGGGCCGCCGCCGCCCCCGCCGGATCTCGAGCCATCCGCGGGCACGTTGGAGGGCCGCTGCCGCTGTCCTCGACCTCCGGCCGCCGTCCTCGACCTCCGCCGCCGGATCCGCCGCCGGGGGCTGGGATCCGCCGCTGCCTCGGGGAGAGGGAGAGAGGGAGGATGGGCCGGGGAGGGAGGGTGCGGTCGGGAGAAGGGAAGGGAGGGTGCGGTCGGGAGACCGAGGGAGGAGGAAGAGAGAATGAGCCGAAAACCCTTAGGCACCATATATATATATATGTCACCATGGAAATGGGCCTATTGGGCTCGCCTTTGGGCCTCATTTTTGGTGGCGGGCTTTATAAGAAAAACCGCCACAGTTAATCGATTAACCGTGGTGATTTTTCCCCTGGTCGGGGGGCTGCCAGGCCAGCTATTTTCTGTGGTGGTTATTCAAATGCCCGCCACGGAAAATAAAAACCAAACACCCCACAAAATCAATCTTGTAGTAGTGGGGCCACTTCCAAGAAGAATTGGTGTATGATGAAGATGGCAATGTTGATGAAGCTGCTATGCGACAAGCATGACTACGGCAGCGCCTTCAGCAAAACAGGACAGGTATGGGTGGTCATCATCTCCACCAACATCAAGGTAATCATCAAAGTGCACTCGAAGATCCTTATGCAGAGATTAAATTCACCATTCCATCCTTTTCGGGTCACTATGATGCTGAGGGGTACCTTGATTGGGAGATGACAGTAGAGCAAAAATTTAGTGCCCACCTTGTTCCCGAGCAGCATAGAGTTCGACAAGCTAGTAGTGAAAACATAAAAAGACGAAACCCTTTGCTATCATACTCATTTGGAGTGAGTGAACGGGTTGTTTTCGAAATAGCTATGGAGCGACTAGAGCTAGGAGCCCAGGTGGCATATTCATACCACTTGACGTGGAAAGGAACCTAGTAAATTCCTCGAACTGCCGCCATTGCCGCCTGCGTGGCCTCCACCTCTTCATGGCGTCTCCTTTCCTCTGCTAGCTGTTGGGCTTGCTCCTGATGTAGCCGCCTTTCCTCTTCTACCTGAGCCTACAACATTTAATTTCATCGTTTCAGTAATGCAAACGTTATTAGGCGTGTAAAGACGAATGTACAACGAGTAATGGGCGCCGACCCAGCCCATCACCGCGTTCGTCCGAGGGCATATCGCCAGGTCAGAGTCCGCCCTCCATGCTCGGACATGGGCTAGTCTGATGCCGGAGCTGTCGATGATGCCATCGCAAATATACAACCTCCCGTGCTTCTACCTCCTCCAATGGTACATATTGGGGTCAAATTGGGTTGTGAGAGAGTAACAATCACTTGTACTCTCTTCAAGTTATGCATATAGGGGTTGTTTGGTCTGATCCCTGGACCAGGCAACTTTCACCGGGCAACAGATCTAACCCCAGGCGCTCAAAACCCGAGGCGCTCAAAATCCTGACTCCTGAGAAAATTTTCTTTTAGTGCACATCCAAACAGCCCCATAGAATTGTTGGTCTGCCTCGCCAAGGTTCTGATCTTTTTAGCTTGTTTGCTTCAATATCATGGTGTAGAATTTCCTACAAGATTATTCATCTATGTCATTCTTAATAGATACTCTCTCCGTCACATTAGGTTTGTCACCCTGGATTCCGTGCCATCTTGTTCGATGATTCGTCTTATTTAAATTTTTTACACAAATATAATTTATTTTATTATGACTTATTTATCAATAAAGATACTTAAATATTAATTTATTTATTTTATTATTTACATAAATATTTTTAAACAGGACGAATGGTCAAGCATGATGTTCAAAAGTTAAAAACGACAAACTCAATGGGACAGAGGGAGTACAAGTTTCGTCATATGTGCAATGTCCTTTGAAAAATTCAAGCTATCCGATTGTAATGTCATTCAAGTACAAGTATATATGTTCGCTTGGGATACATAAGCACATCTCTAGCACAGACGGCAGTCACACCGCTCCACATGAACCAACCTATGTGGATTGTGACGGACACGTATTAACCAAAGTTGAAACCTCCTTAGCCTCCAACTCTAGCTCGCAGCCGGCCGTCCACCAAGCCACCACTCACCACTTCCTCCCTCCTACCGTCTCCGGTCGATCCAGCAGCCACCGCCGCACGCAAACAGGGCGAGGCCAACAGCCCCACCAAAACGCGGGCTGCCAGAGCTAGCTCTCGTGAGCAGATCTCTGTGCTGCACCGCTGCCTACTGGGAGCCAGGCGGGAGGGCTACCGCGGTGCAGATCTGCAGAGCATGGAGTAGCGCTGGTAAGCACACGACGAAGGCTGCCCCTAGTTTCGCTCTGGCTACTGTTTGATGTCACTCTCTTCTCAGTGATAAATTTTTAATTTTCTGCAGGTCGCATTCCGCATCGTCATCTCCCTCGATCCCCCCTTCTCTTCACACACTTACAAGCTAGCCAGCCCCCAGCGCCGTACGTGTCGCCATGAGCCCCATCATCACGTTGCTCCTCATCCTCATCGGCGTCCTCGTCGTGGGCGCCGCGATGATGATCTGCGTCCGGTTCGTCAAGATGGAGCGCGAAGCACTGGCAGCAGTCGATGCGCTAGCAGCACTTGCGGCCCTGAATGCGCTGGCGGCGGCAGCAGCTGCAGAGCAGGGGCAGGGGCAGGTCCCAGCTGGAGCCGGAGGAGCCGACGGTGACGACGGGGACGCGCTGCCGGAGCTGTGATCGATCGACGAGCTGCGGAGTGAGATGAGATATCCAGTTTTAGACAATTCGTTGGTGAGGTATGGTCTCGATCTGCTTCGATGTGGTGTTGTGTGAGTGCTGGGGTTCGATTTCGATGCAAGCTAGCTCAGCTCGATCAGCTACTTGGTCTCTGTTCTTTTTCTAGTCAGATGTAGTTGTTCGCTGTATCTATGTGGATCGACTATTTGTTCGTGGACTAATTATTCGATGATGCTGATTGTAATTGCACATTCTGGTACGATTGTACTAGAAGCTAGCTAATTTGCGCCATATGCCTGCAGTTCACGTCAGAAATTTGCATTGTTTGCTCAAAGTTGGGGATGCTACTAGTTAAGCTGATCGTTCGATTGCATCAATTCATCCCTTTCCTACACGCACAATATTGTAAGTGATGAGATTTTGTTGCTAGCGCGCAATTGTGTTGTGTTGTGCCTCAGAAAGCCCTCTTTGATTGAAAAGTTTTCGTCCTCGTAGAAAAGATACAAAGAATAAAAAGCTTTCCTTCTCCGATCACCTAGATGCCTTGAACGGAAGATGATGGAGTGCTAGCTAGCTAGCGTGTAACTCCGTGTGGCTAGTGTTCCTCCCATTTCTTGCAAGAGAAATAGCCTTTGACATTTTTGGTGCAAGTGCTGAGCTGTGTTTGCCGTTCCTATGGAGTGTTGCAGAAGCCCCATTCAGTTCTGTCTCCGCCTCCGTGTCGACCCGTCAGTGGTGGTGCCATGAACCAAGTGCTGTGATGCTGCATGCTGCTGCAGAGCTCCTTAACGTTTTCACACGACGACCTTGACATGTATACGGACTGGATAGATTGTCCACAAGCTAGCACCGTCAACCTGAGCTTCAGCAATAATCAGCACACACCTCGGTAAAGTGACGATAAACTACCGAGTGCCTAACGGTGGACTCTCGGTAAAGTTGATGGCAGGGTCCCGTTTCGTCATTGTCAGGACGCAAAGATGTGAACCTCTTTACGAGGCCCTTGGTTGCCGAGGGCACGACTCTCGGTAAAGGTATCTCTACCAAGAGCTTTACATCGCGGAGAGCGGCCCTCGGTAAAATGAGTCTTTACCGAAGCGCGCGACAAGAGGCTCTTGGTAAAGTGCACTCTGTATAGACCTGTGTGCGGTAGTGAGAGAAGCTATCTCCAAAATTTTAGTAGTAGTGAGGCACATTACCTAAATGCGGCACATGTCACACTTCTCAACACATAAGTTGCATGTATCATAGGAGCATATACATCTACCAAACGTATCAAGGAATTCAGAGAATTAATACCTGGGACGCAAAGAAATGTTCAATTAATGAACCAAAAATTTAGGTTTCTGCATCGCAGTTCTAGTTTGTATGGTGACAAACATCCTACCTTGACTAAGTCTCAAGAGAAGAGAGAGATGTGCAGTTTGGGATTAGGACTTTAGTGTAGAATAAGTAGGAATTAATATGACTCCTCCAACTTGCACGTATGGGATCTTGAAGGAGATTACAGAAGGGGAAACGCAAAAGGAATAGGGCCAGTTCTGTTCTACTCGGAGCGTACAAAGGTCAAGTTGGGTTGTGAGAGAGTAACAATCTCTTGTAATCTTTTCGAGATACACATGTAGAATTTGTGGTCTCTTTGCCAAGTTTCTAAACTTTTACCTTGGTAGCTTGAATATAGTCATGTAGAATTTTCTACTAGATTATTCATCTATGTCATTCTTAATATACAACACAAGATCGCACTAGTACAAGATTTATTTTGCATGATACACCCTGAAAACATGTCACGGCGGACACACCTTTTGGTTGTCACAGCTATTGGCTGGCCAGAGCCGCTCGCCAGGTCGCCCGCCATGGCGTGCGCCCCTTACGTGCCCGCATGGTTGATAAAATAACCGTGGCGGGCATGTTACATCGCCCGCCATGGACATTCCGGTAACAATAAAAACAGCTGCCAACCTCATCGGCTCTTCCTCTTCCAACTGAGGGAAGGAACGGGGTGGTTTTGCCCTAAAATGGACTAAAGTTTTTAGTTCAAGTTTAGAAACTTAATTTGGGGGAGGAGGACACCACAAAAGGTAGTTAAGAGTCTCCCATCCTTATCAAGAGGCCAAGCAAGGAGAGGAAAAATAGGAGGGAAGGATGGGAGAGTCTTAACTACCTTTTGTGGTGTCCTCCTCCTAGATCTAGATCTAAGCTAGATCCATGTTTATCTCTCTCTTTTCTCTAATTTTTAGACGCTCTTATATATACTCCCTCTGTCCCATGGAGTCGGTCGTTTTACAGTTCAAAATTTTTCCCACAAAGACTGTCGTTCTGCATGCATGGTACAACTGAAATCAGTCATCGTACAACACATTCCATTGTTTCCCGTAAAAAAAAGATGGATGCATATACATGGATACCCCCTCCACTACTTTTGGGACACCCAGCACCTGCAAGTGGCAGGGCAAGGCCTTTTCTGCTATAAAGTAACCTGCCTCCTCTTCCTTGGTTTTGCGTGCATGGCTCTCAAACGCCGGTCTTCGTGGGACGGAGGGAGTAGGCACTTAATTTGGAGGAGGAGGATACCACAAAAGGTAAATAAAGATTGTCGGATTCTTCCCTCCTCCTTTTCCTCTCTTTGCATGGCCTCTACATCTAAGCTAGGTCCATGTTCATTTCTCTCTTTTCTCTAATCTTAGATGCTCTTGTGTATATAAAGTTCGTAGGTATGGAGTGGCGATCCGATTGGATGTACTAGCTAGTTCTCGAGAGTGACTCTGCGGTACCTACATGAAGTGAGGAAGTTTGTTGCCGCTGAAAAAAGTCAACATGAGCATCTGAATCGGACATCAACCATATGTCGTCCAATCATATGTGGCACCACCGTTAATAGTATTAACCGTGGCCGGCACTGCCACCTGCCGCGGTAATTCCCCGATTAAATCATGACCATTCATATGTGACGGCTCGTTTGTCTGTCACGCAAAATCAATTTTGCCTGCCACGCTAAAGATTTTTGTACTACTGTTGCAACATCCTTTCGATAATTCAAGGTATCAGATTCTATTTATCGTTCAAGTACAAGTATGTTGCTTGCATTGGGATAGGCGAGAAACTGCATACGCACTTAAGAGTAGACGTCAGTCACACATGGCCGGCCAGTTGAAACCTTAACCCTTCATTTCGTCAGCCTCGAACTCACCGGTTCCTCCCTCCTACCGTCTCCTGTCTGAAGCCAGAGCCCGCGTGCAGCTGCCTGTGCTCTGCAGAGCATGGAGTAGCGCTGGTAAGCACACAACGACGGCTGCCCCTAATTTCTCTCTTGCTATATATTGTTTCTCTTCTCACTTTCTCAGCGACACATTTTTTTCTTTCCTGCATTCCGCATCGTTATCTTCCTTCTCTTCACGCACTTACTGCTCGATCAGTGGACTCCTTCCACCTACAAGCTAGCACCGTGTCGCCATGGGCCCCATCATCACGTTGCTCCTCATCCTCATCGGCGTCGACGTCGTCGCTGGCGCCGTGATGATGATCTGCGTCTGGTACGTCAACCTGGAGCACGAGGAAGCACCGGCAGCAGTCGATGCACTAGCAGCAGCGGCGGTGAATGCGCTGGCGGTGGAAGCAGATGCGGAGCAGGGGCAGGTCCCAGATGGAGCCGGTGGAGCCAACGGCGACGACGCGCTGCCGGCACCATGATCGATCGTCGAAATTTGCAGTTTTTAGACAATTTGTTGGTGATGTATGGTCTCAGCCTGCTTCGATTTGGTGTTGTGTGTGTGTGCTGGGGTTGTGCTGGGGTTCGATTAATTTCGATGCAAGGTAGCTTAGCTCGATCAGCTACTTCGTCTCTCTTCTCTTTGTTAGATTATGAGTGTTTAATTTGCGCCACATGTCTGCAGTTCACGTCAGAAATTTGCATTGGTTGATCAAAGTTGTTGGGGATGCTAATAAGTAAGCTGATCTCGTTCGATTTCATTAATTCATCCCTTGCTACATCTACATGCAGAATGTTGTAAGTGATGAGATTTTGTTGCTAGCGCAATTGTGTTGTGCCTCAGAAAGCTACTACGCTCGTTGATTGAAAAGTTTTCATCGTCGCAAAAAAAAGATAAAAAGAATAAAAGCTAATTTCCTTCTCCGATCACCATACCTAGATGCCTTGAACGAAATTAAGAGGGAGAGCTAGCGTGTAACTCCGTGTTGCTAGTATTCCTCCCAATTCTTGCAAAACGCAATAGGCTTTTGACAGTTTTGGTGCACGTGGTGAGCAGTGTTTGCCGTTCCTATGGAGTGTCGCAGAAGCCCCATTTGGTTTTGTCTCCGCATCCGTGTCGACCCAACAGTGGCCGGTGGTGTGAACCAAGTCCTGTGATCATGCATGCTTATGCAGCGCTACTTTTTCCTACGACCATGGTAATGTTGTTCAGTCACATACGGACTCAATAGATTTGTCCACAAGCCCCATCAACCTGCGCTTCAGAGAGCCTTTTGTATTTATTATTATTATTATTTAGGGAAGCAGTAAATTCTGGTTTCTTTGTTTTGTATATAGTCTTGGCTTCAGATTAATTCCCTGGAACGAAGTTTCCATTGCAGTTTCAGCTGTTTTTTTTTTTTTTTTTTTTTTTTTTTTTTTTGGGCAACGAAGACTGATTTGACCTTCAGCCCATCCCATCCCTGCTCCTATTTGACATTCAGCCCATCCCATCCCCAAACTGTACAGCGCATGCTAGCCCATCTAAGCCCAATACCAGTCAAGACCCTCCACGCGGGAAAAAAAAAAAAAAAAAAATTGGGTGGGAACCATCGATGATTCGACGTGGTGCACAGACTGTTTGATTGATAGTTTTTTTTTTTTTACAAGAAGTTTGATTGATAGTTGAGCCACCGTATAATTTTAACAACACGTTCGGTATTATAGATATCCACATGGTCCATGCAACATTTACACATGGTCACATATGCTTCCCTGTCCGCTCACCGCCTCAGGTCGTGCTCTTCTCTATCCGCTCACCGGCGAGCACAAAACCGCTACACGAGTCGCACCCCCATATTGGCTCGCCGCCTCAGGTCATGCTCTTAGCTGTTCTCTCGCAGACGAGCACACAGCCGCTGCTCGAGTTGCACCCCCAAGTCGGCTCGCCGCCTCATACTGTGCTCTTCCTCGTCTGCTCGCAGGCGTGTTGGCAGTCGTTATCGACCATTTTATACCGTCAATTTTTATCTAAATCCGTAGAAACAAGCATACTTACGACACATATACAAATGCTATGACCCGTTCCACTTGTTTCTCGATAAAACATGTTTTGCAGGATAAACATAGGAAACAAGTGGAAATGCACTAAGTAAAGAACAAAGCGCCAAAAGCAGAACACACATTCTAGCAAAGCGCAAACAAAGGAGAATAGAAAGCCCAACTCAAAAGACAGGATTGGCCAAAACACCCAGCGATTAACGATGAGGACCAGCCCACAAGCCCACACGCCAAAGGCGTCGCGAGAAGGGGCCAAGCCCGTCCGGCCGGTTGGAAGTGGGTCCGGCGGACCTGGCGTTTCCACCAATTCGCACCGCCCTTCTTACGGTGGTTGCATGCCGCCATGCATAGGCGGCGGACTTAGGCAAGCCTTGGTGGCGAGCTGAACCACGGGATAAATCACCATGTCTTTGTGTGCTTGATTTACTCTTTATTGCATATATATCGTTGTTGAAGAGGAGGTTTAGGGTTTGAGGCCGATCTACTTTGCTACACTCGATTTACTTGTTTTAGCTCTTGATCTGCAATATATACATCCAAGGAAGCTAGGAAATTTACTCGATCTAAATTTCATTGGACAGATTTTGAATTGTGAGCTAACCTTGTCTAAAGGGCGGCAGTGCCGCTCAAAGCATCGCGATCATGTTTCGAGTTGATTTTTGAAAATAGGCCTATTCACCCCCCCCCCCACCCTCTAGGCGTCCGGCGATCCACACAGCCCCACGCTACATGGTCCTCGCGGCGCCGGGGTTGGTGGCATCCACGCCAACTCCACCTACCCCGCCAACTTCGCCGCCACCAAACTCCGATTCAAACCAATGTCGTCGGCGCCCTTGGGCCATCTGGCTCCAGGTGCACAAACTCCTCTTCCTCGGCTCCTCCCGCATCTACCCAAAGTTCGGTGCCGCAGCCCATCAAAGGAGGGTGTGCTCCTCTCCGCCCCCTTCGAGCCCACCAAGAGTGGTGCGCCGTTGCCAAGATCGCCCGGAATCAAGATGTGCTAGGCCTACCGCATCCGGCACGCCCTCGACACCGATCTCCCCGCCATGCCCACCAAACTCTACGGCCCACACGACAAGTTCCACCCCGAGAACTCACGTTCTCCTCGCGCTCATCCGTCGCTTCCATGAGGCCAAGTCCACCAACGTCCCCAAGGTCGTAGGTGCGGGGATCGGAGGCTCGCCAGCTGCGCGGTTCCTGCACGGTGGTAGCCTCACGGCACGGTGCGGGCAGCGGAGTCGGGCAAGCGGGGGCACGGCTGGGGCGCGACGGAGCAAGCGTGTGCGGCTCCGACGCGGTGATGCTAGGCCGGTAGCAGCTCATCGCAGACGCGGCTTTGGGCGCAAGCGCAAGCGCGGCGCGCTTCGATGCTCTGCGGCGGCTGAAGGGAAGAGGCTTGTGACACGCTCGAGCTCGTGCAGCTCTTGCGACCTTTCGAGCACCTAGGTGGAGATGCAAAGCGACATCAGCATCGTCGGCTTCAACCGGGAGGCACGGCAGCGAAGAAGCAGCGACTCCGACGAGCTCGGGAAGAGCAGAGGGTAGGTGAAATCTCATGTTTGGTTTTGGAAATTGATGACACACTTGTGGACTAATCCTTGCTCTAAGTGTATGACTTGAGATAGGATTAGATAGATGACAAGGAGCATGATGATCATGAACATGGGCGATGATGGTGGACATGATGGATCGTCAAGCTTCGATTGATCGGCTTGAGAGGAACCCGGAAGATCAAGGCAAAAGGTATCTTGATAGGGTTTTCCTTTCGGTGATCAAGACACGATAGAGTGTGTGATCACATTATAGGATAGATAGCCGACTATCAAGAGGGAATGCGCGACAATCCTTTGGTGAAGTGCTTCTAGGTCCAATTGACTTGCATATTGCATTTAGGACATGAGAGCACTAACTTCGATCTTGCCTAACTTATCGACGTGCTAACATTGGTGATAACGTGATCATCTTGGACATGTTGGCAACCCATGGCAAGAGGCGAAGCAAGGTTGAAGCAAAGAGCAAAGAAAAAGATGAAAAATTTGCTAAGAAAAGGTGACCCGAGCATACGGTCTCTGACCGGGACGCACGCACCGGGTGGCTCCGGTCGAGGCGTCCGTCGAAATAACGAGAGCATGTTTTTTCGGCGGGCGAGATTCGGCCGGAACCGGGACCGGAAGCGATGGCCGGACGCGGAGGAGGGCGCCCGGGTGGGCGACCCCTTGTCGGTAGCGACCGAATCGATGACGGACTCACGACCCGGACTTCGGTGAGTGAGTCCGGTCGGCCCGTCGATCACCCGCGAAAGCCCAAATTTGAAGACCAACGGCTCTATCTTGTGAGTGGGGCTATATATATTGGATTGGCGGTTCCTAGCCCCCTCTCTTGCACATTTGAAGCTTCCAACTTGCTATTGAGCTTGTGAGACTCCTCTCCACTCATCTCTTCACCACTAACTCGAATTCTTGGTGAGATTGAGAGTGATAGAAGCGCATTGCTTGCATCGGTTGCATCTAGAGGCACTTCATCCTTGGAGAAGCCGTGAGATTCTTGTTTTCTTGGGAATTTGCCCGGTTCCCTAGTGACTTGGAGCAAGAGGCGGTGTTGAGCTCGATTGGAGCTTGTTCGAGGCCCTGCTTGGTGGTGATTGTGAGGGGTCGTTCCTTACCCCCATGAGAGATTCGCGAAAAGGAGCACTAGTGGATTGCTCGTGGCTTGTTGGACCCTCTCTTGTGATCGTTTGCTTGAGCTCCCATAGGGGATTTGGCACCGGCCATTGCTTAGCAGCACGTCAAGTGAGTGTGTCGCCACAGCGGGGACTAGCGTCCCGGCAAGCATGTGAACCTCGGTGAAAAAATCATCGTGTCACTTGTCATTTGCTCGTTGGAGATTTCTTGTACACGGTGATTGGCTACAACCTCGACACTACACCGGTGGTATTGTATTCTAGGACCTCCTTGCTTTACTTCATTAGCATATCTTGTTAGGGTGCTAGTTAGTTACCTTGCTAGGTTGTTTAGCTTGTGTAGTTTAGTTCCTAGTGCTTGTATTAGTTAGAATTGCTTGTCCACCTAGGAGTAAACTAGTGACTTTGCCCTTATGTGGTTTAGAGACAATAGAATTGAATTGTGGCTTGCTTAGCTAGTTGAAGCATTGCTTATTTGCTACGCCATCTTATTGTCTAACCCGGGTGCTTAGTGTTGTTGCAAGAATTTTTAATAGGCTATTCACCCCCCTCTAGCCATTAGGACCTTTCAAGTGGTATCGAGAGTCGAGGCACGTATTTGAGTGGCTTAACATCCTACGGTGACAAAATGGCAATGACTTTTCATGTCAACAACACCAAGAAGGCGCCACCTTTCGATGGCACCAACTTTGCCTATTGGAAGGTGAAGATGACCGCACACCTCAAGTCAATCAATAGAGAAGTGTGGGTTGTGACCGAGAACAAGTTTGAGGTGGCTAAGAAAAAATGAGCCCGGCCGGCCGAAGAGAAGAAGCTATATGCCAATGATGTGGCCGTGAGTGCTTTTCATGAGGCATTCAATGATAGAGTGTTTGAGCAAGTCAAGTCACTCACCATTGCTCATGAGATTTGGAAGAAGCTAGAAGAGTGCTATGAGGGCACCGAAAGGCGTCAAGCAAGCAAAGGCCTATATCAAGCTTGAGCAATTCAATAGCTTCAAGATGGAAGAAGATGAGACCGTGCGTAGATGTTCCACCGCATGCAAGTGTTGGTGAATGATCTCAATGCTCTAGGAGAAGAGATCAAAGACAAGACCTTCAACATGAAGTTCTTGAGGTGTTTGCACGAAAGCGGTTTGGGATGTTCATCACCGTGCTAGTGAGGTCAAACTTGAAGGATTTGAATCCCAACCAATTGCTTGATAAGGTGATGACCGATGATTTATATAGAGATGACAAGAAGAAGCAAGAACTCATCAACAAGACAAACAAGAAGGTCAAGGAAGAAGAGAAGAAAGAGGACAAGAAGAGCTTGGCACTCAAGGCAAGCTCATCATCAAAGGACAAGAAGAAGAAGGAAGAATCAAGTGATGAGGAGGATGGCACTTCTACAAGTGGAAGTGAAGTGGATGAGTAAATGGCTCTCTTTGTGAGGAGATTGGGAAAGTTTGTGAAGAAGAACTACATCTCCAAGAACAAGAAGAAGCAATCATCCAAGAAGAAGACCAAGGATGGCAAGAATGAAGGAAACATGACATGCTTTCGTTGCCATGATGATTGTCACTTAATTGCCGAGTGCCCATATGAAAGTGATGATGAGAAGGGCATCAAGAAAGCAAGAAAGAAGAATGATGCCAAGAATGAGAAGGAGAAGAAGCCCAAGAAGAAGAATGAGTCACATGTGGCTATGTGGGATAGTGATGGCTCATCCTCTTCAAGTGATGAAGAAGGGGAGAAGAAGACCAAGAAGAAGGGACAAGCTCACCTTGCTATGCATGACAAGATCTCCCTCTTCGACACTCCTTCCTCATGCTTCATGGCTAAGGCCACCAAGGTACAATCTATCACTAGTGATGATGATGATGATAGTGATAGTGATAGTGATGATGAGGAGCAAACACTCACTAGGGAGGAGTTGCAAAGCATGCTTGATGATTGCATTGTCATGTTCAAGCAAAGTAGGAAGGAATGCAAGGGCTTGCGTAAGGAAACAAAGGGCCTTAAGCAAGAACTTGATGAGCTTCGGGCATCTTATGAGAGTCTAGAGGTAGACCATAAGAAGCTTAAGAAATCTCATTCTAAGTTAGAGAAAGCTCATTCCTCTCTACTTGATGAGCACAAGTTGTGCTTAGTTGAGGATAAGGTTGATACATGCAATGCTAGCATCATGTGTGACATTCTTGTTGATGAATCAACCCCCAAGTGTGAGACCTCCACTAGCTCTATCACTAGCATATCCATCTCTAGTGAAGATAATGACAACCCTATGCTTATTCATGAGAATGCATGTTTAAAGAGGGAAGTAAAGGAGCTCAATCACACCTTGGCTAAGGCTTATGGTGGTGAGGACCGCTTGCTTATGTGCTTGGGTAGCCAAAGGGCATCCTTATACAAGGAAGGCTTAGGCTATATCCCCAAGAAAGGTAAGGCCGCCTATGTGACTCACAAGACTCGTTTTGTGAAGAGCAATGGTAGCTATTGCAAAGCTTGCAAGCAAGTTGGTCACTTTGTGGATACGGGATCACCTAAGGACTCAAAGAGTTGTTCGCGGGATTCTATCCCAGCTGCGGCCACAAACAACTCCCGGGGAGGCAATGGAAGCATAGCTACGGTGGACTTTGTTGTAATCGGGATAGAACTCTAGTCAGATTACCATATTTAGGGTTTGGGTGTTCGAATCCTCGACGAATAACCCTCTCTACGTATCCGACTAGGTCGTAGCAAGCTCTTTGGCTCCTTGAACTATAAAAGGCGGCCAAAGAGCACCTCGTGAAAGGAGAGCGCAACTTGAACATATCAAGTGTCAGTAAACCTTACAACCGATTCTCGGTTGACCCCATCAATCAAAAACAGCTCACGCCGATCGGACGTAAGGTCTTTACTCGATCAAGGATCGAGGGCCCGAACCGATATAAAAACCCCGTCTCCATGTCAATTGCGCAACAAACCGCCGGACTCCGGGTTCATCGAGGCTCGAACAAACCGCCTAGGCTCACCCCGTGGCGGGCTCTCGGTCGTAAAACATCGACGGTGGCACGCCCGGTAGGGGCTCTCGTCGAATTTCAGCACGAGAGTTCGACGGACCACGACATCATGGGCTCGGACGACGAGAAATACGATCATCTTTGGATCATGGGCTTGCGAGATCAGCGGCGACGGCGGCAAGACTTCGAGGCTACATCATCGAAATCCAAGACCGGAGAATCAGAACTCTCCGAGAGGCTCGGGCAATTGACACTCGCCGACATCGCCTCAGAGACGGAGAACAAGCTCGACACCGACTCGGAGGACTACGTCGCAGGACCTAAAACCGAAACAGACTCGGGAAAGGAGGTCATCCAAGGTTCAAAAGCGGACTCCGAAGACAACTCGAAGCAATACTCCTACTCCGACTCAGACAACAAGGGAACGGGATCAATTCGGAAAAAGAATTTTTTCAAGAAAGGCTACCCCGACTCGGAGAAAGAAGGCGAAACCGGAGACAAATCTGGGTATCAACCCAAGTTACCTTACCAATTCCCAACGGGACTACATAATGCAGCGTTCACACATACAAGGCGTATCAAGACAACTTTCAAGAGAAGGCTGGAGATTCCTTTGAAAGGCATAACGAGGGCTCGTCTAACAAGGACGCCGGGAGGAGTGCATCATCCACCGGCCTAGAACCCTCACAAAGACGGGACGTCAAGAAACGGCGGTGTACGGGGATGACAAGCGACGGATCTTCCCCGGACGGAAGGAGTGGCGTCCAAAGGCTCATGTTCCCGATGAAATATTGGTGATAGCAAGAGCCCTCACGCCGCTTAACCCTCCGGATGCCCACGACATCGGGCCCACGCGACGAAGGTCTATCAAACATCTCGGCGGACCTAAAAGAACCCAAGAAGATGAAGGAGAAGACCGGCGTCATTCAAGGGTGAGAAGAAACAAGTGAAGGGAGGACGCCGAGACGGGCGAGCCAGCGCAAACAAGCCTGGAACAAGTACCAAGCCGACTTCTTTGAATACGAGAAGATGAAGTCCGAAAGGGAAGCTGAATCGCACACACAAAGAAGTCGGCCTAATGTCTTCGAGAGGTTGGGCACGGAGAACTCCGAAACTCAGGGGCGGCCCCGGAGGGATGGTGGAAACCGAGACCCCCGAGGGTTAATCTCACCTCAAGACCAAGCCAACACGAAGAGGTCGCGGAGTCCACGTCTGGACCCGCAAGAACCTTGACAAAAGGAGCAAGATCCCGGGACAAATCGAGGGAGGACAACGAGGGGCTATGAATGATTCTCTTGCTTCGCGAGAAAGACTACAAGGAGTCAAACTACCCCCAAAGTTCAAACCTTCAAATCACTCAAAATACGATGGGAAAACAGAGCCCAAGCAATGGCTCAGAGTCTACTCACAATCCATTGAGCTGGCTGGAGGAGATGATGACGCAAAAGCCGTTTTCTTTCCCATGGCTCTAGAAGCTCTACCGCTCCAATGGTTCGACAAGATCGAAGAGGGCTCAATAGAATACTGGGAAGATTTGCAGACAATATTTTGCAACAACTTCGCAGGAATCATCACCCATCCCATCACACAGGCCGAATTAAAGAGCCTCAAGCAGAAGCCAGGAGAATCCTTGAGAGATTACTATCGAAGATTTGGCGAGATGAGATCCCAGGTGCATGACATCACAGAGAGAGAAGTGGTGGATGCGTTCGGTAATGGAATCTCTCAAAGATGGCAATTCTCAGACTTCTACAAAGACAACCCGAGGACCAACGAACAGTTCAAGCTCACCGTTGAAAAAATGATCGGAGCCGAAGAAAGAACCCGTGATCGCTTCCCGGAGAGAAAGAACACGGAAGGCCCGAAGAAAGAACAGAACAACGCTCAGCAATACAAGAAGCGAGGACCAGACAACACAGTCGCATTTGCCGAAAAACCAAAGAAGCCATACAAACCAAAGTACAACGGCAACAAGGGCAACGGCAACAGCAAAGACAACATCAAACTAGAAGACTTGCCTTGCGTCTTTCATCCCGGAGCTCATCACACGCTCGGAAACTGCACAACCTTCCAGGAGAGATATAAAGGAAGAGACTCAGCGCAGAAAGGACACAACCAAGACGAAAAAGGAGAAAACAACGTCGGACAAAAGACAGGGGACTTCCAGAAAGCGACAAGATCTCTAAATGTTATTTTCTCCGGAGTTCCTGGATCAAAGAGCAAGAGACAAGACAAGCTAGCACTACGATCGATCATGGCAGCAGAACCCGCAACGCCACGCTACCTCAATTGGTCCCAATACCCGATTCAATTCACAAGGGAGGATCAATGGACAAGTGTAGGCAACGCCGGACTGTATCCCTTGGTGATAGAACCCCACATAGCGGGAGTGACAGTGACCAAGGTACTGATCGACGGAGGTGCGGGGCTGAACATCATATTCTCTGAGACACTGGACAAGATGGGACTAGACCTCTCGGGGTTAATTGCTCCCTCCACACCCCCTTCTACGGGATAGTTCTGGGACGAGCAGCAATACCAATTGGGCAAGTCACCCTACGGTCACTTTCGGAACACCTTCAAACTATCGAAGCGGAATACGTCAAGTTCGAAGTAGCGAGATCTCGAGTCACCATATCATGCCATCATGGGAAGACCAGCAATTGCCAAATTTATGGCTATTCCACACTACCCATATCTATTGCTCAAGATGCCGCGCCATTCGAGTTCTTTCAATCAAAGGAGATCTCAAAAAGGCTTTTGAGTGTGACGCCCAAGCCATTAAAATAGCAAACAAGACGGTACATTCTTGAGAAAAAGAAGTGAACCAAATGGCACAAGAGACAAATCGGAGGAACTCGAGATACCGACCAAGAAACAAGCAATCTTGGTACCCCGAAGAAGCCGGCGTCAAGCACATCGATTTCTGAGACCGGTGATCCATCCAAGGCGGCGATCATCGGCTCTCACCTATCTCCAAAATAGGAATTCGCTCCACCGGCTTCCTAAGGCAACACAAAGATATATTTGCTTGGAAACCCAGGACAGACATGGCGTTCCAAAGGAGCCTGGCCGAGCACGAAATTGATATCAATATGGGATCCAAGCCCATCAAGCAAAAGGCGAGGAGATTCTCACAAATTTAAAAGAAAGAAGCCATAAAAAAGAGATCGCGAAACTACTACGCGGCGGATTCATCGGAGAAATCCTACATCCAGATTGGCTAGCTAACCCGGTTCTGGTTCGAAGAAGAACACCTCGAATGGCGCATGTGTGTAGACTACACCGACCGAACAAGCATTGCCCAAAAGATCCATTTGGGTTACCAAGGATTGACCAAATAGTGGATTCCACAGCAGGATCAGCCCTATTATCATTCCTAGATTGCTACTCAGGCTACCACCAGATAGCGCTCAAGAAAGAAGATCAGAGCAAGACCTCTTTTATCACACCCTTCGGTGCCTACTGCTATAAAACAATGTCATTCGGACTGAAGAACGCCAGAGCAACGTATCAAAGAGCGATCTGAGACTTGTTTGGGAGAGCAGATTGGCAAAAAACGCCAAAGCATACGTGGATGACGTGGTGGTGAAAACAAGGGAGTCGACACTCTAATTCAAGACTTGGAGGAGACTTTCAACAACCTTAAGAAGTGGAGGTGGAAGCTCAACCCAACAAAGTGCGTTTTTTGGAGTACCATCGGGGCAATTACTCGGGTTCTTGGTTGCGCAGAGGCATAGAAGCCGGCTTCAAACAGATCAAGGCTATCACAGAGATGAGACAACCTCGAAACGTCAAGGACGTCTAAAACTCACGAGGGTGCATGGCGGCACTCAATGATTTATATCTAAGCGGGGAAAAAGGATTACCTTTCTTCAAATTGATCAAGACCAAGGGAAAGTTCGAATGGACTAAAAAGAGGCGAACAAGGCATTTGAAGAACTCAAACAAGTACCTAACGTCGGCACCGGTCCTCACTCCCCGAAAGATCATGAAGACCTCATGCTTTACATAGCGGCTACCAATACGAGTCATTTCAAGAATCATTGTGGGAGAGAGAAGAGCTCGGGAACAGCGGTAAAACCCGGAGGCCGGTTTACTACGTGGCGAGGTCCTTTCGAATCCAAAAACTCGATATCCTCACGCATAAAAAAACTGCTCTACTTCATCGCGATCACATCAAGGAAGCTACGACACTACTTCGATAGCCACAAGATAACGGTGGTCGCGAGATTCTCCCACTCTGAGACATCCTACGGAACAAGGATTCAACGGGACGCATATCAAAATGGGCAGTAGAACTTGGAGCATTAAATCTAGAGTTCACCCCACGAAGAGCGATCAAATCTCAGGCGCTTCCAGACTTTATAGCGGAATGGACAGAGCTCCAACAACCCATACCCGGCGACATCAAGAGACATTGGAGCATGTACTTCGATGGATCATTGAAGCTCGGGGAGCGGGGGCGGGATTCTCTTCATATCTCGAAGGAAGACAACTCAAGTATGTGCTACGAGATAATGTGGCAAGCTACCAACAACGAGGGGCGAGTATGAAGCACTCATCCATGGCCTCAAAGTGGCAAAAAATCGGGAATCAAGAGACTTCAAGTATCTGGCGACTCCACGGTTGTCATCAATCAAGTCAACAAAGACGGGGGACTGCACCAAGGATAACATGGGCCCTCATTTGTAAGCGCACGCAAATTGGAAAAGAACTTCCAAGGCCTAGAAATCCTACACGTGTGCTCGAGACGCAAACGTGGCTGCGCACGTATTAGCCAAACTCGGATCCGACGAGCTCAAGTCCCACCGGGAGTATTCGTCGAAGAATTGTCGAAGCCTTCAATCAAAGAGAACCCGAGCAAGAAAATATGGAGCAATCAGCTCTAACAGAGTGATGATAATATCTCCGTGTCGCAGAACCACTCCCTAGATTGAGGACATCATCAACTTCATCAAAAACAAAACGCTACCCCAAGACAAAAGCGAAGCAACAAGGATCTTGAGAAGAAGCAAGAACTATGTGCTCATCGGGGACAAGCTATATAAAGAGCAAGCATCATCATCGAGTACTACTCAAATGCATCAGCTCTGAAGAAGGAAAAGAAATCCTCAAAGAAATCCATTCTGGATCTTTGTGGAAACCACGGCGTCGAGAACCCTGTGGGAAAAGCATTCGAACAGGATACTACTGGCCAACAGCTCTCAAAGACGAGAAGAACTCGTTAGAAGATGCAAAGGATGCGGATGTTCGCAAGACAGGGCGCATGTACCTGCACACAACCTAATCTCGCATACCACCATCATGGCCTTTTTCGTCTTTCGGGACTAGATCAAGTCGGACCACTTAAAAAGAGCCAAAGGAGGATACGAATACATTTTTTAGTAGCAATCGACAAGTTCACCAAGTGGATAGAATACAAGCCTTTGGTTAACTACTGAGCTCCAAGAAAGGTCGAGTTCATCCAAGAGATCATGCACGATTCGGGATGCCCGCGGGATCATAACGGACCTCCGGATCACCCTTCACAATTGGCGAGAATTCCAAGATTGGGCACGAGATTGCGCATACAAATCGATTATGCCTGCATGTAGCACATCCTCGGGCAAACGGACAAGTAGAAAGAGCCAACGGACTCATCCTTGTCGGTTTAAAGCCAAGATTATATGAAGAACTCAAAGACTACGGAGCAAAATGGATCGAAGAGATACCAAAAGTTGTGCGGGGCCTAAGAACTCAAATCGCCAGAGCAACAAGGCTATTCACCTTTCTTCCTAACATACGGATCGAAGCGGTACTACCAGCAGATCGATATGGAGCTCTCCCGGATAGAGCGTTCGAAGAAGGAGAAGGAGAAGCAGAACAAGAAGACTTGAGATCGACCGCGCGAAGAAGTCAGAGAAAATGCCATCCTTCGAGAATGCAAGATACCCGCAAGGACTCGAGAGGGCACTATGACAAAAGCACACGACCAAGAAATCTAAACCCGGGAGATCAAGTACTCAAAAGAAACCAAAAGACGAATAAAGGCACAAATTGCTCAGTCCGTGGGAAGGACCCTTCATCGTCAAAGGAGTGCTGGGACCAGGAACCTACAAACCGATGACCACGAAGGAGAAGAAATCAAAACTCTTGGCACATCGGCCTACTCGGAAGGTTCTACCCATAAAGACTCTGGACGGACTTGAGAGAAAAAAAACAACACGGACCTACTCTCCGAAGAAGAAGAAGAAGAAGAAAATGGCGTTAGAAGAACTCTAGACCCACAAGAGGTACTAGAATGCGCGGCACTCTAAAAGCGAGTTCAAAACAAAAGAACTCCAAAAGAGCGCGGCCGCATGCCTCCCAAGAGGAGAAGAACAAAAAACAGCCCAAATCGGCACTTCAAGAAGAGAAGTCGACCCGACAGAAGGCAACCCGACCACCGTAAGCGAGGTCACCAAACAAGGGTGGAACCACGCCAAGTCCTCCGGAATAAGCGTCCACACCTTAAATCCTAGCGCAGATCGTGAACCACGACTCAAAGAAAAGAGGACGTGGGGATCGGCCCGTTTTAGGTTGCGAGAGGCCATCGAGGGTCCGAAAAGAGCCAATATGTCCTACGGCAGAGGACGGCCTTTCGAATCGGGCGTGAACGGTGTAGTGTTATGAAATAGGAACCCATCGTCTCACATCAAGTCTCTCGAAAGCGAGCAGCCCAAACCAAGGCAAGGTGGATTGTAGTGTTGTGAAATAGAAACCCAACCATCTTGACCTTCACCCGCAGCTGCACTTAAATGGGCCCGGACCGAGAACCCTATATAGGG
Source organism: Hyparrhenia diplandra (assembly GCA_015847255.1). Classification (NCBI taxonomy): domain Eukaryota; kingdom Viridiplantae; phylum Streptophyta; class Magnoliopsida; order Poales; family Poaceae; genus Hyparrhenia; species Hyparrhenia diplandra. The sequence continues at coordinate 47,851 of JADLZK010004837.1, forward strand.
GACGCCATGCTATAGTCCACCGGACAAGCATGGGAGAGCCCCTTGCCCGGAAGCGGCAACCCGTGAGTTAGAACAACTCTACTCCGGAGCACGACTCCACCAAACATCTACTAGCAAGTCTAAGAAAAGACAAAGCTAGAGGCCTAACGCCGTGAGCAAGACTCCACTTATCGTGACATGACTCGAGAAAGGAGGCAACAAGTCACAGCGCCGAAGAAAAACAATCCCGGCAGAGTGGGGCACGACCCCAGCCCATTTACAAAGAAGTCTCAAGCAAAGACAATGCTAAAAATCCGAATAAAAACAAGTTCGGTACTCAGGAGCACGACTCAAGATCCACGGCGAGTCTCGAGAAAGAAGACAAGTCGCAAGCGTCAAAGGAAGGAACCGCAGACGCAGGGCAAGGCCCCACCTATTTCAAGCAAGTGAAGAAGAAAGCAAGCTCAACAGGGAAAAAACAACCCACGGCAACCCGGAGCACGACTCCACACCAACGACAAGTCTCAAAGAAAAGAAGACAAGTCACACCAACGACAAGTCTCGAAGAAAAGAAGACAAGTCGATGCGTCGAAGGAAAGAAGAACCGCGGACGTAGGGGCAAGGCCCCACCTATTTCAAGCAAGCCGAGAGAAGAAGGCAAGCTCGTAAATAGGGAAAAACAACCCCTGTCATCACGGAGCACGACTCCACGACGGATCTCGAAAAAAGAAGACAAGTCGAGCGTCAAAGGAAAGAACCCGGAAGACGCAGGAGCAAGACTCTACCCTCACGACAAGTCTCAAGGAAAAAAGACAAGTCGAAAGCGTCAAAAGGAAATAACCCGGAAGACGCAAGAGCAAGACTCTATCCCAACGACAAGCCTCAAGAAAAGAAGACAAGTCGGGCGTCAAGGAAAATAACCTAAAAGGCTAAAGAGCAAGACTCCAACAATCTACAGCAAGCTTAAGAAGAGCTAAAGATGATACAAGAAACAACCCCCGACGGTTATGGAGCTAGAATCCTCACAACTACTCGGCACAAGTCTACAAGCAAAGGACAAAGCCGAAGCCTAGATCCAAAGGCACAAGTCACAACAAGCCGTCCAAAGAAAAAGAACTCGAAGGACAAAGCGAGTAAAATAAGTCGCAAAACAAAGTCCGCTCGAAGGTAGATCGATTGATACAAGAACAAAATGAATAAAAGAACAGATACCTTTTATTCAAAGATCTTGAGACTACAAGTTACATGGGAAACAAAGTCCCTACAAGATACAAAGAAGACTCAGACGCACGGGGAGCCTAATAAGAACTCCCACATACAAGATACAAAGAAGACCCGGGGAACTACAAGACTAAGGAGTACAACAAAACAGGAAGAAAAACCAGCACCCAACGGCGAAGCGAGATGGAGCGCTGGACCTGTATCTCGAACTCCAAAAGCCTAAACCCAATGGCTCGAGAATCACTTCGAAGTCAAGACCCTTGCGCCCAAGTCCATAAACACACGGAGCTCGAAGAATCCCGACGGCGGCGGCGAATGAGCCCCGGATCAAGATTGGCGACCTGGCGAAAGAAAGAACCCCCCGCGAAGGCTCCGGAGTCCACCACGTCGCAGCAGGGTAGAAAGAACCCGAAGGGAGCGCTCAACTCGACAAAGAGTAGAAGGAAGCGCCCCCAAAGAGTACCATCTTCAGCAATTCCTCAAAAGGCACAACCTTCCTCGAAGACGAGCGGTGAACAATGCCGGTTGGGAAGCCGGATATGTCTACCCAAGTAGCAAGAAGGTACACCAAAGAGGATCAGAAGGGAATCCAAGACGAATCCCAACTGACCCACACCAAGAAAAGACGAAGGAGGAGAGGAGATCATCCTAGGTCACAAGACATCCCGCACTCACTCCCCAAACTTTCATGGTGTGGAACTGCTGTGGGAATAGATCGCCACTATTCCCGATCACAAGACATCCCTCACTCGGAGAACAACCCCGAAAAGCAGAGAAAGGCACCCGGGGGCTGATCCAATTCACTCAAAGATATCACCATGGATCCAAAGCGCGAGAAGAGAAACCGTCTAGAAGAAGAAGAAACAGAGAAGAAGAAAAGAGACTCTGGATCCCCAACGAAGCAAAAGGGGGTGTATTTATAGGCAAATACAAGATGGCCTATGGACCAAGTCCACAGAAGACGAAGCAGCCACCAAAAAGGAACGGTCACCTCAAATCATGCAAGCAGGAATTTATGGCAATAACTGCCATATACCGACCTTTCGAAAAACGGGCGATAAAGAAAAGCGCACTATGCGACCCGTGATCACACGAAAAAAGAGAAACGGTCAAAAATCTTGGAGGACAGGAGAACCTCTAAGATTCCTTTCCAAAGAAAGAACTCCTAGACGCTGGGGGCTGCCTTGGATACCCCGGACAAGATTTTTTCGAATCGAGAAGAACTCGAGGATAGAGATCTCAAGATCGCGCCAAAGCTTCATCCGAGAAGAGCAAGAAAGACGCTCTCATGACTCATACTTGAGATGCCGGGGGCTCGCGAAGAGAAGATCCATCCGTGAGAGAAAGAACTCCAAATACGAGAAGAACTTGAAGACAAAGGAAAAGATCTCAAGACCACGCTTTTTAAGGCTCCATCTGAAGAAGAGCTCGTGGGAGAAGAGCGATCTAGAGAGAAAGAACTTGTCGAAGATATCGAAGACGGAGGCAAAGAACTCAAAAGACCTTCCAAGCTCTTTGTACCAAAAAGCAAGAAGCTCGGGGCTACACCCTACGGGTGCACTTTTCAAGTGCACACCGAAAGTGATGATCTCAAGACCACATCAAGGCTTCATCCGAGAGAAGCATAGACAACTCTCATAACTCGGCCTTGAAATGCTCGGGGGCTTGTGGATACGGGATCACCTAAGGACTCTAGAGAGTTGTTCGCGGGATTCTATCCTAGCCTGGGCCACAAACAACTCCCGAAGGCAATGGAAGCATAGCTACGGTGGACTTCTGTTGTAATCGTGGATAGAACTCTAGTCGATTACCATGTTTAGGGTTTGGGTGTTCGAATCCTCGGCGAATAACCCTCTCTCAGATCCGACTAGGTCCAGTAGCAAGCTCTTTGGCTCCTTGAACTATAAAAGGCGGCCAAAGAGCACCTCAGAGGAGAGCGCAACTTGAACATATCAAGTGTCAGAACCTGAAAACCGATTCTCGGTTGACCCCATCAATCAAAAACAGCTCACGCCGATCGGCGTAAAGGTCTTTACTCGATCAAGGATCGAGGCCCGAACCAAGATAAAAACCCCGTCTCCATGTCAATCTGCGCAACAAACCACCGGACTCCAGGTTCATCGAGGCCCGAACAAACCGCCCGGCTCACCCCGTGGCGGGCTCTCGGTCATAAAACATCGACAAATCACTTGGAGCAAAAGTGCATGAACAAGAGGACCAATGTTTCTTCCATCAAGCTTGATCATTCTTATATGCTTGTGAAGAAGGACAATGGTGTTCGTGCTAGGTTCATTGGTACACCATGGATGGGCTCAAAGAAGAAAGCCATTTGGGTACCAAAGGCCTTGGTGACTAACCTTGAAGGACCCAAGCAACATTGGATACCTAAGAAGAATTGATCTCTTTTTGTAGGTCAATTACCATGCGGAAGGAGAGCATTGGATAATGGATAGAGGGTGCACTCAACACATGACCGGTGATTCTCTTATGTTCAAGTCAATTAGCATCAAGGGCATTGATGAATATGAGTCAATCACATTTGGCAATGATAAGAAAGGCAATGTGTTGGGGCTAGGCAAGATTGCAATCACTCAAGAGAAAAGCTTGTCAAAGGTGTTGTTAGTTGATTATCTTGATTACAACCTATTGTCGGTTTCTCAACTTTGTGATCATGGTTACAAATGCATATTCACAAGCCAAGAGGTTGAAGTGGTTAGTGGTGACGGTGCCAATATGATCTTCAAGGGATTTAGATATGGTGATCTCTACCTTGTTGATTTCAAGTCAAAAGAAGCCAAGTTGACAACATGTCTACTCTCAAAGGCTAGCAAAAGGGTGGTTGTGGCATAGAAGGCTTGGTCATGTTGGGATGAAGCAATTGAACAAGTTGATGAAGCATGACTTGGTTAGAGGCTTGAATGATGTGAAGTTTGAGAAGGACAAACCTTTGTGGAGCATGTCAAGCCGCAAGCAACATGGCAATGCACATCCAACCAAGAGCACAATGAGTACAAGCAAGCCATTTGAGTTGCTACACATGGACTTGTTTGGGCCAACATCATACTCTAGCATTGGTGGCAACAAGTATGGTTTTGTCATAGTTGATGACTACACTAGATACACGGGTGTTCTTTTTGCATGACAAGAATGATGTGTTTGAGCTTTTCAAGACATTTGTCAAGAGGGTTCAAAATGAGTTTGAGACATCCATCAAGAAGATTAGGAGTGACAACGGAAGTGAATTCAAGAACACAAGAATAGAAGAGTTGTGTGATGAGCTTGGAATTGGACATCAATTCTCACCAACTTACACTCCTCAATCCAATGGTGTAGTTGAGAGAAAGAATAGAACCTTGATTGAAATGGCAAGATCAATGCTTAGTGAGTACAATGCTAGCCATTCCTTTTGGGCGAAGCAATCAACACGCTTGCTATTGTAGCAACCGACTCTATTGCCATGGTATGCTTGGAAAGACACCCTATGAGTTGCTCAATGGAAGGAAGCCCAACATTGGTTACTTTAGAGTCTTTGGATGCAAATGCTACATTCTCAAGAAAGGCATAAAATTGGGCAAGTTTGATAAGAAGTGTGATGAAGGATTCCTAGTTAGATATTCAACCACAAGCAAAGCATATAGAGTTTAGAACTTGGGTAGTGGCAAGCTTGAAGAAGTTCATGATGTGGAGTTTGATGAAACCCAAGGCTCTCAAAATGAGGTTGAAAATCATGATGATGTTAGTGGTTCCAACTTGGAGAATGCAATGAGAAACATGGATGTTGGTGACATTCGGCCAAGGCAAGTTGAGGATGATGATGACACTCCATTGACTACTACTACCATTGAGATTGATACAAATGAAGCAAGCACTAGTGGTACTCAAGAAGAAGATCAAGAACATCAAGCTAGTCCAACTCCTCATCCTAGTCATCAAGTGCAAGTGATGCAACCATCCAACATTGCAAGAGATCATCCAATTGATCAAATTGTCGGTGACATCAATAGTGGAGTGGTTACTAGAAGGAGATTAGCATCCTTTTGTGCTCACCATGCCTTTGTAGCACAAGAAGAGCCGGAGAACATTGAAAAGGCACTAAAGAAGGAAGATTGGGTCAATGCCATACATGAAGAGTTGAACAACTTCAAGAGGAATGATGTTTGGGAATTGGTGGAAAGGCCAAAGGACTATAATGTGATTGGAACCAAGTGGGTCTTCAAGAACAAGCAAGATCAAGATGGAATTATGGTTAGAAACAAGGCAAGGCTAGTAGCTCAAGGGTACACTCAAGTAGAGGGTCTTGACTTTGGAGAGACCTATGCACCGGTTGCTAGACTTGAAGCAATTAGAATCTTGCTTGCTTATGCATGTGCTCATGACATCAAGCTCTATCAAATGGATGTGAAGAGTGCATTCTTGAATGGCTTCATCAATGAGTTGGTGTATGTTGAACAACCACCGGGCTTTGAAGATGACAAGTACCCCAACCATGTGTACAAGTTGAAGAAGGCTTTATATGGATTGAAACAAGCATCTAGAGCATGGTATGAGAGGTTGAGAGATTTTCTCCTCTCTAAAGGGTTCAAGATGGGCAAGGTGGACACCACTCTCTTCACCAAGAAGATTGGCAAGGACTTGTTTGTATTGCAAATCTATGTTGATGACATTATCTTCAGGTGAACCAATCAAGAGTTTTGTGAAGAGTTTGCAAAGATGATGGCAAATGAGTTTGAGATGTCAATGCTTGAGAGCTCACATTCTTTCTTGGTCTCCAAATCAAGCAATTGAAGAATGGCACATTCATTAGTCAAGGCAAGTACATCAAGGACATGATCAAGAAGTTTGATCTTTAAGATGCCAAGTCAATATCCACACCAATGGCAACCAATGGAAGTCTAGCCCCCGATCCAAATGGCAACATGGTTGAACAAAAGAAGTATAGGTCCATGATTGGTAGTTTGCTCTATGCAACCGCATCAAGACCGAACATTGCATTTAGTGTGGGCATGTGTGCTAGATATCAATTGTGCTAGATATCAATCCGATCCAAGAGAAAGTCACCTCAAGGCAACAAAGAGAATTATGAGGTACTTGAAGGGCACACAAGATGTTGGGCTATGGTATCCAAAGGGATCCAAGTTTGATTTGATTGGATATTCGGATTCCGACTATGGAGGGTGCAAGATAAATAGAATGAGCACAAGTGGCACATGTCAATTCCTTGGAAGGTCACTAGTATCATGGTCTTCAAAGAAGCAAAATAGTGTTGCTCTTTCAACCGCCGAAGCCGAATACATTAGTGCGGGGAAGTTGTTGCACTCAATTGCTTTGGATGAGGTCAACACTGAAGGATTTTTGGATTCAAATTTGACAAAGTCCCATTGTATTGTGACAATGAAAGTGCAAGGAAGATGACCCAAAATCCCGGTTCAACATCCAAGAACAAAGCACATTGACATAAGACACCACTTCATAAGAGATCATCAACAAAAAGGGTGACATTTGTATCATGGGCATTGGCAACCGAAGATCAACTAGCCGGACATATTCACCAAGCCACTTGATGAGAAGAGATTTTGCATGCTAAAGGGAGAATTGAACATTATTGACTTCTCCAACTTGAGTTGATGCACCCCACTTATATGACACGCCTCTCCTTCGACAAACCAAAGGTAAAAATTGGTTGACATGGCATTCATATATAGCTAAGGACTTGTTAGTGCATACAGCCATCATGCATGCTTAATAGGCTCATTCATGGAAAATCGAATGATTTCAATGTATGTGTGGCACCACTATTGCTTTGAATGCTTTCATGAACTAGTGGTGGCATATGACATGTTTATGTGCTTGCAATCCTAGTGTCAACTCTAAAAAATGCGCTATTGATGTGTATTCTAACATGGTGCAAGATAACCCTTATGCATATGAGGTGTGAAAAAGCTTGTCCTTGGTTCAAACTTGAATACATGGAAAGGCAAGTGATCTAGATGAGACCACATGTGATACTTTGATTGACTTGATTTCTCTCATTTACACCTTTTTGGTGATTGTTGACAAAGGGGAGAAATAAGTCACAAAGATATTGTAAAGGATCACACAAATAGGGGAGCAAGCTCATAGACTATTTGTGCATTTGTATGTGCATGATCATAATGAGATGTTGCATTGGCAATCTAAATTCAATATACATGATTGCTTGGTGTATGCTAGTTTTTGTAAATTGATTGGTGATTGACCAACTAGCATGCATAGGATGTATCTAGACAAAGCTCTCTCATGGGGTATGTTGAGTTTTGATGATTGTCTAGTTACATGATGCTAAGGACTCCGATGGTTTCACGCTTCAAAGGTCCAAATTCTAGAACCTTAGCATCTCTTTTGGTATTAGTATCTCTCTCCAAGATTTCTATCCATACATATGTGCCAACTTGATCCAAACACATGGAAGCACATATATATGTAGGAGGAGCTACTACTACCAAAAACCGAACCTTGAAATGTTTGTCCAATCCTTGATTCATGATCAAAATGCTATGGGCAAGCAATTCAAGTTCAATTGAATTTTATTTCAAATCTTTGTGTTTTTGGTTGTCATCAATTACCAAAAAGGGGAGATTAAAAATCTCATGTTTGGTTTTGGAATTTGATGACACACTTGTGGACTAATCCTTGCTCTAAGTGTATGACTTAAGATAGGATTAGATGGATGACAAGGAGCATGATGATCATGAACATGGACGATGATGGTGGACATGATGGATCGTCAAGCTTCGGTGATCGGCTTGAGAGGAACCCGAAGATCAAGGCAAAGGTATCTTGATAGGGTTTTCCTTTTGGTGATCAAGACAAGATAGAGCGTGTGATCATATTATAGGATAGATAGCCGACTATCAAGAGGGAATGCCGCGACAATCCTTTGGTAAAGTGCTTCTAGGTCCAATTGACTTGCAAATTGAATTTAGGACATGAGAGCACTAACTTCGATCTTGCCTAACTTATCGACGTGCTAACATTGGTGATAACGTGATCATCTTGGACGTATTAGCAACCCATGGCAAGAGGCGAAGCAAGGTTGAAGCAAATAGCAAAGAAAAGATGAAGAAGTCGGGCTGAGAAAAGGTGACCGGACGCGACGGTCTTCCTAACCGGACGCGACGCACCGGTGGCTCCGGTCAGGGCGTCCGATCGAAATAACAGAGAGCATGTTTTTCCAGCTTGGGCGAGATTTCGACCGGACGCCGACCGGAACCAGGACCGAAGCGGCGACCGGACGCTACGAGGAGGGCGCCAACAGGCCCGACCCTTGTTTGGTAGCGGAAGCGAGCGGGACCGGACTTCGCGACGGACTCGCTGGTGAGTCTGGTCGGTGCGTCCGTCACCCCGCAGAGAGCCCAAATTTGAAGACCAACGACTCTATCTCGTGAGTGGGGCTATATATATTGATTGGCCGGTTCCTAGCCCCTCTCTTGCACATTTGAAGCTTCCAACTTGCTATTGAGCTTGTGAGACTCCTCTCCACTCATCTCTTCACCACTAACTCGAATTCTTGGTGAGATTGAGAGTGATAGAAGTGCATTGCTTGCATCGGTTGCATCTAGAGGCACTTCATCCTTGGAGAAGCCGCGGGATTCTTGTTTTCTTGGAAATTTGCCCGGTTCCCTAGCGGCTTGGAGCAAGAGGCGGTGTTGAGCTTGATTGGAGCTTGTTCGAGGCCACACCGGTGGTGATTGTGAGGGGTCGTTCCTTACCCCGCGGGAGATTCGAAAAGGAGCACTAGTGGATTGCTCGTGGCTTGTTGGACCCTCTCTTGTGATCGTTTGCTTGAGCTCCCATAGGGATTTGGCACCGACCATTGCTTAGCATACGCCAAGTGAGTGTGTCGCCACAACGGGACTAGCGTCTTGCCGGCAAGCACGTGAACCTCGGTGAAAAAAATCATCGCGGTCACTTGTCATTGCTTCTTGGAGATTTCTTGTACATGGTGATTGGCTACAACCTCGACACTATACCGGTGGTATTGTATTCTAGCACCTCCTTGCTTTACTTCATTAGCATATCTTGTTAGTGTGCTAGTTAGTTACCTTGCTAGGTTGTTTAGCTTGTGTAGTTTAGTTCCTAGTGCTTGTATTAGTTAGAATTGCTTGTCCACCTAAGAGTAAACTAGTGACTTAGCCCTTGTGTGGTTTAGAGACAATAGAATTGAATTGTGGCTTGCTTAGCTTGTTGAATCATTGCTTATTTGCTACGCCATCTTATTGTCTAACCCGGTGCTTAGTGTTGTTGCAAGAATTTTTAATAGGCTATTCACCCCCCTAGCCATTAGGACCTTTCAAGTAGGGGACTTCCACGCCGGGGAAGGCCACGATCCACTCACGGAGCTTTCTGCCTTCTCTCGCCTCGGCTGCCCGCATTAGGCCAGTCTCAATGGGGTTTTCATGCACATTAAATGCAGCCACATCAAGTAAAACTTCACTTTTTACATGAAACGCCTAGGAGAGAGAAGGAAAAAATGTTTCACCATGGTGAAACCTTTGGGCACTGTTTCACATGCGTTGGTAACGGGGTGAAATCCCCATTGAGACAGAAACAACATTTCACCATGAAACTATGCAATTCAACCATGCAACAAAGAGAGGCTGTGGGACCCGTGAGTCTATGAAACCGCAAATGAAACCGTGCATTGAGGGAGACGCCTATTTCATGCTAAAGTTTGACATCTTGAAAATCGGAAAGTGAAACTCTCCATTAAGTTTGGCTATGGTTGGCTCCGTGGATCCCCTTGTTGGTGACTAAAGAGGGGCTTCTTACAGAATATAAATATTTTTTTGGTTGGGGAAGCTAAATTGCAATAAATAAATAAATAAATAAATGGTCAGATATGGACAGCTCAGACATGCGCATGCGTTCCCACGAGAATGCATGACTGGACGACCTACTGACCGAGAGGTAGACTTGGAGTAAAAGGGCATTGACCTTGACCACCTCACGCGGGCGCGCACATCAGTACAAAGTCACGTGTAATAGGAAGCCAAGACTACATAATTTAGTTAGGCGCGGAAAGTAGCAAGGTTCGCCTAACTACATGCCGATAAAACACCCCCCGACCGCCCAATTCCTCTTGGCTAACATATCTATATATCTTCTGGAGTTTCAAAAATGCCAGAAAAACAGTGTATAATGCTGGGAAAATCCACCAGTCTTGCCGTCCTGATTACTCTGCTCTCTCCATTGCTGTGCCCGTCGGCGTCGGCGCAGCAGACGCTAGGCGCCGGCTCCTCTCTGTCAGTGGAAGACCACGAGAGGCCATTCCTGACCTCCCCCGACGGCACATTCTCCTGCGGCTTCCAGGAGACCGGCGAGAACGCCTTCTCCTTCTCCATCTGGTACGCCCAAGCCGCGGAGAAGACCGCCATCTGGACGGCGAACCCCGGCGCCCCCGTCAACGGCCGGCGCTCCAGGATCTCGTTCCGCCGCGGACGGGGGCCTTGCCCTCGACGACGCCAACGGGAGCACGGTGTGGGAGAGCAAGACGAGTGGTGGTGGTGGCTCCTTGACCATATCTCCTCGACACCGGCAACCTCGTCATCTCGAACCCGTCTACCGGCGCTGCCGTGTGGCAGAGCTTCGACTGGCCGACGGACACGCTGGTCCCATCGCAGCAGCTCACCGAGCACAACAAGCTGGTGGCTGCCTACTTCAGCCTCTACTACGACAACGACAACGTGCTGCGGCTGCTCTACGACGGGCCCGACACGTCGAGCATCTACTGGCCAAATCCGGACAACGGTCCACTCAAGAACGGCCGGACGACATACAACAGGTCCAGGGTCGGTGTCCTCGACGACACCGGCGTGTTCCTCTCGAGCGATAACCTGCGGGTCAGTGCGTCCGACCTCGGACGACCCGGCGTCAAGAGACGGCTGACCATCGAGCAGGATGGCAACCTGAGAATCTACAGCATGGACGCATCCACAGGAGGCTGGTGGACGGTGACATGGGCGGCGCTGGCGCAGCCGTGCTCCGTGCACGGTGTGTGTGGCCAGAACGCCATCTGCGAGTACCAGCCGAGCCTCAGATGTTCGTGCGCTCCGGGGTACACGATGGTGGACACGCGGGATTGGCGAAAAGGCTGCAAGCCGAAGTTCAGCGTCGAGAAAACTGCAACCTGCCCCTGCCGGAGCAGCAGCAGCAGCAGTACAAGTTCATCAAGATGCCGCACTCTGATTTCTACGGCTACGATATGGGAACAAACCAATCCGTCACGTTCAAGTACTGCAAGAATCTCTGCTCCGAGAGTTGCTCGTGCGTCGGCTTCTCCTACAAACCTCAAGGCCAAGGCACCTGCTACCCTAAAAGCATGCTGTTCAATGGCTATACGTCTGCGTCGTTCCCTGGGGCCATCTACCTCAAAGTACCCATCGATTTCAATGCCTCGGCGGCGCCTCTGATCACCACACGGCGGCAGAGCACCGCAGGCATCACCTGCAATCCTAACGTTACCACGATCCTCCAAGGATCATCAGGCGCGTTCGAGACCCAGAAACGACGCCAAGTGGGTGTACTTGTTTGCGTTCGCCGGAGCACTGGGAGTTGTCGATTTGATCTTCATCCTGACAGGGTGCTGGTTCCTCTCCGGCAAGCAGAGCATACCCAGCTCACTGGAGGCGGCAGGATACAGGATGGTGACGAGCCAGTTCAGGAGGTTCACGTACCGGGAGCTCAAGGACGCGACGGGGAACTTCAAGGAAGAGCTCGGACGGGGCGGCTCTGGCGTCGTGTACCGCGGCGTGCTCGACAAAGGCAAGAAGGTGGTGGCCGTGAAGAAGCTGATGACCAACTTGGTACGGGGTGACGAGGAGCTATGGGCGGAGATGGCGGTGATCGGGCGGATCAACCACATCAACCTCGTCCGGATCTTGGGATTCTGCTCCGACGGCAAGCATAAGCTGCTGGTATACGAGTACGTGGAGAACGAGTCGCTGGACAGGCACCTGTTCGACGCGGACAGCAGCAGGACACTGCCGTGGCGCGAGCGATACCGGATCGCGCTGGGCACGGCCAGGGGCCTGGCTTACCTCCACCATGAGTGCCTCGAGTGGGTCATCCACTGCGACGTCAAGCCGGAGAACATCCTGCTGCTGACGCGGGAGTTCGACGCCAAGATCGCCGATTTCGGGTTGGCCAAGCTGTCCAAGAGGGACAGGGACGGCGGCCCCGGCGGCAGCAGCATGCTACTCTCCCACATGAGAGGGACGACGGGGTACATGGCACCGGAGTGGGCGCTGAACGTGCCCATCAATGCCAAGGTCGACGTGTACAGCTACGGCATCGTGCTTCTTGAGATCGTGGTGGGGAGAAGGATCTACGACCAGACGACCGCTGATGGTGAGCGGCTGGAGATGTCGCAGATCGCTCAGCTGCTGAGGCAGGTGGTTGATACCGGGGATGTCGTGCCCTTGGTGGATGGGAGGTTGCAGGGGCAGTTCAATCCCCGCCAGGCCATGGAAATGGTTCGGATTTCCTTGTTATGCATGGAGGAGAGGAGCAGCAACAGGCCGACCATGGACGACATTGCCAAGCTTCTCATGGCGTGTGACGACGAGGGACGAGCACCCGGCCTACCGGATGTGAGTTAACCACTCGAGCCAGCAAGTGGGCAGCAAATATTTTGTTTCATGCTTTTCGTTGATTTTGTAGGGTTCGCTACTTGCGAGTCTTATGTCTTGTACCTGTTTGTCGTTCTCTCGACATCTCTTCTGCTTAATTAAACACGTGTGAAGTTGTGTTCTCGAAGACATAATTAGGGGCTTAGGGCCATGTTATATCATACCCGGAGCCGGAGCATTTCAATTCCTTTTGACACCAAATTTCATTTTTCTCGGTTGCACAAAAGTTTTTGCATTTTTATATCTAGCGCCTTAATGGCATCTAGTAGATTATATACTCGTTTTGGGTCAAACATTAAGAATATAAATTATGAATAACTTTTAAGTCGTTGAGTTTAGAAACGTGAAAATCATATCAACAGATTGTCTTGAAAATTACTTTCATAAAAAAATATACATATATAACTTTTCAATAAATATTTTTATAGAAAATTAGACAAGTCAAACTTGTTTTTGGAGACCGTCTCACTCTCCTAAACGTTTTTCTTTTCAAGTACTCCCTCCATATCACTATTAGATGACCTTTTGAAAAAGGTTTGGGGTCAAACATTGGGAAAATAAATTATGAATAACTTTTAAGTCGTTGAGTTTGGACATGTGAAAATTATGTCAATAGATTTGTCTTGAGAGATGCTTTCATAAATGTATACATATATAATTTTTTAATAAATATATTACTACTAAAAAAACCAAATGTCATCGTTTTTCACCCCTGCCGGTGACCACCTCCCCGCGGTAATCCTCGCGTGCGGCGGTTGTCGCCGCTTCCTTCCTTCGCCCGGCTAATAATAGTCTCCACTAGTAGAAATGTGTTTATCTATGACGATTGGCTAGTGACGCTAAGATATTTCGTCACAGAACAAGAGCATTATATGACCTAATTATTAATGTTCATCATTGGTTATAAGTGACGGAGCTTTGGCACGAAGATTGTCACGCCCCACCTTTAATGGGACTTTTAATCTCGCGTATTGGCGCCAGGATCATGCTACCAATACGTTTATCGATCCACAGTAGTGAGTAATCAGTTATATAAATAATACCGAGCAAGAAATGTATAGGATAGAAGGTCTTACAATGATGACGAAGTAACACCTAGCTGGGTTATCTATACCTACTAATAAAGAGAGAAAATTTCAGTCCCGCCTCTTTTTTCACCCTTTTTTTCTGCCATCGTTTTCTGCCCACCTTTTTCTGCCACCGGATCCGATTCCCTTTTTTCCGTCCCCGGCCGTTCTCCCCGTGAGCTATTTTCCGTCCCCGTCGGCTATTGGGAAATCCATAAACGAAGGGAGTCACGGAGACGTAAACAGATCGAGCACGGACGCCTTTGCCGACGGACGCCGGCGCGGCGGTGACACCGAGACTCGCCGCCCACCGTGCATCTACCCCGAGCGACGCCAAGACGGTCCGGCAAAGAAGCAGCGCCGGGCGCCGCCCCATAGCCAAAGATCAATTCATCTCGCTCGCCGTCTCCCGGATGCTGGGCATGCAGCGAGGGGAGTCGCAGCGCTCCACGAGGACGGTGGCGCTCGTGACCGGGGACCCGCCCGCTTCGATCAGCTGCTCATCAAGGCCAACCGGATGCATCATATCTTTTCCTCCGCGGCCATGCACGCAATTTGTCTTTTCGAAAACTGGATCATGCATGTAGACAATGCCACCCGTTCCGTTCCGTGCATTGCCATGTGAATTTGGTAAGTGCCAAATAATGAATGCTCATCTTCCGATGACTTCGTCACAATCTGGTTAACGAGCGTGTAGCTCTCACCGCGAACTCACGGAGGCAATTGCCTTGCTCATCAAGAAGTTCGTGGTGATGGAGGGCTCGGCTTGTCGGCCCCGACCGCCGGATTTGTTGCCGAAGCCCGCCAAGCGGGCTCCCCCAACGGCGAGCTCACCCCACCGAGCAAGCTGCCCCTCAGTCCGCTCATGCTCGATCCGATCCGTTTTGCGCACCGCCAGTTCTGTCCCATCGAGCAATTTGTGAGAGTAGAAGGAAAGGGGAACATGACGGTAAGCAAGCAAGCAACGCTTAAATAAGCTTCCGGGCGGGAGGCTTTGATGTGGCCATGTTGAACCTCAACCTTGACGGTTTGGAGGAGGAGGTAGGCGCCTATGTACAGCACTAGATCCTCTCGGTAACCTATTTGTGTCGCAAGTTTGTTGCAATGTAATGGCGGAATGTTATTCGGGCGAAGCCCATCTCCCATAATGGCGAATTTCTCAATAGCTCTCTCTCGGGTAGATGCAAATTCGCCTCACCGAGTCCCAACTACGCAGGACAAAAGTTTGATACCGCTCGAGTTCTCAATAGCTCTCTCTGGGTAGATGCAAATTCGCCTCACTGAGTCCCAACTACGCAGGCCAAAAGTTTGATACCGCTCGAGCGGGGCACCGAGTCCGACCCAACTACGCACGCCGCTCGAGCGTGGCCCGCATGACGTTCGTCGCTCCGGCGGGATCCGGGTGACGGGAGTGGCGGTGGAAATGGGGAGATAGATAAGGTTGGTGACTTAGCGTTAGCTTTGCAGCGAACTTGGCCTTAAAAGCTCATGGGCATGAAGCGTTTGGCGATCGGCTCGGTGGCTAAATGACATATATCATATTTATGAATTCTCAATATATAACCTATTATATCTTTTGTGATTAATAGATCGGAAATTTCAAAATCGAGCTCCTCCACGACTTGACGAGAAGGTGCAGGTCCTACATTTTTTGTTAATTGTGACGTATTTGATATTGTAGACCGAGGATATGTTACTCATTATATGTTTGCAATTGGACCAAATAATAAAAGAGGCCTATAGAATTTATGAGTTGTCTAAATTAGTGTTTTTGTCTTTCCCGTTGCAACGCACGGGCATGTTTCCTAGTGAATATCAGAGTAGCCAACTGCGAAGCGTTGGTATATCCGGGACGGGTTGATGCGACCGTCCGGGGGCACTTCTCCTTATTCCACAGGCATCTTGATAGTGGATATGAAATGGGGTTCAGCCTTACTCCTACTCGATCGTCTTATGGCTCCTACGTACGCGCATCCTTTACCTTGGCGACTTTACCTTCTTTTGTGCCAATGTCTGTAAAAACAGAGGGGTGAGTACAAAGGTACTCAGCAAGTCCAAACCAGGGGTGGTTTGGTAAATTAAGGGTTTGGGCCCCAGCAAAGTCTCTAAAACTGCTCTCGCTAGTTCCCGAGGTTATCTCATCTTATCATCACCTTCACATATCACAACAGGTTAGTTATAGCTAATCATAGATGTTCATGCCTAGCATTCGCCCATTCTAAGGACGTGGCTATTCGAATAGATTTAGGTAACTCTGCAGAGGTTCTACAATTTTCCCACACGATAGGCGTTGCCTCTACCATCGTCATGGCTTCTAACAGACCTAACGAAATCCGTACCCTCTTGGGTGCTACCCTAGGTATATTGGTATAATCCTACCAAGACTTCTCGGGGGTTGGAGTTGGGGCCACTTTCCCCTAGGGGCCACTTTCCCCTTTCATAAAATACTGGGGCCACTTTCCCCATTCATCAATTCATAAAATATTGGGGCCACTTTCCCGGGTGGTGGATTTGGCGAGGTCTCGGGACCAGGTTGGGCACTAGGCGAGCGCGCTGAGCAGCCACCATGAGTGCTGCAGTCTTGCCAACCTCCATGACGACCACCATGAGGAGGGCCAGCGCTCTCGCACGGACATAGACAGTAGAAGGAAAAATCATGGCCATGAAGGCCTTTATTTCACTAGAGAAGCTTTACACGGAAGAGGAAGCCCTCCAACCTCGTCACCGGCAAGCACGGGCGGGGAGAGGCAGGGGGCCGGTGGAGGACGGCGGCGGTGGAGCTAGGAGGTTGGAGAAGGAGGGAGATGTACTACTTTGAGCTTCTTTTTTTTGAGCTTCTTTTTTTTTTTTTGAGCTGGTTGAATGTTTTTTTTGGTCAATGGAATATGAAGTGCGCTGGGCCCTTGCGGCTGGGCTGTCTCGGATATAGACCTAATGAAATGTGGAGAGATCACGTGGGCTAAGTTGGTAGGCTGGTTCCTGGTTTTGGCTTGGAGAGGGAAAAAAAAAAAGAATGGACTGGGGTTGGGCTGGGCCAGATAGACAGAGTGAGAAGGAGTTTAAATGAAAATCCTTTTTATTTTTATTAACGCCAAAACAAAAACAAATTCAAAGAATTCTTTTATTTGAAACAACAACGGTTCTTCACAAAACAAATTTGCAGGAGCAACAAATGCGTCCTGACATTTTTATTTAAATTCGTTTATCGCCATTACAACACTACGCACACTAGAAACAAGTTACGAACCCTATGGCCTTCGTATTTTTATATCTTTTGGCGATTTTGCATTGGCTTGGAGGCACGCGCGGCGATAAAAGTGTCGGGCGTCGCTGGCTGGAGTGACTGCGAGGATCCCGTTTACAGCGGTGGCAGCTGAAACGTGGGGAGAGCCCCCCACTAGGGGATTCTTTTGGGAGTTCTCTGGCGCTCTGATTGGCTGGCGTCAAACAGTAACGTATCTTTCCCACTGCAGCCTCTTCCCTTCGTACGAGATCCCGCCACGCCCACCCGCGTCCTCCCCACGACGGTTCCCACCAGCGCCCCTCGCCTCCCCCCCCCACCACCACCCCTCGCCTCCGCCGCCACCCCCTCGCCTGTATCCATAAAGCACAGATGCACCGAACGGGACCATGCACGCTGGTGCGGGTTAGAGTCTGCCGCCATCGAGGAAGCCTTCGAGTCCGCCGCCGTCGAGGAAGCCTTCGAGTCCGCTGCCGCTTGTCGAATTGAGTTCGCTGCCGTCTACAGAATCGAGTCCGCTGCCGCCTGGAAATCGAGTCTAGGGCCAGGGGCGAGGCCGCCTGTCCGCGACCCCGATGACCACGCGCAGCTTGCCCGGAGCCGCAGGCGGCGGCCCTCCCAGCGTGTGGGAGGCGGAGCTCCACGCCGTCACGGAGCCTGGCCTCCCCCTCTTCCCAATTGCGCTATCCTGCTGCTCCGCCCGCGGGGCTCGCACCTAGACCGCCGCCGTCGCCGGCGCTGAGCCGCTACTTGAGTTCCTCGATCTCCGCCGCGGCCGCCACGCCGCCCACGTCCATCTCCTCTAACTTCGGTGTCCTCGGCTACTGTGTCGCGTCCATCTCCTGATGCCCAAGTGACGCGGCGGCCTCGAGCACCCAGGGCGGCGCGGCGATGGCGGCGACCTTGACGGACAGCGCGACGATTGGGCCTCGATCCGACCAGGATGCAGACGACAAGGGCAAGAAGAAGAAGGAAGGCCGGGCCGAGAGGAAGAAGCCGGCTGGAGCAGCGCTGCAGGGTCGTCTCTTCGACTCGACGACAGACGAGGATCCCGCGCGGGCGTATGTGGATATCGCGTGCGGTCGAGCTCTACCGCGACATGGCCTGTGCGCAGCAACCTTCGCGCAAAGGCCGCCGCGCGAGCCGCGCTGCTGGCTGGGCGAAGCGGACAGGCAAAGCTCCGCCACTGCCTGCGCACCGGCGAACTCTGCCCTGCTTGCTAGAAGCGCGCCGTGCACTCCGCCCAGGCCACCGCAAGGTACGCAGGTGATTCTTGCTAGCTTTCTCTTGCGAGTCTACAATTTATTGGTATTTCAATGACGCAATTTGTATATGTGCGATTGTCGATTGCACACTGCTCAGATTTCTTTTTTCGGTTAACATGTATGCTAGATTTCTCTGACATTTGCTGGCTAATCTGTCGTACAGATTTGTTGTTTGCTGTGCTCTTTTGGTTCCTTGTAGTAGCTCAGGAAAGGCATCCATTGGTGAATTGTTCGGAGGACATAATTTTGGTTTTCTGAAAAACTATTCAATCCATTGGAGTAATTGATTTTTTTCTGTATCAGCTCTCTGATATGTAATTTTGGTATTATGTAAAAGCCGGCTATCTGAACTTTCTGAACTTTATCCTATATGTGCCATCTGAACTTTATGTTATAGTAATTGTTTTTTTTTCTGTATCAGCTCTCTGATTGATGGCCTTCTGAAGTAAGACTACCCGCAGTGGTAGTGGAGCACTACCCGCAGTCACAAAATGGCCGCAAATCCACCAAAGTTGCCAGCGCCATCGCAACCACAGTTGCCACCACAACTACCATGGTGTGATCTACCTGATGCTGATATCTGAATGCTTCCCTGTTAAATGTCTCCTTTGGCATTAGTTAGTGTAAACTGCAGCACTACCAAGTGCCAATTTATTTTCCATGGACTTATTCCCTTCTGATAGAGCACATATGGCAATACTATGAAAACAAAGTAAAATGGACAAAAGGTGTTGCATCTATATGTAATATGGAGTATAATTATTATATGATGGTTTAAAAAAATATAGTAATCGATGCATCGTTTGTTCTAAATAAATAGTCACATAGTGTATACTCGATGCATCGTGTGGATCACTGGTATTTGTATTCTCACTGTTAGGCTCATTTCCTGTCAAGATGAGATGATACAATGAAACTCTTTTTATGGTCATTGCATTCTTTTCTTACTTCCCGCAGCAGACGACGCTGAATTCTCCTAGTGCTGCTAAACAAAGGCAGTCGGATCATTTAGCAGGGGTCATTAGCCTGAAGCTTTTCGTAAACGGGCTGTTGGCCTAGAACGTCAACAAAATCGAGTACGGAGGGAGTACGCTAGTGACTGAATCAATAGCTAGCTAGGCCCTAGATACCCAAACTCTCATCAATCCCCTTAAGTCTAATACCCTCTCTGTCCCTCATCTGGCATCAAAGGACCAAAAATAATGAACTCTACTCCCCTCCGTCATAAAATAAACACAATTCTTTGACTCCAAAAATTGTGTTTGACCTCCCGCCTTATTTAACTTTTTTTCATAAATATTATCACTTTTATTATGGCTTCATACATCACTAAAGATATCATAATAATATTTTGTTTGTATTATAATGTACATAAAAATTTTGAATAAGACGAGCGGTCAAACAAAGCTTCTAAAAGTTAACGAATTACGTTTATTTTGAGACGCAAGAGTAAGTGTAAGAGGTCGAAGGGAGATGCAGCTTGTAGTGTCTGCCTTGGGCCTCCGTCATGATGTACTAGGAGTCATCATTATATATCTTCACTCACTACGTACATAGCTGATCAAGTGCCTCATAAATATCTGTGTCCGGGTTGTCCTTGTGCTGGTTTTGTAGTGATGATTAATAGTAGAGTTAGCTATAGTACTAGAAGTACGTATCAATAGTGCTTGTTTCCACACCATGAGTTGGTAGAATCTCCAGAGTCTCATATTGTGGGGAACCCTGTTTACAATCAATCATAAACCAACCATATCTTGGATTTCCAATCATACTCTAGTATCTAACCATCCATATCCTGTATTGCAACAAAATAATCATGGATTGCATATTTCATTCTATCTAACAAAGATGGCCTTTGCATTGCTGATCCCAATACAATCGCTACATCGGGTATGTCGTCGGGGGAAACGAGCTCTTTGTTTTCACCTTCCAAGCTCCGGGTTGTCACGCAAATTCATCTTGTTACATCCGCTTCTGGTTAAGATGGCAAGCCCCGGTGCGGATCCAAGTGCTAGCTCCATCTTCTCCAGTTCCACCAAGTTTTTCAGTTTCAGCTTAAGCAGGCTCGGGAACCCACCTTCATGGAAGACCAGTTGTTGTGCACCATACGACCCATCTAGCAGCTCCATCTCAGAGAGGTTTGGCAGTCTGGCAACCTCGTCAATGAAGTCCTGTGTCAGATTGCCTGGCCCTGAATGGGACAACGTGAGCTTACCGAGATTGGGCAAGAAAAATCGACCACATGGCGGCTTGTCCAGGCTCCCGTCGAGTGCGAGGGCTTCCAGGCTACGAGAGCTTGGGTTGTTGAAGATGCGAGACGGTAGAAGACTGCCGGATAAGCTGAGGGTCACAAGGAACTCCATCTTCTCCAGCGCCGCCGACAACAACGTGCCAGGGTATTCCGGGATGGAGCAGAGTCTGAGTGACCGAAGATAGATCATATGGTTCAATGGGCAGCAGCCGGTGGACGATGACGACCACGCGTCGGCGGGCACCACACCATCTAGCGTCTGCAGATGTTTCAGGTGCGCTCTTGGACACTTGTTGGGCAGGAGCAGCGCTCCGGCGAGCACGTGGCGTAACGCGCCGAGGTCCCAGAACTCGTCGGCGACGCTCTCCACTTGCGTCCCCCTCACGTCCAGGGTCTGGAGGTTGTCCAGCTTGGAGATGGACGCCGGGAGCTGGCACAGCGACCCGGAGTTCCTGATGCCCAGGTACCTCAGGTGGGCGCTGCCGCCAATCTCGTCAGGCACTCTTGCGATCCTGACGCCGTGGAGATCAATCACCCGGAGGAATCGGGAGCCCCGAATGACCCTAAGCTGATGCAATTTGTTGGTGTCGTCGATAGAACCGCCGCAAGCGCGCAGAAGCCACTCGGCAGGGTTAATCCCCCAAGGGCAAGGCCATCGCGAGTGCTGCTGACAATGCAGTTGCACGGCGCTGCCGCTGTTGTCTTGCTCCTCCTTCTCCAGGAAATCACAGAGGAGGGAGCGCAGCTTGGGGAACCTGTCCGGGATGTCCACGTACGCGTCCACGAAGTTGTGGATGGCGAGGCGGCGAACGGCGTGCGGGCTGAGGACGCTCGCGCGGTGGTGGATCTCCAGGAACCCGGACTCGTGCGATTCCGCCTGCACGAACGCGTGGAGCAGGCCGTGCACGGTCACCGTGCTGACGCCACCCCTCGCGTCTCTCTCGACGAGCTCGACCAGGCCTCTGCTGACCAGCTCCCGGAGGTATCCCATGCCGACATCCTCCAGGGTCTTCCCTTTGCTCGGCGCGACGAAGCCCTCGGCGATCCACAGGCGCACCATACGCGCCGCGTCCAGGAGCACGTTCTCCGGCGCGGTCGCAAGGTACAGGAAGCACGACTTGAGGTGGTTGGGGAGCTCCTCGAAGGCGAGCATCCAGAGGCACCGCATCGCCCTGGCCTCGCCCATGGGCGTCTCCAGCTTCTGGCTCAGCACCTCCTTCCACTCGCTCGGGTACGCCTTGGTTCGCAGGATGCCGCCCAGCACGATGACGGCCAGCGGGAGGCCCCGGCAGATGCTGTGGACACTCTTGGAGATTTTCTGCAGGCCTTCTGGATCCTCCTCCCGCTGCTGCTGCAGGAGGACGCCGCCGCCGCCGTCCACTCGCTCCCAGAACAGCTTGTCGGTTTGTTTGGGGTTCAGAGGGTCCAGCACGGTAGGCTTCGTCTTGGTGTCGGCGTGCTTCATGTCCTTTGCGCTGAGCACCGTCGTGATGAGGACTCGGCTCTCCCGGTTGGCTTTGTCTCCAGGCAGCAGGGCAAGCAGAGCGTTCCAGTTGCCAGTGGTGTCCACCAGTCCGTCCAGCACGACGAGGTACCTCCGCCCTTTCAGGAGCTTCTTGAGCTTCTTCGTCTGTGCTGGCGGCGGCGGCGACGACGACGACGACGCTGCACCAGCATCGGTGGTGGTATTGTTGCCTGTAGTGTCACCACCAACCTGTGGCCAGATCTGCTCCCAGATCATATCTATGTACTGCTCGAACCGGATATGAGGAGGAAGGCAAATCCAGGAGACCACCTCAAAGCTCTCCCGGATCTTACGGTCATTGTACAGATTCCTTGCCAGCCTTGTCTTGCCCGTGCCACTTGCTCCAAGGATGGAGATGACAGGCCGGTGGGTGCACGACCCATCGGTGTGCAGGATTTCATCTTTTAGTGCCTCAAATTCTTGCGTCCTCAACCTCAACTCAGTACTGCCACACTCAATATCCCTGCACAAGCCACCACATTGGTATATAGTTAATAATAGACCTATATCTAAATATAGCATATATCTTTTTCCTCAAACAAAATATAACATATATCTAATAATGGAGAGAGGCCCGTTGTAGCATAAACATCATTGAAAATTTTGATAAAAAAATAATCTTTGCCTTGAGCAATCACAAATCTTTGCCCTTATTGGCAGCAGCAGTGTTATATTTTTTCCCGCCTTTGATTCCAATGATGTTCTTCCCAAAAAATTAAGTTGCAAATATGAGTTGTTACCAAGATTAACTAAAACCGGCAAACAATAGCACTCTTGTTGCCATTATTAGTCATTGTAAAGGTTGCCTATTGCCTTGCATGCTAGTTCTATCAATATGAAAAATATTAACATCTACTCTGTATAGTATATATAAGAAGAAATAGAAGAAAACATGTTGCAACTAATTACAACTAATTGCTTCCCTCAAAAGAAAAGTACAACTAATTGCTACTAGTTGAGTAACTTAATACGGTTGGCGAAAACATTAGCAGTGTTTGCATACCAGACAACACCCATGGTTGATTGACTCCAAAGTTCCGAAGGAGCTTTCAATTTTGTAAGTTTTCTTGATCTCACTAATTTCTTTTGATCCTTTCTTCTATCTTTGTAATGTCCCTTGAAAGCCCATGCCTTACAAAAAGCTGTGTGCAATATCAAAGATCCTTGTTAATATACGATGAGTCACGACAAGCAATTTTTTGTCACTAATTTATACTCCAAACTACTATAAATTGGACCAAGCTAAATTCATCCTCCATATTGCATTTATCTGAACTTACATACATGTCAACATTTTTGCATTTCAAAAATATTATTAAAATTTTTTAAAAAAGTTTTACCTTGGTTGCCCATAATTAATTATTAGGAGCAGCCACATTTCCAAAGCACCTACTACTACTACCACTACTACTACTAATTGTTTCATAATGCTTGGTGTACAGCCACATCTTTCCAAACACACCAACTACACTTGAGTGATACTATCCAAACAAGGCCTAGGAAGAAATTAGTCCAATTAGTTTCAAAAATAAATTAGTCCAATTACCTTATTAACTGGCATTATTAATATGCTTATGCGAGCATTCCAAAAAAAAAAAAAAAAAAAAAACTAAAGAGCATGCCTTATTAAGCTTATGCAAGCATTGCTTGCTCGTCCACAACAACAGATCAAAACGCATGCAATTCCTCTAGGAAATTAAGCATGGGTTGAAAAGAGGGACAGATCGCAGGAGTAACCTATACCTGCACGGCGAGGCCATTGAACAGGTTGACGGCGGAGTGGTACCACCAGGTGCGGCCCGATCTCCCATTCACCTGGAACTGGAAGGCCTCCACCTTGAGGTGGAACTCGTCGACGGCGTCCTCCACGTCGAACACCACCCGCCGCGTCTCCTGCGACCACAGCAGCAGCAGCTCGGAGGCGCCGCCACGGCGCTGCTGATCGGCGCCGCGGACCTGCACCTGCAGGTAGCCGAGGCCCCGCCGCAGGACACGGATCTGGTCGTCCACCTTCAGCAGAGCCGTCACCTCGGCGGACGCCACCTGTTGTAGCTTCGAGAGCACGACCGACACCCCGGCGTCCACCATGGTTGTTGCACTTGTTGGGTGCTATCGGTAGCTCGTCCTATCTACTATCACTTGCTACTAGTCAGATGCAAGCTTGACCTCATACCACAGCTCACGAGTCGTCTCCTTCTACACACCGAAGCTAGTTTTTATAGATAGATTGCCCCTCATAGCGTGAATTTCTTTTTGACTTTTTGCTTTGCTGGCATCTCGAGCTAGGTACCACCTAACTTTGAGGATACATAAAAAGTATATTTGGGGCAGTCCCAATGGTACAAAATATACACCATTTCCATGATACCACGTTACCAAAAAAAATCATCTATAGAAACTACCCCTGTACAATGGCTGCTTTCTTCAGGATGGCACTAATCATGAACGTTCACTGGTAAGCTAACCAGTGAACGATTTCAGACATTATGCAACTTTCCCTTTTTGGCAAAAAAAATTTCTGTAATTTCTTTTTGAAAGTTTTCTATTTTTAGTAAAAAGAAAACGGGTTATAAAGCTACACACATAATTTTTGTCACAACACAGGACCGCCCAGCCTAGAGGGGGCTAGGCGCTGCCCAGCGGCCAGGCCGCCCAAGAGGGCAGCGGCGTGGCGGGGTGGCAGCGCCGCCGCCGCCGCCACCACCTCCATCATCCACGCCATCGTTTTCTGGTTAGGATTAGGACTTTTTGATGTGAAGGGCACATTCCACTCTATAGGAAACCTCCTATTAGGAAAAGAATAAGGATTGCTTCTAAAAGGTATTCCAACTCTATAAGGAAACCTTTAGAGGTTGCTTGAGATACAAGTCCCATAGGAGGGCTATATAAGCAAGGATGATGTAATCTCTTAGGGACAAGTAAATAAAAAAAATTTCCCCAACTCTCCCCCCTACCCCCGTGCCGCCCCCTCCCTCTCCCACGCCGCCAACCCCCCCCCCGCTGCCCCAAGCTGCCGCCGCACCGCCCCCCCCCAAGACGGCTGTGACACGTGGTATACGGAGACCGGGACGATTCGGCACACCGATGGCTTCGAGATGCACGAGAGTTCTTCATGGCTCTCAAGCGTCTTCTCGATGACAACCGAGAAGATCGATCGCCGCTTCGGCGAGATTGAAGCCCGCCTTCGCCGCATGGAGAACACCCACGCCCGACTCAAGATCCGTCTTCCACCGCTCCGCTCGACACCGACAACCGAGGGCGGCACGGCCATGGCCGCCGCCGTTAGCCAAAGGGCGCCCCCAGCGCCACCATGGGCACTACCCTCATCCCCGATGATGCAACCGACGGCGACACCGACCCCGCCATGCTTCAGGCGGAAGACGGTAGCGGCGTCGACGAGGGCGACCTCCCGGTCATCATCGACATTGCCATGGTTGACAACTCTACACCGCCACCGCCTCCCCAACGCCGCCATCCGCGGCCCGGCTAGGGCGCCGGGAGGGACGCACACGGTGTTGCTAAGCGGCACCCCCGCGATAGATCAGCGCCCGACTTCCCCTGCGTACTCCACCGGTGGCGCTCCCACCTCCACAATTCATAGCCCGACCGGAGGTCCCGGCGATACGACGGTAGCGATGACCCGACCTCTAGATCAGCTAGATGGAGATGCTCTTCGAGATACGAGGGGGCCTCGACCCGTAGTTCCAAGCTCGGTATGCGCTTTCAATCGACGGGTGTTGTAGAGCTCTGGTTCAACAATCTGTCTGTCGAGGGAGGAAACCGTTTGGTCGAAAGTGGGGCGTCTTCAAGCGCTACCTAAGGCGTGATTTTGGGACACCCATCGACAACAACACAATTGGCGACCTGGCACCGCCGAAGCAAGAGGGCGACGGACGACTACATCGACGCTTTCGAGGCCTATGCCACACGCATGGACCTCCCAAGCCCGCTACACCGCGTCCACCTCTTCGTCAGCGGGCTCCGCACCCCTCTCCGGGAGGCTCTGACGTGGGAGGAGCCACGTATGACGCATGCGGCCATCGACCTTGCGCATCAGTACGACGCCTAGCCCCCAAACTCGCCACAAGTAGCAGTGTGTAACGTCGTCAACATTGACACCAACATCGACAAGACGCTGGAGGCCGTGGCACCCGAGCAGCAGCGCGCCCCCCGGCCATGGATGCCATCGGCGACCGGTGTCACTCGACCTCCTCGCCGAGCTACACTGGGAACCACGACAAAACCAGGAACTCGCAATCATAGTGGGTGCCATCGAGCTTCAGGCAACAGCTCCGGAGTGGACGATGTATAGCAGCATCGTGAGCTACTTCCACCGCTACAATGTCTCGATAGCTTTCACCCTGCTACAGGACCTCTTATTGCAGCAAGGAGTTTGCCTACACGGCCTGGCAGTGGGCTTCCACCTCCCGACGACCCCACCAGATCAGCGAGGCCTTCCGGCAAGCATCCCGCTCATGGGGTGCTCCCACACGTCACCCTCAACGACGTCACGGTGCTCCTCTTCGACAACAACGGGCAAGAGTTCATCCATGTCGACAACGTGACCATCTACTCTCTGGACGACAGCGCCCCCTAGCTCGAGCGATTGGCTGAGACTACCAGCGACCTCCTCTACGGGCGCCTACTGCGCTTCACCCCGACGCCGTTTTCGTTGACCCGTCACGTCTTTTGCAGGCAGATACACGCCCAGGTGCATGCTGCTACAGTCTACGCCATCCCGAGCCCTCCAGCCTCCTAGCAGACGCTACACTTGACAGGTGTCATGAGTGGCGCCATCATGGAGGCAGCACAGGTCGCTAGGCCAGTTGTGCACCCTCCATTCAGCTACAACTTCAGCATCTACATCAGTGACCTGAACTTCGACTTCACCTTCGACGACGACGCCCTCTTCGTCAATGAGTTCAACGACAAGATGGGTCAACTCCAGCTCCGCCACGGCCTAGACATCACATGTGGGTTGGCGACGCGTGGGCGATGTCGCCTCGGCCGAGCGGTGGGGAGATGTCACAAAGAGGACCAGCCCGGCCAGAGGGGGCTAGGCGCGCCCTGTGGCCGAGCCGGACCAAGAGGGGCGGCGCCACAAGAGAAATAAATATTTTACTTTTTTCACTTGCATCGATGTAAAGAGCTCGCGATGTCAGCAAAAGCGGCAGCCAGCAACAGCATATGGCGCCCGCAGAAAAAGGAACGAAGGACATTTGGATCCTCGCACTAGATAGGTAACCGGTGAACATTCAACAAAATGGAATAAATGTTTTTTTTCTCTCTCTACCTTTATCTCTTCCACCATCGGATGCTCTCTATCCCCTCGTGAACTATGCCAACCAAAGCCCTAACGCACCAGCAGTGACCGTACTAGCGCACGCCGCGCCGGCAGCAAGCAAGCAGCAACCGTACGAGCAAGCACGGGTGTGGTGGTCCAGCGTGCGCCAGATGAGCGCAGCGGCACGCACGGCTGCTACGGGGAATGCACGCGGTGGCACGAATGAAACTATGCACGGTGGCGAGGCCTGAACGACTTGGATGTTTTGCCATTAGGACAGACAGGAAGGCCGCGATCAGACCATGAAGGAAATGATGAGCCAGTCCATAGTAGAAGATTTCACGAGCAGTGACCCCAAGATGGTGGACCTAAGGAACCGTGATGTTTTCGCCGGGGCTCGCGGTGTCACCGACACCAAAGCACTAGGGCAGTTGGTCCCGACAACCCGAGGACCCCTAAGGTACCCGGTCGATGACATCCTTGAAATGAGAAGGTTTTCGCTCTAGGTACCAATCAGTATGGAAGGAAAGAAGAAGACCGTGGTTGAGGGATGGGCATACCCTGCTGGGTCTAAAGAGATCGACTTCTTCAACAAGAAGGATGGTGGCATAGTCACGAGCCCTCCCAACTATGTCATCGTTACCATAAGCTGGGCGGCGAAAGAGTTTGAAGATGATGAACTTGAGATGGACAATTGAAAGGTCCTAAATGGCTAGAGGGGGGGTGAATAGCCTAATAAAATTTTCTACAAAACACTGGACAACCTTGTTAGAATAACAAAAGGCGATAAACGCGTTTGCTCTAGCTCTACTTGTCGGCAAGCCTCCTATTGACAATTCTAGTTGCTATGATCACTAGTTCACACACAAAGGCTAAGTCGCTACTTTACCAACTAGGTGAACAAGCTAGATTACTCTAAACAAGGCTAAGCAACTAGCAAGTTTACTCTATCTACTCTACCACAAGGTTTATATCAAAGTAATGCAAGAGAGTGATAGTGATGTACCACAATGTAGAGGCTAGTCAATCCAATCACCAAGATGACACAATGAGATAACCAAATCGATGCCAATCACCAAGGGACAACAAGAGACAAGTGGAGACAATGATTTATCCCGAAGTTCACTTGAGCACCCGTCAAGCTACGTCTCCGTTGTGTTCGACACCTTCTCACGTGTGGGTCGGTGTGGAGCTCACTCCAAGCCAAATGCCTTTAGGCTTACCGCACCCAAAGCAAATGAGAGGTACTCACCGACACGAGCAATATATTATCTTGCAATTGTCGTCCCCGACGAGGATGCACGGTCCTCTCACAAATCACCGGAGGTGGCCAAGAACAATCACCAACTCTTGCCAACGCCTCCACCAATCACCAAGCCGGCTAGGGGTGGTGCTCCCCAAGAGCAACAAGAAATCCACCGCTCACAACGATCCTCAAGCGCCACTAGATGCAATGATCAAAGCAAATGCACTTGAATCACCTCAACTCACTAGAATGGTTGCTCTCAAGCAAAGGAGTGAGGAGGAGGATGAGTGCTCAGCTCTAGAGGTGTTAGGATTGATTCAAAATGACCAAGAGACCTCCTAGAACCGGCCAAGGGGGTATAAATACCCCCACCACGAAATCCAACCGTTGGGGTGCAACCGCACAAATCATCAGCGACCGGACGATCGACCGGACTCACCGAGTCCTGAGTCCCGGTGGGTCCGGGTCACAACCGACAACCCCAACCTGCACCGCTGACCGAGCCCCCGCGAAGTGCTTCGGTCAGCGTCCGATCGGTGGTTCGGTCAAGCGGGAAGCATCCGGTCGGGTGCGTCGGCCAGCCCCGGCGAACCCCGATTGCGAGCTCTCACGGACGCCACCACCGGAGGCGCCCGGCCGAAGACCGGCGTCCGGTCATCGGTTCCGGTCGGTGCGTCCGGTCGGCGTTTTCAAATAAAACTTCACCGAATCACGGACTCCTTCGCCGACATGCTATCCAACAAATATACCAATTTTTGCACGAGGACTAGCATGTTTTTCACCACCAACTTGCATCGGCGCAATAGAAAATATGCATCTCATTTTCTCGAAAGCGCGAATCCCCGCCAAGAAGCTTCGGCGGGGAGGGTGAGCGGCTCCCAAACCCAACTCAACCCTACAAACATCACCGCTTTTCAGTAAATGTGCCAACACCACCACGTGTACATCACCATGTGCTCGTGTGTTAGCATTTTCACAATCAATTTCGAAGGTTAGGTTAGCTCTCTAGGTTAGAATGCATGCAAATGATTTTGAACCTAGAGGCACATGAGGATCGATATGTACGATAGTTTTCCCTCTTTATAGTACGGCTTATCGATCCTATAATCACTCACACCCTCTATGGTGTCTTGAGTGTAAAATCAAAATGGCCCTATGATATACCTTTGCCTTGAGCCCATTTTGATCCACGATCCACTCCAAGTCATGCACTTGATCATCAATTGAACCATCTCGATCCATCCAACATGACCACCATGCATCACACTTGGCTTGACCAATCTCCAACTAAATCAAACACTTAGCATAGAGAGATTAGTCCTAAGGATGTCATCAATTAGCCAAAACTAATCTAGAGATCTTCAACAATCCATTTGGGGTCAAGTTTCTTGGACAAGCTATTGGTTACAAAGTTCTTTGGAATACGGACGACATTGGGTTGGAGATGATGATGCCGCATCAATGGACTCAACGGGTGGGGACGCCGGGCATCACAGCCCTTTCTACGGTATCATCTTCTCCCCGCTTGGCAATGACGGTGGTGGCTTATGATGACGATGATGGTGGGATGGCAAAGACAACAAAGGATGCCAAGGCAAAGGGGCCCTCCTCACCACAGCCGCCTCAAAGCTCGCCTATGGAGAAGGCACACGCCTAGTGACAAGATGCCACCCGTGGAGAAGACACCACCAGGTGCAAGCTCTCCTCATCCACCTATGACACTTCAGGAGAAGACACCGCCTTGGGAGAAGACACCACTAGCTACAAATTCTCCTTGCGCCCCTACGCCACCTTAGGAGAAAACACAACCAGGGGCAAGCTCTCCTCGCCCCCCCACGCCACTGGGGGAGAATACAAAGTGCCTACAAGCAGTCCGCATCCAAGCTTGAGGAATGCGGTGGAAACTACAGAGGCATCACCGGGGACACGACACCACCTTACACCGAGGCCTCCAACCGACACACCGCGGCCGCACCCTACCTGGAAGCCAACCGAAGGAAGCCGTCCTCCTCCCACACCGAAAGCCTACATTCGATGAAGAGGAGTAGGCCATACCCAAGAGGCAGTCCACACCCGAGAAGCTCCCATACACGACTAAGTTTGAAAGGTATGCAAACAACGATACAAACTATAATATGTTATTAGCTACTTCTTTTCACACCCGAACATTTGAATCCCCGTTGTTCCAGTCCAAAATCACCACTTCATGCATGTGTTTCCCATCTCGACTAATGCCCCGGTCACTATGAGTATGAGAAGTTCTTGATACCTAAGGCCCAGCTAATCATTAACGATGAGTCTTGTGAGCCAAGGAGGTTCATGGTATATGGAGTGCAAAAAACGCCGCTTGACGGTAGTTCACGAATTAACCGTGTTCACCTATACGTGACAAGCACGTTTGCTTGCCACGCAAAATCAAATTTGCCCACCACGGTGAAGATTTGTGTACTAGTGCAAGCAGGCACATGCAAATGCGGACCCCACGTGCATGCACATTACCAGGCTCGAGGCGGCCTTCAGCGGGCGCGTGGTACGCACGACTTCAAGCGTAGACTTACTAGCATGTGGGGGTAGGTTTACGTAGACGCAAGGCTTCAAGCGTAGACTTACTTAGCATGTGGAGCGTAGACTTACATAGCATGTGGAGCGTAGACTTACTTAGCATGTGGGGTTAGGTTTACGTAGACGCACTAGCATACAGGCGCAGTGTTTTCTTTTATTCAAGTGGAGGCAAGTTGCATGTAGACGGGGCATGCATAGGGCGGGTTTGCTGATGTGCAGGGTGCATTGGGCGAGCGTGCCAGCCTGTGTCGCGTACTAATGGTTCCCATTATTATATAGTTCATCTGAACTTTAATCCATCAGGTCTACAGAATAAAGCAAATAATAGAACAAGGTCTTGGTCTTCGTCAAATTGAAATCTGGATTGTATATTATATATTCCGCGTCATTAACGATCACATGCCCTTCACTAATCAAATGGCCGAGGGACATGTTAGGTGAAGTTAGCCAACACCATAACTTATCTTATAAGATACTACTATATACTTGCAAAGTTACATAGACACTATATATATAGAAATTAAAATTTGCTTCATATTCCTATACGTATGCAATATTTGTCATATAGTTTGTTTCCAAAAAGTTTTTGACTTATGTGCTTGCTGCTTGAGTGTGTAGATTTAAGATGTGCATGTTTAGATGTGGGTGTAATGGACCTGAAGTATGCATCGTGTAGCCTATAAATAGATTCGATTAAAGGCCTTCAATTCGGTAATTACTAATGGTAAATTACCGGTTAAACACGGAATCTTCAAAAACGATCGCAATAGGGAAAAATTGCTTCAGCTACCGTTTCCATTGAAGCCTGGTTTTCAAAAATCAGAAATGATCATTTTTGTTTTCATCCCTACGTATCAGACATATGTTGCAGTTGTAAGCGCATATTTAAGATGTTTCATCTGTTTTCAGATGTGAGAGAAGAACCTATAATTAGCTTTTCGAAATTTCCAAACGAACAATTTCAACTAATAAGTCAATAAATGGGAGCGAGTGTCATTAAGTGGCCTATCAGAATACATGTAGCAACCATACGCACTTGGCTGAGAGAGGATCCATAAAGAGTATGTTGCAAATGTAGTTATCTGAATGTTGTACACACAAACCCATTTTTGTAAATATGTCCAGACCCCATTTCTGGACATTTCTAGCGTAGGCTTACTAACATGTGGGGTAGGTTTACGTATACGCACCCAGCATACAGGCGCAGTGTTTTGTTTTATTCAAGTGAAGGCATCTTGCATGAAGACGGGGCATAGGGCGGATTTGCGTGTGAGATGTGCAGGTGCAGTGGGTTTTTATTGCAGGCGCGTTGCAGACAGATGAGGTGGACGGATCGACGGGAGTGCGCAGTAAGGTGGCGAGGCAGCAAGCGCGGGGCATCTCGCGTCCCGATATTATATAGTTCCATTCTAAAGTCCAGGTCGTCTTCTGTTCTTTAATCCATTAAGTCTGCAGAATAAAGCAAATAATAGAACAACGTCTTGGTCTTCGTCAAATTAAAATCTATCTGGGTTGTATATTACATATTCCGCGTCATTAGGGATCACATGGCCCTTCGCTAGTCAAATGCCCGAGGGACATGTTAGGTCAAGTTAGCCAATACCATAAATTATCTTATGAAGAGACTGTACGTATTGTGATTTTTTTTTTGTACCAGTGGCCGATTGGGCTGTTACCATGTGGACTACCCTGACAAAATAGCTAAGGATGCAGACTCATGATTTTTATTGTTGTTTGTTTCAATCACGGATGGGGTACGGTGGTTCCGTGACTGCATCTAGATCCACGGATATATGGGTGGTTCTTGTGGATGGTACGTGGGGTCAAATTAATTACTAATAGCGAAATGAAGCTGACGTCACCTATTATACCTGGCTTGCTGATGTCATCATGCATGGTGAGATCAGGAGAAGGGTCAACGAGCTGTGTAACCTGGGCCGATTTGTCCCTATTCATGCCGATTCTTTTGGGTGGGCCAGCACGGCCCATTGGTATTTCGGGTCCATATTTTAAGCCGATATATGGACCGCTTTGGATTCTATGAGTTTTTTATAAAGTTTTATAACAAAAAAAAAAGAAAACATATAAGTAGATACCGTGTTTTTTTTATTTTGCAATATGGATGCTGCCGTATATCGTCAATACTAAACTGCAATGGAATAGTGAAAAAGAGACATGAAAAACAAATTTTGATGAATTCATTTAGTACTTTTTATTTATTAGAAATGGATACGAATACATATATCCATTCCTAGTTTCAACGGAAATGAATATCGGAATCGGTGTGCTCATGACAACACTTATTACTACAGCAACCCGGCATTGTGTTTGACTATAGCAAACCAACAGTGTCTATAATTGTGCCAGTTCAGCTAAAAAAGTTTGATATCTTGAAACCATCGGTCGCTAAAATATGTAAAATTATAGGTGGTCCAAATATCAATCAAACAGTCAGTCTGTGCATCATGTCGATGGTTCCCACCAAATTTCCGCACGCCCCCGCCATGAAGGTGTAGTACCATTGTGAATATAGAGGCGGCCTTGGGAGAAAAGGAGTGGCCATGGCTAGTGGCTCTTGTGGCCAAGTGAGTATGCCTGGTAGGCTGCTCCCGTGGGGAAAACAAATTCGGTGACAACCAACACCGTGGGAAAACAAACACGGTGTAAATGTGCAGCTGATGCATACCATGTGGATATTTATAATACCAAATGTGTAGTTAAAATTATACGGTGGCTCAAATATCAATCAAACAGTCCGTGCACCACGTCCACACCACGTCTTTTCCTACCCATTTTTTTTCTGCGTGGAGGGCCTTGATTGGTAGTTGGGCTTAGATGGGCTAGCATGCGCTGTACAGTTTGGGGTTTGGATGGGCTCAATGTCAAATAGTAGCAGACTGAATGTCAAATAGGAGCAGGGATGGATGGGCTGAATGTCGAATCAGTTTCTTGGATGTGTTCAGAGTTCTTCGTTGCCCAGAAACCAAAGCTGAAATTGCAATCGAAACTTTGTTGCAGAAAATTAATCTGAAGCGAAGACTATATACAAACAAATTAAAGAAATCCGAATTTACTAATTCTCCCTGAATAATAATAAAAAAAATACAAAAGGCTCTCTGAAGCGCAGGTTTATGGGGCTTGTGGACAAGAACATTTCCATGGTGGTAGGAAAAAGTAGCGCTGCATCAGCATGCAAAGCATGCATGATCACAGGACTTGACCTTGCGCCTGGGAGCCTTGCGGACGCAACCGCGAGTGCGCCTCAAGATGTTAGCCAGTGTCAAGCGCAAGGTTTTCATGCTATCACCATGTTAGCCAGTGTCAGACTTAGCCGTGCTTTCGCGTTGATTGCTTCAGAGCCAGTGTCAGACGCCATGCATACTCTGCTTTCTTCGTATTGCTTATATATATTGGGGCTTGCGAGGTTGTAGTGATGAATCGTTTGCAGAATTAGTCCGAAAGGATCTACCATTCACGACACAACATGCTTGGCCATGAGAATATAATTTTCATTTAATGTTAATGTCCTTAATTACTACGCACAAATAAGATTTGATATAATCCTTATTGCGCAACATATATTTTTATTATTAACATAATCTTCTAACCATTGGCAGAGAAGTCACCCTATTGTTTTTATCAAGGATCTAAACCCGAGAGAGCATGACAAAACAAGCGCCTCATCTAACACCGACGAAAAACGGCTCCTATTTCTTTGATCGCCACGCGCACACACGAAGCTGGCTACATAGTGAGCTTAAAACCTCGCTCTTCGTCAACAGTGTACAAAACATGCTGATGGAAGATTGGAGCAGATTTAATTTATCAAAGAACACCAACTACAACACGGAAGATGTGCTTAGCAGCCTTTTCATGATGAACACCTCCTCCATCTATCAACCTCCAAGAAGCTCCCATGGATCATCGCGATGGTCCAAGCCATCCAAAGGAGATCGAAGACAACACATTCCAAAATTCAGGAGGGTAATGGTATGCACGCCAACCGAGAAACTAATTTGTTGTTTTACCGATTCTTGCATGGCTCCATACATATTGGCTGGTATTGTCCGGATTGACGGAGTTGGCAAGAACTCCATTGAGAACAGCCCTACACTTACTAACAAAAATTCCCTAAAATCAAGATATCAAGAAAATTTATCAGTCGTCAAACGAGGTGACTATTTGTCTATTTCTATGCAGCACAAGTATGCACATAGAGGAATTCAAGACCGGCCATGCGCCTAGAACTCGACGCTCGATCCAGCCGCATCAGGTGGAGGGAAGGAAAGTAGTGTGCTGACACCATAGGCACGACAAGGAAGTTGTTGGTATTTATTAAGTGCAAAAAGAATATAAAGGGGTTCCGCAAGTTTTACGTAATAAAAAAATACCATTGTAGCTTTTACCCTGAGTATTCCGTAGTATCGTTATTTATATTTTCCACAGGAAGCAAGGGTAAAGACTATGATAAATCAAAATCATGTATCTACTAACTTAATATACCAACTAAACTAAAGTGAGGGGTAAATAATGTATATGATATGTATGATAATTAATAGCATTTAACCAGGAGAATATTATAATATAGAGTAGATAACTAGGTCGAGAGGACAACAGGAGAGATCTAGGTTCCTGAATACTTCTCTAGTACTTTGGTTCTATGATAACAATTATTCTAATACACTTTGGAGCAAATGTACCGGCCCCGATCCTCGAAAAAGATCGAAAAGGGTGATCGGGGAAGGCCGCCAAAAAGCTCTACTAAAACACCAACCCTAACGTGGTGGATTACAAAGACCTGACAGTGGTGTCACCCCCGGGCTACCACAACTAACCGTGGGATTGGGCGCAACCTCAGGTAACCTATAGCCTAGACACCACGCCTACACTATAAATTACTACTCTAGCTACCTAGCATAACTAGAGCCCTCAATACGAGCGGAGATCCCATGCAATAGTATAATAACTATATCAATAACATGAAAGGCATAAAAGTACTAGAAAAGATATATCTAATTATGGCATAAAAGTCTAATAGAGTTGAAATACAAAGATATACCGTAACGCTGAAGACTTCTCGAGAACCGAACGCTAGTTCCGCTCTCCCTAACTCTCTACTAGATCTATTCTATTACATTGTAGCTGTCTAATCTAATTCTCTAATATTAACGAGAGAGACAATCCATTCATGGGACAACTCTCAAGTCAACTGCACTGGCTCCTAGGGGTGTAGGGTTACATATATAGGGGTCTCCCTGGCCTCCCTCCACCTTTAGCAAGCAATATGGTACTAATCTTCATGGGTCTTGACAATGAACGATGACCATTGGATCAAACCGACATTACACGACCCGGATTAGATTGGCGTCTTAGAGGCGGTGGAGGAAGCTTCCTGAGACAGGGGTAACTTGGCGGAGGAGGCAGCCGATCGGCCCCATTATTGGGCCGATCGGCCCGGGTGGTGGGGCCCACTGGGGTCCGGAGTGCGTCGTGGCTTCAAGTCTTCTAGATGATGTTTTCTTCGGGTGTCAAGTTTTCGGCCCACGCCGGGTGTATTCCGAGCCTTCTAGACTTGTTTCGAGTTGGATTGTGTTGCGTTATGACACGTCAAATTATTTGTTTTTTCGTTAAGTCCCTCGCAAATCACAACTTTACCAAAACTCATGGAAATCATTAGTAGAAACCCCTAATAAGGTTATCTAATTATATTTTAGTCCTTTTTCATGTTTAGTTGACAATGAAAAGTATATGTTAACATGTGTCAACAAACTCCCCCAAGCTTACCCTTTGCTAGTCCCTAGCAAAGCTATATGCTATATTAGGATCAGGAGTTGCTACTACGCTTTCATACCTCGTATAATCGTGTTTATCGTAAATAAATTCTCCTCTTAACCAGATTACTCTCTCATACCTATTTACCATGGGGCGTAGCCTTTTCACCTAATCATAAGTTTAGATAAAACAATCAAGTTAAGTACCATGTCTCAAGTTCTTTGATCAACTATCATCCTGGGGTTTTGCAATATTTTTCAAAAAAGAAACTCAAAGATCCTATGTATGACCCTCGTAAGTAGATGGTGATAGTGGAGTTACACATGTGGTAGGACATACATAGTGGGATGATAGTGGTGAAGTGGATAAGGATGAAAGGTAGTAAATAGCCCTTAGCTTTTTTTTTTTTTTTTAGTATTTTTCTTCTCAAGCATCTTGGACTACATCTCTCTTTCTAAAAATTGCTAGGACTGGGTCGTCCATTCTTGGAGAGGTGGGCTTTTGCCCCGGACTTGTGTCCATTTTTCTCTCTCCTTAGAGATGTGGGCCCTACTCACCCTCGGACACGTGTCCATTATTCATCTCTAAATATATTTTTATTATTATTAGGGAGGTAGGCCCTTCTCGCCTAGTATGACTTTTGTCCGTTACTCTCCCTCTCTCGGCCTACTTTTCTCTCTAAATATTTATTTTTCTTTCTTTTCTTCTTTCTTTTTTTTTCGAATGTAGCCCAGCCTCTATAAAAAACACCGAGAGAGACATATCCAAAGATTGCAAGAGTTTATTTTTATAATTATGGCTAGCGGCTTGATGGAGTATGGGGAGGCGTATTCGAAAGTTAGAAGCAAGCGTATTTAATGGAGTGGGATGATCTTGATGTGAATGATAAACTCTTAAGAGTCATAGCTAAGGAACTCATCATGTAATGTTTTATAATTTTCAAAGATAAAAACCAGGGATCAAGTATCTCTAGGAATATGATAGACAGTAGCTCAACTTTTCATGTACTTTTATCTTTTAAAGCTAAGACTCAGATTAAGCATGTGCTTCCCACATGTGTGTGTTGGTTTTAGAGCAAATTAAGCATTTAAAGTTTTGGGAGAATCTAAGTCCAAAGTGTAAGTACTTTTTAAGAAGAATTAAGGCGAGCAACTATTCATTATTTCCTTACATAGGATCATCTTCAGCGTTAGTTTTATTCTAGCAAGCATAATTAAGCACACTATCTATTTATTTATTTATAGCTAAAGATCAAACTATATATATAACTTAAACTTTTTTATCTAGTTTTCTATAGTTATGCATCTTTTTATATCTTTTTAACAAAACAAACTAGTAGTAAATAAGGTAAAGGATAAGAGTACTTACCTCGATAATGGGGTTGCACTCCCCAAGCCGGATCTTGACATAGTCTTCAATGTTCTTGATGGTTGGAAGTAGAGGTAGATAGTGATGGTGACTGATTGATCTTCTTTAACGCTAGACACCATATGTGTCATGTCTCTCTTCCTTGGGATCATGTCTTTGTTATTCTTATGGCTTGTAGCTTTGTCCATCCACTTCCTTAGAGTGATTACTTTTTTGTGATCGTGTTGTATGACACTCTTCTTCACAGATTCTTTCCTCAAGAAAATATTAGTGGACACATACCCCGGAGAGAATATACAACATGGTTGAAACAGGGTTGTTGTCCATAAGATCTTATCTATGCTAATGAAAAAGGTGGTTCTTTGATTACTCTTAGCACAGATTTTTATTTATCAAGTCTTGTAACTCATTTTATTTGTAGTCTGTACTCTAGCATGTGGATCGCTATGAAGGTAACTTGTAGCAAAAGATAGAGTGAATGATATTTGATACTTACAATTCTTCCATAAATGATGAATGAATCGAAGTCTCCTTTTGCACAAAGTTTAGAGTTCATCGTATGCCTTACTTCATCTCGATCTAAGCTCATCTCTTGACTTACCCGAATTGGATTTAAGAGTTTTCTCGTAGGGTTAGTCGAACACAATAACCAATGTCTACACAAGCAATACTTAGTTCAATAACCAAACTAGACTCCATGTCTAATTTAATTAAGGAAGACTATTTAACCTAAGCACTACGCTTTTAATTTAAAAGCCTTTGGAAGCGCCCAATGGTAGAACTTCCAAACCAAAACTTACTATAGCAGCAAACATAGGTAGCATGAAAGCATCACTATAGAGATGTAAACAAATATGAAAGAGTATGATCATGGTGAGATTTTTTTTTTTTTAGATGCAAACATGAATGGAGTCAATGAACTAAACATGCAATGGATCTACTCCGAGAAAACATAAACTAAGCAGAGTGAATGCATGAGTTGATTAAGTAAACATGCAATGCAAGAAATTAAATGATAACTACTTAGTTAATTTATAATCAAAATTATCTCACTTTTTAATCATACTTACCATAGTGTGCAGCTTCTATGTACGCCACTTGAGATGTATGTATTGAATTCTTGTGACGGCGACTTCTTCTTCCATCTATACATGGTTAGAATAATATATATATATTTAAATACATACCTTGAGATAGCAGGTTCCAATGGT
Organism: Hyparrhenia diplandra; assembly: GCA_015847255.1. Classification (NCBI taxonomy): domain Eukaryota; kingdom Viridiplantae; phylum Streptophyta; class Magnoliopsida; order Poales; family Poaceae; genus Hyparrhenia; species Hyparrhenia diplandra. The sequence goes on from JADLZK010004837.1 coordinate 87,509, forward strand.
GATGAATCTTGATTGAGTTGTGCACCCCGAAGTTCTTCAATGTGGAATCTTGCCGGAAGATCGCGAACGACATCTTTTTTGTCCCGTCTATTCCACAATTCAATGTAACAAGGATAATCCTACTAAAGCTAGTTAATACACTAAATTAGCAGATATCAAGATCATTATCAAAATCTTTACGCCAATTGCTTCCCCGCAGAAGCGTAAAAAAGCTTGTTGGTATTTATTAAGTGCAAAAAGAATATAAAGGGGTTCCGCAGTTTACGTAATAAAAATACCATTGTAGCTTTTACCGGGAGTATTCCGTAGAGTATCGTTATTTATATTTTCCACGGGGAAGCAAGGGTAAAGACTATGATAAATCAAAATCATGTATCTACTAACTTAATATACCAACTAAACTAAAGTGAGGGGGTAAATAATGTATATGATATGTATGATAATTAATAGCATTTAACCGTGAGAATATTATAATATAGAGTAGATAACTAGGTCGAGAGGACAACGGAGAGATCTAGGTTCCCTGAATACTTCTCTAGTACTTTGGTTCTATGATAACAATTATTCTAATACACTTTGGAGCAGCGGTACCGCCCCGATCCTCGAAAAAGACTGGGAAAGGGTGATCGGGGGAAGGCCGCCAAAAAGCTCTGAAACACCAACCCGAACGTGGTGGATTACAAAGACTGACAGGTGGTCACCCCCCGGGCTACCACAACTAACCGTGGGATTGGGCGCAACCTCGGTGTGCTTGACACTTGTTATCGTATAAATTTATAAGTCAATTAAACATGAGAAAGGGGTATAAATAATAATACCAACTTAGAATAGGGTGTCACTAATATATTTCCACGAAGTTTTGGTGAAGTTATGATTTGCAGGGACTAAACAGAAAACAAGTGAATTGGAGTGACATACGACTCCAAGACGGTCCCAATCGCATCTCGATCCAACTCCTACAAAAGAGCAACATAGAAGTACTTCAAATGAAGAATCAAAGTACAACATTGCGTAAGAGATCGTTGAGGTGATCGAAACGGATATATCATTTGCCATATTCGGAGTCCGTAATCAGAAGATATCGGGCCGCAGAGCGGGGTTCGGTAAAACGGGCGTAACTCCCTCATCCGACTCCGTTTGACGCGAACAAATACAATTCGGAAACGCACGACGACACGCGACGCACCCACAAAAGCTCAGCTCAGGTGGGGCCCATCTTGGGCCGATCGGCCCAATAATGGGGCCGATCGGCCCGCCACCTCCGCCACGCCGGCCCCCGCTCCGAAGCTTCCTCCACCGCCTCTAAGACGCAATCAAAACCGGTTGTTTAACGCCGGTTTGATCCGAGGGCGCCGGTAGAAGTACGAGATGGATTAAGATCAAACACCGGGTTAGTACCGCGACGTCACCGGGGAAGGCGAAGGGACGTAAGAAGACCCATATATATAGACCCCTAGACCCCCTCTTTCAGATCATCATCTGAAGATCATCTCATACATCAGATGGAGGCACGACGCCTGGAGAATTAGATTAGACAGCTACAATGTAATAGAATAGATCTAGTAGAGAGTTAGGGAGAGCGGAGCTGCGCCCGTTCTCGAGAAGTCTTCGCCGCTCGTATATCTTTGTATCTCAACTCTATTAGACTTTATGCCATAATTATATTTATCTTTCTAGTTACTTTTATGCCTTTCATTTATTGATTAGAATATAGTTGTTATATAATTGCATGGGATCTTCGCCGTATTGAGTGCTCTAGTTATTCATGATGATTAGAGTAGTAATTAATAGTGTGGACATGGTGTCTAGACTAGAGGTTACCTTAGATTGCACCCAATCCCACGGATAGTTGTGGTAGCCCCAGGTGGTGACAGCCCTGACGGCCGACGTATTCCACCACGTTCGGATTGGTGTTGTAGGACCGTAGTCGGAGCTTCCTAGCCCCCTTCTCATCCCTTTCCGCGCTAGTGTTACGATGTCCCGAAGTGTTCTTATATGATCGCTATACCCTTTTTCATGCCTTAGTTACTCAAGAACCAAAGTACTAGAGAAGTATTCAGGAACCTAGATCTCTCCCGTTGTCCTCTCGACCTAGCTATCTATTCTATATTATAATATTCTCCGGTTAAGTGCTATTAATTATCATTCATATCATATACATTATTTACCCCTCACTTTAGTTTAGTTGGTATAATAAGTTAGTAGATACATGATGGTAATTTATCATAGTCTTTACCCTTGCTTCCCTGTGGAAAATATAAATAACGATACTCTGGAATACTCCCGGGTAAAAGCTACAATGGTATATATATATTCGCGGCGCTTGCGAACCCTTTATATTCTTTTTGCACTTAATAAATACCAACAAGCTTTTTTTGGCGCCGTTGTGGAAGCAATTGGCGTAAAGATTCCGATAATGATCTTGATATCTGCTAATTTAGTGTATCAATTAGCTTTAGTAGGATTACCCTTGTTACATTGAGTGTGGAATAGACAGACATTTGATGCCGTCACGACCTTCCGACAAGCTTCCACAAGAAAAGGAGAAACCAGGGTGTTTGAACATCAAGATCCATCAACACCGAGCCCCTCGCCATCTCTTAGGTACATTTATTTATATATATTATTCTAACCATATGTAGAATGAAGAAAAGGTCGCCGTCACAAGAATTCAAAGCACATCTCAAGTGACAAAAGTAGAAGCCGCACAACTCACAAACTCTATTAGTGAGTCATGGTAAGTATGATCAAAGGTGAGAAAGTCTTGCTCATGGACTTTAATTTATGAGTAGTTATCTTTTCAATTGTTGCATTGCATTGCATGTTTACTCAATAATCCATGCATTCACTCCACTTAGTTTATGTTTTTTTCATCGTAGATCCATTGCATGTTTAATTCCTTGCAATCACCCATCATGTCGCTTTTGCATATAAAAATAATAAATAAATAAAAATATTATCCTCACCATGATCATGCTCTTTAATCTCATTTTTAAGTGAATCTCTATGATGCTTTCATGCCATCGTTGTTTGCTATAGTATGCTTAGGTTTTGAAGTATTTTCATACACCTTTTTTAGATTAAGCATGCTGCCTAGTTTAAATTGTTTTCATGGCTCGAAGTTAAACATGGTGTTTAGTTTGATTCCTGAAATAATAAGGTGTAGTGATCTTTCTTCTAAAGGCTTTTTAAATTAAGCGTGGTGCTTAGGTTAGAACGCCTTCCTAAATCAAATTAGACGTGGTGTTTAGGTTGATTTTTGAACCAAGAGTATGCTCTAGTAGATAGCAGTTATTTTGACTAACCCTTGCAGAAAACTATCATATTCAATGCGGGTAAATCAAGAGATGAACTCACAATAGAGGTGAGGCAAGGCGTATGATGAACTCCAACAACTCTCAAGAAGGAAGACCCGGATCGTTCCTCATAGAAGAAAGATCCGTAAGTATCACATCATTTATTTTGTCTTTTGCTAAAAGTTACATTTGCCTTGATCCATGCTAGAGTGCAGCTAAGAACATAATTTATTAAAAAAACATGATAAACAATATATGTGCTAAAGTAATCAAAGAACCATTTTTTTGTTAGCATAGATGAGTTTATATCAACCATTGGACAACAACATGTTCTTTAAATAGTTGCAATCCTTCGGGTATACGTCCACTAATATCTTGCAGGAAAGAATCATCGGTGTGCACGGTTTAGCATGAACCTACCACACCACCACAGTCTACTTCACGCCTACATCTCTAAAAGACTGTCAAGATCCAACTTGGGGAGTACAACCCCCATTATCCGTAAGTACTCTTATCCTTTACTTTATTTTGGTATGTTTGTTTTGTTAAAAAGATATAAAAAGATGCATAACTATAGAAAACTAAATAAATAAAAAGTTTAAGTTATATATATATAGTTTGATCTTTATGTTTGCTATAAATAAATAAATAGATAGTGTGCTTATGCTTGCTAGAATAAAATTAACGCTGAAGATGATCCCTATGCTAAGGAAAATGATGAATAGTTGCTCCACCTTAATTCCTCTTAAAAGTACTTACACTTTGGACTTAGATTCTCCCAAAGCTTTAAAAGCTTAATTTGCTCTAAAAATCCTACACTGTGGGGAAGCACATGCTTCATCCGAGTCTAGGCGTTAAAGGATAATGATTCATGAAAAGTTGAGCTGCTTTGTTTATCATATTCCTAGAGATACTTGATTCCCTGGTTTTATCTTTGAAAATTATAAAATATTACATGATGAGTTCCTTAGCTATGACCCTTAAGAGTTTATCTTTCGTGATCAAAAATCATCCCACTCCACCAAATACGCTGCTTCTAACCCTAAGTACGCCTCCCCATACTCCATCGACCACTAGCCATAATTATAAAAATAAACTCTTGCAATCTTTGGATATGTCTCTCTCGGTGTTTTTATGCCAAATAGAGGTCGGGCTACATTCAAAAAAAAAAAAAAAGAAAAAAAAGAAAAAAATAAATATTTAGAAAGAAAAGTGAGACGAGAGAGGGAGAGTAACGGACAAAAGTCATACTAGGCTAGAAGGGCCTACCTCCCTAAATATATTTAGAGATGAATAATGGACACGTGTTCGAGGGTGAGTAGGGCCCACATCTCTAAGGAGAGAGAAAAATGGACACAAGTGGGGCAAAGCCCACCTCTCCAAGAATGAATAGCCTGCACCTAGCAATTTTTTAAAAGAGAGATATAGTCCAAGATGTTTGAGAAGAAAAATACTAGAAAAGGCTAAAAGGCTATTTACTACCTTTCATCCTCATCCATTTCACCACTATCATCCCACCATATATGTCTTACTACGTGTGATTTCACTATAAATATTATCTACTTGAGAGGGTCATACATAGGATCTCTGAGTTTCTTTTGAAAAATGTTACAAAACCCCAGGATGATAGTTGATCAAAGAACTTGAGACATGGTACTTGACTTGATTGTTCTGTCTTTTAATTGCTTAAGGTTTATAAAAAGGCTACGCCCCATGGTAAAGGTAAGAGAGAGCAATCTTGTTGATAGGAGAATTTATTTCGATAAAACACGATTTTCGAGGTATAAAAGCGTAGTAGCAACTCCTGATCCTAATATAGCATATAGCTTTGCTAGGGACTAGCAAAGGGTAAGCTTGGGGGAGTTTGTTGACACTTGTTATCGTATAAATTTATAAGTCAATTAAACATGAGAAAGGGGTATAAATAATAATACCAACTTAGAATAGGGTGTCACTAATATATTTCCACGAAGTTTTGGTGAAGTTATGATTTGCGAGGGACTAAACAGAAAAAAATGAGGTAATTGGAGTGACATACGACTCCAAGACGTGTCCCAATCGTACTCGATCCAACTCCTACAAAAGAGCAACATAGAAGTACTTCAAATGAAGAATCAAAGTACAACATTGCGAAGAGCTCGTTGAGGTGATCGAAACGGATATATCATTTGCCATATTCGAGTCCGTAATCGAAGATATCGGTCGCAGAGCGGGGTTCGTAAAACGGGCATAACTCCTCATCCGGACTCCGTTTGACGCTAACAAATACAATTCGAAACGCACGACGACACGCACGCACCCACAAAAGCTCAGCTCAGGTGGGGGCCCATCTTGGGCCGATCGGCCCAATAATGGGGGCGATCACCGCCACCTCCGCCACGCCGGCCCCGCTTAGGAAGCTTCCTCCACCGCCTCTAAGACGCAATCAAAACCGGTTGTTTAACGTCGGTTTGATCCGAGGGCGTCGGTAGAAGTACGAGATGGATTAAGATCAAACACCGGGTTAGTACCGCATCGCCTCAATTTGAAGGGACAGTAAGAAGACCCATATATATAGACCCCTAGACCCCTCTTTCGGATCATCATCGAAGATCATCTCATACATCGATGGAGGCACGACGCCCGAGAATTAGATTAGACGGCTACAATGTAATAGAATAGATCTAGTAGAGAGTTAGGGGAGGGAGCTACGCTCGGTTCTCGAGAAGTCTTCAGCCGTTCGTATATCTTTGTATCTCAACTCTATTAGACTTTATGCCATAATTATATTTATCTTCTCTAGTTACTTTTATGCCTTTCATTTATTGATTAGAATATAGTTGTTATATAATTGCATGGGATCTTCGCCGTATTGAGTGCTCTAGTTATTCATGATGATTAGAGTAGTAATTAACAAAGTGTGGACATGGTGTCTAGACTAGAGGTTACCTTAGATTGCACCCAATCCCACCGGATAGTTGTGGTAGCCCTGGTGGTGACAGCCACTAACGACGACGGCGTATTCCACCACGTTCGATTGGTGTTGTAGGACCGTAGTCGGAGCTTCCTAGCCCCCTTCTCATCCCTTTCCGTGGCTAGTGTTCTCATGTCCCGAAGTGTTCTTATATGATCGCTATACCCTTTTTCATGCATTAGTTACTCAAGAACCAAAGTACTAGAGAAGTATTCGGGAACCTAGATCTCTCCCGTTGTCCTCTCGACCTAGCTATCTATTCTATATTATAATATTCTCCTCGTTAAGTGCTATTAATTATCATTCATATCATATACATTATTTACCCCTCACTTTAGTTTAGTTGGTATAATAAGTTAGTAGATACATGATGTCTTTACCCTTGCTTCCCGTGGAAAAATATAAATAACGATACTCTGGAATACTCAGGGTAAAAGCTACAATGGTATATATATTCTCAGGCGCTTGCGTAACCCCTTTATATTTTTTGCACTTAATAAATACCAACAGTAACCTATAGCCTAGACACCACGCCTACACTATAAATTACTACTCTAGCTACCTAGCATAACTAGAGCCCTCAATACGAGCGGAGATCCCATGCAATAGTATAATAACTATATCAATAACATGAAAGGCATAAAAGTACTAGAAAAGATATATCTAATTATGGCATAAAGTCTAATAGAGTTGAAATACAAAGATATATAACGCGAAGACTTCTCGAACCGAACGCAGTTCCGCTCTCCCTAACTCTCTACTAGATCTATTCTATTACATTGTAGCCTGTCTAATCTAATTCTCTAATATTAACGAGAGAGACCATCCATTCATGGGACAACTCTCAAGTCAATCCGTACACGGCTCCTAGGGGTGTAGGGTTACATATATAGGGGTCTCCTGGCCTCCCTCCACCTTTAGCAAGCAATATGGTACTAATCTTCATGGGTCTTGACAATGAAGCGATGACCATTGGATCAAAACCGACATTACACGACCGGATTAGATTGCGTCTTAGAGGCGGTGGAGGAAGGAAGGAGGAGACGGGGGGTAACTTGGCGGAGGAGGCAGCCGATCGGCCCCATTATTGGGCCGATCGGCCTGTGGTGGGGCCCACCCTAGGTCCAAATGGCCGTGGCTTCCGGAGTCTTCTAAATGATGTTTTCTTGTGTCAAGTTTCGGCCCACGCCGGGGTGTATTCCGGAGCCTTCTAGACTTGTTTTGGAGTTGGATTGCGTTGCGTTATGACACGTCATTCTCGCACATTTTTTTTACATTTAAGTCCCCGCAAATCACAACTTTACCAAAACTCATGGAAATCATTAGTAGAAACCCCTAATAAGGTTATCTAATTATATTTTAGTCCTTTTCCATGTTTAGTTGACAATTAAAAGTATATGTTAACATGTGTCAACAGAAGTCTATGTCAAGAAAGGGCATGTAGCAACATATAGGCCACCGCTGCCACGGCGTGTAGCATCCACTATAACACATGGAGACTAAAGGTATGGCCTTTTGCGAGATCCAATAATTACAATATAATTTATCTAGTGCTGAGGTGTAAAGCAAAAACCTTTAGTGCCACGGTGCATGCTAAAACAACTATTTATGATATTGTCAAAACTAAGAGGGCAGCCTAGGACCTAATATATTATTTAAACAAAAATATAAAAGAATGAATAATACAATAAGCATTAATTAGAATTTCAAATTAATACATGCAAGGTTAAAGTGTAGATTTTCACGATATCATGTAATGGCGAGAAATAAGAGTTTACTGGTTCAGGTCATATCTTGATTTTTCCAAAATGGCTGAGAATACTAATATGATTATTACTACCTTCACGGTCTTGCTCAGAAGCATGTACGTTGGCAAATGTCAAAGTACTTTTGGCCTCACGAATTGTTGGGCTCAACATCCAGATAATCGAGATGGTGCAAGACCGTGAGAGGCACCACGGCATGAACGGGTCACCAGACTGCGAGAGGCACCACAGCAAGAACAGGTCACACATCGCCCAAAGACTCTCTTGCCAACGGTGGGCATGCCTGCGACGTGAAAATAGGGGGCACGATGTTGGCACGGTTGGCATCACATATTTGCCTGACCCAAACCATCTGAGCTATGTTGCTAAAAAAGATTAACTACATTCACGAAAATAGTAGAAATACGTAAGATAATCCTTTCATAGAAAAAAAAAACATTTTGACATCAATTCGATAGACTATAATCAACATTGTAAATAATAGCTATATAAATAATGAATAAGCTTTCAATTATGGGAAAAGAATCAAAACTTAGATTTATCATAGTTTAAGCAAATTAATCTTTCAACAAAATTTTAGTATTTTTTCTAAAACTAATTTAAGTAATTCGTTTTTAGTTATCCCATAAGATTTTAACCCGCGCGGGGAGCACAGGTTGGTGAACTAGTCAATACCTACTAATAAAGAGAGAAAATTTCTTATCCACCGTTTTTTTTCCGTCTGCCTCCTTCATCGGCTCGGACTCGAATACGGGTAGAAACAAGATTAGAGGGGAACAGAATAGAAAAACATAGTGCTGCGCCACCGAGGCCTGGAAAGGAGCACCAGGTCCCTGCCTCTGCCGCACCGGAGTCGCGCCCGCCGAGCCACTCTCAACAAGGTTGAAGCCGCCGCCGCCGCCATTGCCGCAACAGGCCCGTCGCTCGACCGATGCCGTCTGGGTGCTCTGCCCTTCCCCTGCTACCTCTAAGCCCCTCTACTCTCTCTCTCTCTCTCTCTCTCCTCCTTGCACTGTGCCGCCGAGCTGCTGCTGCTCTGCCGGCGTCCTGCACTCTCCCATCCCCATCTCTTTATCTCTCCCCCTCCTCTTTGCTTCTTTCGTTGACCGAGCGCGGTAGGGAAGATGAGCGCCCCGTGAGTCCGTGACCAAGGTGCCACGTGCATCAGCTAATGGGGAAACACCGCTTGAATCCGTGGACCCAGCCTGTCATAGGCTGCACCTCCATCTTCCCTTCACGCTTCCCTGCGTGGACGTGGTGTATGTGGAATATAGATAGGAGGCAGACCAATCTATAGATCGGTGCACAAGACCATGGGAGCAGTGACCAATCAGACGAGTTCACATGTTTTGTTGGTCTAGTTCTAAGATAAATTGGAGGCAACTATTGTTAAATAAATCTCTAAATTACAAATTAGTTAGATAACTTTATGTATCCCGTTGCAACGCACGGACACGTTTTCCTAGTAACAAGAAAAAGAAAAAGAAAAACATATAAGTAGATACCGTGTTTTTTTGCAATATGGATGCTGCCGTATATCGTCGAATAGGAAACTGCAATGGAATAGTGAAAAAGAAACATGAAAAACAAATTTTGATGAATTCATTTTAGTACTTTTATTTATTAGAAATGGATACGAATACATGTATCCATTACTAGTTTCAACGGAAATGAATATCGGAACCCGTGTGCTCGTGCCAACACTGATACTACAGCAACCCGGCATTGTGTTTGAGTTTGACTATAGCAATCAACAGTGTATATAATTGTGCCAGTTCAGCTAAAAAGTTTGATATCTTGAAACCATCGGTCGCTAAAATATGTAACAGATCATCTGTCTCTATAGACCCTATTGGATGCTATAGACAAATAGCGACGCCATACATGGGTCGCTATAACGTTTCGATGATCGGTCGCGGCTTGCAACTGATTTGGAGATGCTACAGATTAATTGGCTGTGGTATAGTGGAGATGAAAACGTACTACGGCCACGCCCACCAAACATGTGCTTAAGAAGTTGATCATTCCACATGCATCATTGAACTGCGAACTTATGTGCAACTGCAACTATACAGATCGAACTGTACGTGAGGGGCATAGTTTTAAAGTTGAATTTTAATTATGCATCTTGAATTTTAGTGATCATCATCTAAACGTATATATTCAACTTAAAACCGATACTAAATAAAGATGATAAATACCAGAATCTAGATGAAAAATATAGAAAACTAGCACGTACGTGCTCCCCACCGTTCCATTTCAACATCATCGAAGGAAATATGTACGCATGATGATCTGAAAAGAATTTATTAAATTTAAAGTTATAGAATAATTATTTATTTACTAACAATTATAGGGAATTTTATATGCGGTATGTCATGTTGTGTGTATAAATGAGATCGGGCCAGGCTTTGTAAAAAGAAAGAGTTCCGATAGAACTTATGTAGCAGTCCGACTCAGTTACACTAACCATAGTTATTGTACAACGAAATAAGAATCGTTCGGTCCGGTAATATATATTTATGGTCGTTGTTCTATCTATCTACGTACCTAGCTAGGGCTTACCAAAGAATTTGATAAGCTCCGATATAATCCTGAACGCGATCCTGGACGTCGTCGTCGTCGTCAACTGAACTTCGCCATCGGCTGCCTCGCATTTCGTTCACCATGTTCTTACCGGTTTATGTCTCGATCATCACAGGCCGAAGCGGAGGCGGCGGAGGAGGAGGAGATTGGCAGTCGGTGTTGGATATGCTCTCGACTAATTCTGAGATAATGACAAAATTAATTAGTAATTAAGATAATGAGGAGATTAATTAGTGATTAAGTAATTGGTCCACCTGTCATATCTATCCAACAGATTAGTCTTGCCGCGATCGGCAACAACCCTAAGATATTTACTAGGGTTCAGCCCCTCGGCCCACAGCGCACTATATAAAGTGGAGACGCCTCTGGCGGCTCCTCCCATCCAATTCTTCTCCACGTGAGAAACCCAAACCGATCAATTAGGCGCTGGAGGGTTCGGGAAGGCTGTCACCCAAGTTCATCCCGTGTAGGTCATCTCGGTGGCGTCTAGAAGGCTGCCGCCTCTTCGACAACTCACGTTGTTCATCATCAGAGGGCATTCAAGTCCTCAGGTGAAGAACAGAGATCATCTACTTCATCTACATCAACGTCCAGTGAATCAGATGGCATCTGTTAGTATCTAAGATCAGATTCCGCATTAAGTTAAGTAAGTGATCATGATTAGGCTAAGTTCATGGTTAGGGTTTCTCGGTTAATCGTTGTTAATCGTAATTACTCTCGGTTTATGCCAAATCTCAGATAGTTGTAATCTTTTCCATGATTTGACGACAAATTAAGCATTAAGAAGGAGAGGATTGGGCAAAACCCGAGCAAAGTCCGAAAAAATCCACAAATCAGGAACCCTAACCCTAAGATTCGGATCAGATTAAGATTGAGATTAAGAGGTCATGTGGTTCGTATTCGATTCAAAGGCGGGTTGCCACCCCCTGTGTGGTTCGTACCCGATCGTAGGTCGGTCGCCACCGGCAAACCGCCGCACCTAGATTGGGAGGGTGGCTCAAATGCACCTTGGCCGTATTCGCCATCGCAACCTCACCGGATCGCTACCGCGTGCAGGCACGCCCACAGCAGCGTGCGCACGCCATACGGCGCCCACACGGCGGGAATCGTGGCAAGGGCAGGCCGTTGAATGCTGGCCGCCGTGCGTCGCGCCGCGCCTCGCCAGGGTACCAGGTGCGTCAGCCATGACACGCCGGCGGCCGTGCGTTGCCCGGTCAGAGCCACCGTCCACTGCGTCACGTACCCCCTCCCAACGCCGCCGCGACATTGATGGCTGGCGGCGGCCGGCGCCCGCGCCATAAGTTGAAGCAGCCGTCGTGGGCTTCGGGGCACCGACGGCACGGGGCCTAGACGGTCAAGGCGCTGCGCCGCCTAGCCACCACGGTGCCATCCGCGTCGAGCTGCTCTCTCGCCATATCAATTTATAGAACAATTGAACAATAGATTATATGTGCACCCTAGGATCAATCGCGTGACATATAATGATAAAATTAAAGGAATAGTATCATCCGAGTGCCTTATTACATCGAACTGTATCTCAAACATAAATATCATAAAAGTCTAAACAATAATATAGAAACTAGCTAAGCTTCGTGGCGCCTTCAACTCCACAGGGGAAGATCGGTGGTTGACACTCAAGCCTAGTAGTCATCTTCGTAAGGTTGATACCCATAGCCATCTGTACCCATCCGAATATTGACCAAGTATGCAAAAGAAACAAGTGTAAGTACATGTCGTACTCAACAAGATAGCATGGGGGATGAGGCTCAAAAAGTCGACATCGGGTTATACCGCGGTGAGCTTTTCAAGAAGTCAAAAGTTTTATTCATTCTAATCATTCTAAGTTCTCCTTAGGCACCATTTATTCCCCAACAATTAATTAAGATCACCCTTCGTTCAAGTATCACCATTATTCACCATTATCATCATGTTACATTTATTCCGTGAGTTTTCCGGGCGCTCATAACCATGAGCACTACTGTTATAACAGTTTTACTTACGTGAGATGTGTACACTTTCACTTTGTGAGTTATGACTTTCAATTGAGTAGGTTAATTAGGCCTAAACAACGAAAGTCATACATAGCCTTCGAAAGATTATCTAACAGGTCAGCGGTACCGCTATATAGGTTTGAGAAGGCGACGGATATAGGACCAACCTTCCCGGTGGCAACAATGACACGCGGCCTATACACAAAGGGGACGAGGGGACCGCGCTATACCCAACCGACAACCCCCTTTTTGCGCCACAAGGGTAGCGCCAACAAGCTAGACAAGAGCTTTCTAATCAACTACTGATCGAGCCACATGACCCTCCTAGTTGTACAGTTTTCCCGGCTTTTGCCGACCGGATCGGTCCTTATGGAGGGCCAAGAGCATCAAAAAGAGCTCTCTCGCCTGTTGTTTCATTATCAAGTTCACCATCACCAACATCTCATAAATAAGTAATCATCATTGGGTTCATTTATCTTTATGTTGAGCACTAGCAAAACTACCCAATGCATATATCCCAAGGTAACAAGGAACAGATAACAAAACTAGGACAATCCTTAAAGCAAATTAATTAAACTCATGCACATGAAATAATGGTTAAAGGTGAATAGGTCAGCAAGGTAAAGCCCAAGCTATACTTGCCTTCAACAGGTGGTTGTTGCTGGTTTTGCTGGTCCTCGTAGTACTCCTGGTCACCGTAGTACTGATCCCCAGCAAACTGATCACCTTCTACTCAAACACCACGCAACAACACGCAATCCGGAATCATTCATGCAAAGCAAACAAGCCTATCATGAGAACATTGCACCAACAGTATAGAAATAAAGTGAAAAGTTTCATAATTCATTCTACGATTTACTACGATCACACAGATATAAAGATCACGCGAATCGGAGCTAAATCGAGCGAGATACGGATAAAACAAGGCTAATTAAAGCAAGGTAATTAATTAAATCTAACTACGAAAATTAACAGTGGTAAACTGAATTAACAGTGGCATAAACATCTAGGAAATTTAGCTACGATCCTAACGCAACTTGAACGGATCGATTTGGAGTTAAAACGTGAAAGTTATAATCAAATGAAAATAATGGCAGTTCTGTAAATACTGAATACGTAATCTGGATCTGAACAAATAGCAATACGCTTTCCAACAGTGAAAACGCGGAGCCTGGAATGCGCAAAGGACCGCGCTGTGATCATTAAAAACCCGCAGGGGCTTTTATGCAAGAACCGACACCCGAAAGGGTATCTTCAAATCTGGACCGTCGGATCTCGTTTGCACGGTGCAGATTAGATCGGGCGGATGAGGGGAACTCCCACCGGCCGGCAGCAGTGCCGGGCGGGCGGCGCAACCGCCCGACGGTGTGGGTCGCCGGAGTACGCAGCGTATCCGCCATGCGGACCACGTTACAACTCCCCGGTGATGTCGGAACAAAGCTAGCGCAAGCGCCGCCTCGCCGACCGAGGGCGGCAGAACGCTGGCGGCGCGGCGGCGGCTGGCCATGGCGGCCAGCGGCAAGGTCGGCCGGCGAGCATGAACTCGGGCCTAGCGGCCATAAACGGACAAATTGAAGGTGGAGGGAACAAGGGTAGGGTCAAAGGCGGGCTCACCGGGGCGGCCGAATCGGATGGAGATCGACGAACGACGACGAACGCGAAGGTTGGCGGATGGGACGGGCGGAGCTCGCAAGGCCGGGCGGCGACGGAGCAACCGTGAGCAAAACAAGAAGAAAAGGGGGCTACCGGCCGCGAATCGCGACGCCGAAACTCGGCGATGTTACGCGGCGGACGGTGAACGACGACGAGGCGGTCCCCTCCGAGCTCGGCAAAGGGGCGGATGGCAAGGCGGCGGCGGCTCGGATTTCGTGGAAGGCGAGTGCCGATGGGGGAAAACGGGCGCGCGCGGTGCTCGCGGCTCGGCTTATAAAGGCGGGGCACCGCACCTAGAAGGCAAGTCGCGCGAAGAAAGGAAGGACGGCATCAGCGGATTCGGTGCGGCGCCGGGAGAAACAGAGTCGGGCTCGTCCGACTCGCGGCGGGAGGAAGGGGATGCCCCCTGTAGAGCGCGCACGGACCCACAGGTCAGCCACCGCGGGCCAAACAGCAAGGAAGTGAGCAGCGCTGCTGCTTGCCTTGGCCAGATGGGCCAGCCCAGGAAGAAAACCGAGCGCGGGCTCGATCCAGCAAGGAAACGAAGAGGAAAGGATTTAGGCTGGCTGGGCCTATTGGGCTGAATTGGAGGAAGGATAAGGGAGGGAAAAAGAATTCCTTTTCAATTTCTAAACTCTTTTCAAGATGCTTTTGTAAAAGGATTTGATCTCAATTCAAATTCCTAATAAAATCCAGTCACATCATTAAGAAATATGCAGCATCATGAGTGCATCACATGTGTCTAACCTTATGATTTATTTTATTTACATAAGAATTATTATTTCCTATATTCTCATGAGCACAAAAATGCATAATTAAATCATTTTAATCTATTTCCAAAAATGCAAAATTTCAGGGTGTTACACTCTCTCTCTGCTGTGTCGAGTGGACTGAGTTCAGCCATGCCGCTGTGCTCTCCTCTTTTCTCTCTGCCATGCTGTAATGTTTATTTC
The DNA here is from genome assembly GCA_015847255.1 of Hyparrhenia diplandra. Taxonomy (NCBI): domain Eukaryota; kingdom Viridiplantae; phylum Streptophyta; class Magnoliopsida; order Poales; family Poaceae; genus Hyparrhenia; species Hyparrhenia diplandra. Next base: position 102,707 of record JADLZK010004837.1, read on the forward strand.
CATTATTTGGGAGTTTATTCCTTGCTCATATAAATTTGCTCCCTAATATTTATGCATTCCCGTACGTTGAGGAGTAGAAAAGGAATAAGTAATTGGAAATTAAGTTTTTAGCCGGGCATTTATGCCATAAATGGTTTTTTTGCTAAATCTTATTTGTACATTGAATTTTCTAGTTGAGATTTGTTTAGCCACACGAATATTTCCTATGTGGACCATTTATCAACTTTTAAGGGGAGAGTTGGCCCGTTGACTCAACCATAAGTAGTCTAACTTTTGGGCATTGAGCCTATTCTCTAAAAGGCCAAACTAAGATTAATTTTTTTAAATATAAAGTTTTCTCGGCTAATTAATTTAAGTGCATTATTTTAAAGTTTTAGTTGAGTTTTAATGCTCTACATTATGATCAGTTTTAGCATAAGTTCATTATCAGCAACTTAGTTGTTGTTTTTAACTATATAAGTTTAATGCATTTATATCGTATATATTCCCATTTCATATTAAGTTTAAGTATGTTTTCTCTCTATTGTTCTTTAAGTTAAATTTGAGAATGTTTTGGGAATATGTTGATCAGAATATTTCAGTTTAAGAGATTTTTTTTTTTTTTTTTAGTGCGATTTACTCAGTTATCCTTTATGCACTACACAAATAAGTTCTAAGTTTAAGTTTTTAATTTCAGTTCCAAAGATCAGATATTATGCTTTTATGAACACTTTATGTTTTAACCGGTGCCCTAAGATTAAGTTTTGCATGAATTTGCATTCAATTATAAGGTTTCATATATATAGTTATATCCACCACTGTGTAATAAGATGGTCTCTCGGTTAAATGGAACCAACGAGAAGTTGAACCGAGATTACTCATAGTTAATTTCTAACCATCGTTGATTTTAATTATGAGTTATTACGATGGATTTTATTTTTTTTTTCGCCCAACGGTGATGCAAACTAAAGTCCTTAAGTATGTTGTTAATACTGACTAACGTTGTTTTAACTTCATGCTTTTAAGTACATCTTATATACAACTTACTAATGGAGACATTATTTTGCTTCAAATTTTTAGTAAATTATGCAGACTATTTAAGTAAAATAGAACCCCTAAATTGCACTAATTTTCCTACTTGGAATAATCAGGTGCTTGCCATGTGCTCCTTCTACTAATTCTCAAGGAGCTTGACCTTGATTATGTGCTTTATGAGGAAAACCATGTGCTCCTTCTCCTATTTTTGTGTATTATGCAGAGAGGATGAAGGAGTACACCCCAAAAGTTAGAAAAGTGGCAAAAAATCCATTTGGATTGCCAAAGTGATCATACAATGGTTTCTCTCACTTAACATGATGAGGAGGTTCCTTTGTAATGAAAACAATAGGAACTTAAGTGCTAAGGAGTTTTTACAACTCCATAAGAGCACACTTCGTAAAGATTGAGCTTTATGGTAAGTTAATGAATTCACGTTATGATGGGGTAAGTGGTCCGGGTAACCACGTTAAGAGCTTGTTTGATATGGCTTATGAGTTAAAGGCACTTGGATTATATGTGTTCGATGAGTTTATGGCAAAGTGCCTTATGAGCACTATGCCGTAAAACCATAACAAACATGCTCAAAATGGTAAGTCTCAAAGAGTCCGCAAAATTTTGCACGTTACCAAGTAAGAATGGCTTCAAAAGACAAGAAACTTAAGTTGTCTCATAAGTTTTGCTTAAGATATTTCCCCAACATATGGTGGATTAACTAAGGTGCAATAATGCACATCTTAATTTTTCTCCCCGTGTCCCGCCAAACCTAAGAAATAAGGGGAGACAGGGGAACAAAGTCTAAGGAGCCATTGATGGAATAACGATGAACTCGAGCCTTGGAGCTTCGCATTAAGATCAGTTCTAAATTTAGTCCTTAATGCTGCTTAAGTCATCTTAGTTTGAGATACTCCTTGTATTTTGAACAAATGTTCTTGAATTTGGAGTTTATGAATACTTCACATTTATTCCATTATGATTTATCTTATTGGCAAAGAGATTTATTATTGTGAGGAGTTTTCTTATATATATTTTATCTTTAAGTCAATAATTTAGATGATGTTTAAGTTAATCATTAGTCAGATGATGAGACATTGTCGAAATTGTGTCACTACAATTAAGCCACATTTTGAAGGGGAGAATGGAATGTCTCATGAGGAAAGAGATACTGCTCAAATAAGATTATAAAGCATGCAGTTACTCTATTCAAATAAGACTATAAAGAATGGGACTTGATATAAATAAATAAATAAAAACATACTTTGTCCCTTAGCCCAACATTAGTCTCTAATTAATGTATGACTTGTTTTCACTATTTCCGGCCAAAGCTGATTAGTGTTTGCATGTTCATCAAGTTCTTGTTCTAGTTTATTCTAGCCAACGCTGATTAGACAAGTTCATGGAGCTTGCTTTTGGAAACTTATATGCCTTATGTTTGTCATTCCGCCAACGCTGATTGATGGATATTTGAGCATAATAGTTTTTCTTGGGCAAAACGTTTGCAAGACATAAGTATAGTCAAGCTAAGGATAAGAAATAAGTTTCCAAGCAAATGAGTTGTCCCCACTTGGCACTCTGATTATGTTCCTAGAGAACACATGAATTGGTGGGAGCAATGTCCAAGGGACTGCGCTTTCTACTCTCATAACTATTTCACTAAGTTAATATAAAATGAGTGTGTGTGTGTTCCTAGAGAATGCAAAATCAGTGGGAGCTAGTGGGAGCTCACAAAGGAGGATTAAATCTTGGAGAGGTACAAAATAAGTTTTCTGTACCAATGACTCAAGAAGATATAAGTGTCTCAGTTTGTGCCATAAGTCATTAGTATGCCTCCATTACTACAATTTCTGTTATGGATTTTCAAAGTGTCAATTAGCATATACCACAACAGTTATATGTACCAACATTAGTTGATAATTAGGCACATAAGTAAACCTCTATTGTTATTAAACTATGAGGTGATATGTTATTCGAACTAAGCAATTTTATAAGTTTTATGAGTCCATAAGTATAAATTGTGGGTGTTACTAAGTTTCCTAATGAAGTCATACCAGTAGGCTATGAGGGTCTATAAATTTTAAGCGTGACTTTAAGGGGAGTTTGCGGTGAATTAGCCCTTCATAGAATTGGCTAAGTCTGGAATTTTACCATGACTTAGACCACGCCATTTTTGGGTGTCAACAAAAGTCTTTCTACCAATAGACTAAACACTATTTTTAGTATATATATCGATTGCTACTTGTTTAGTCAACATTCTAGAATTTTGTATTAAATATTTCAGCTCGTGAATGTAAGTTCTAGGCACATGTATCCACTGTTAATCAGAGAAGCTATCTCCAAAGTTTTAGTAGTGAGGCACATTACCAAAATGCGGCACATGTCACATTTCACAACTCATAAGTTGCATGTATCATAGGAGCATATACATCTACCGTTATTTTGCATGACACACCCCAAAAGCATGTCATGGCGGGCACACCTTTTGTCAGCCACGATTACGGGCTGGCTGGCCTGGCCAGAGCAGCTCGCCAGGTCGCCCACCATGGTTAATGTATTAACTGTGGTATACGCTCTTTACATGCTCACTGTGGTCAATAAATTAACCATGGTGGGCATGTTACGTCGCCCGGCACGGACATTACAGGAGCAATAAATACAGCTGCCAACCTCATCGGCTTTTTCTCTTCCAACTCGGGGCGCGGGGGGGGGAGGAGGTTTTTCCCTAAAAATAGAGCAAATTTTTGGATTCAAGTTTAGGCACTTAATTTGGGGAGGACGACACTACAAAAGGTAATTAAGACTTTCCCATCCTTCCCTCCTCTTTTTCCTCTCCTTGCTTGGCATCTAGATCTAGATCTAAGCTAAATCCTTGTTTATCTCTCCCTTTTCTCTAATTCTTAGATGCTCTTATGTCTAGGCACTTAATTTGGAGGAGGAGGACACCACAAAAGGTAAATAAAGACTCCCATTCTTCCCTCCTCCTTTTCCTCTCTTTGCTTGGCCTCTTGATCTAAGCTAGATCCATGTTTATCTCTCTATTTTCTCAAATTCTTATATGCTCTTGTGTATATAAGGTTCGCAGGTATGGAGTGGCGGTCCGACTGGATGTACCAGTTCTCGAGAGTGACTCCGCGGTACCTACATGAAGTGAGAAAGTTTGTTGCCGCTACGAAAAGTCACCGTGAGCATCTGAATCAAAAGTGAACCATTTGTCGTCCATACCGCCATGGTTAACCATGGCAAGCACTGCCGCCCGTGTTAATTCCCCGATTAAATCGTGACCATTCATATGTGACGGGCTCGTTTGCCCGCCACGCAAAATTATTTTTGCCCGCCACGCTAAAGATTTCTGTACACTAGTGTCGTGTCATACTTGCAACATCCTTTCAAAAATTCAAAGTATCAGATTCTATTTATCGTTCAAGTACGACTATGTTGCTTGCATTGGGATAGGCGAGAAACTGCATACGCACTTCTTAAGAGTAGACCTGTAGACGTCAGTCACACATGGCCGGCCGACAGATACCTGCACGCGACGACCGAGGCTACGTCGATTGTGACGGACACGTGTACTTGCAAGGACCAATACCTTTTGATGTATAATCAAAGTTCAAACCTTAACCCTTCATTTCCTCAGCCTCGAACTCGCCAGTTCCTCCCTCCTACCGTCTCCGGTGTGAAACCAGAGCCCGCCTGTGCTCTGCGGAGCATGGAGTAGCGCTGGTAAGCACACTACGACGGCTGCCCCTAATTTCTCTCTTGCTATTGTTTCTCTTCTCACTTTCTCAGCGACACATTTTTTATTTTCTGCAGGTCGTATTCTGCATGGTTATCTTCCCTCTCTTCACGCACTTACTGCTCGGTCGGTCGACTCCTTCCACCTACAAGCTTGCTAGTATCGATCGTGTCCGTGTCGCCATGAGCCCCATCATGACGTTGCTCCTCATCCTCATCGGCGTCGACGTCGTCGCTGGCGCCGATGATGATCTGCGACTTCTGCGTCTGGTACGTCAACCTGGAGCGCGAGGAAGCACGGCAGCAGTCGATGCACTAGGAGCAGCTGCTGCTGCAGCGGCGGTGAATGCGCTGGCGGCGGAAGCAGCTGCAGAGCAGGGGCAGGTCCCAGCTGGAGCCGGAGGAGCCAACGGTGACGACGCACCACCGGCGCCATGATCAATCGTCGAGCTGCGGGGTGAGATTTGCAGTTTTTTAGACAATTTGTTGGTGAGGTGTGGTCTCGATCAGCTACTTCGTCTCTCTTCTTTGTTCTAGTCAGATGCTGTGTTAATATAGTTTGCTGTATGCATGCATGTATATGGATCGACTATGTGTCGTGGATTAATTATTCGATGATGCTTATTCTAATTGCACATTCTGATACTAGTGTACTAGAAGTTAGCATTTTTGTTGGATCATGGTGTTTAATTTGCGCCACGTGTCTGCAGTTCACGTAAGAAATTTGCGTTGGTTGCTCAAAGTTGGGGATGCTAATAAGTAAGCTGATCGTTCGATTTCATTAGTTCATCCCTTCCTACATGCACAATGTTGTAAGTGATGAGATTTTGTTGCTAGCGCAACTGTGTTGTGCCTCAGAAAGCTACGCTCATTGATTGAAAAGTTTTCCTCCTCACAAAAGGTAAAAAAAGAATAAAAAAACTTTCCTTCTCCGATCACCGTACCTAGATGCCTTGAACGAAATTAAGAGGGAGAGCTACCGTGTAACTCCGTGTAGCTAGTGTTCCTCCCATTTCTTGCAAACGCAATAGGCTTTGACATTTTTGGTGCACGTGGTGAGCAGTGTTTGCCGTTCCTATGGAGTGTCGCAGAAGCCCCATTTAGTTTTGTCTCCGCATCCGTGTCGAACCAACAGTGGCCGGTGGTGGTGCCCGCCCTGAACCAAGTACGTCCTGTGATCCTGCATGCTTTGCATGCTGATGCAGCGCTACTTTTTCCTACCACCTTGGAAATGTTGTTGACATACGGACTCGATAGATTTGTCAACAAGCCCCATCAACCTGCGCTTCAGAGAACCTTTTGTATTTTTTTAATTATTATTTAGGGAAGCAGTAAATTTTGGTTTCTTTTGTTTATTTTTTTTGCAGTTCTTTTTTTTTATAAGAAACAGATTAATATATCAAGCAGTTATATTACATGAAGGTCTTCTAAAGAAAACCTGATTACAACTTGGTCCTACGACCTGAAAAGCACATCAACTACATCGGAGACATTGACGACGACAAGCTCGCCGACGAAGGGCCGTAGGGGCGCCAATGGCGCGATACACCGAATGGAAAGATCTGCGAAAGCGCCGGTTGAAGGCAGATCGACGGAGCCGATGGAGAACAAATCAGGCGACTACAGGATAAATTCTTAAATGTCGCTAGAGGTAGAAGATGAAGCTCCAAGTCGAATCCCGTGGGAAGGCAAAGTAGTCGAGGCAATGTCGGATGATTAGTTGCAGAATTGGCAGGATCAATGGCTGCACTGAAGGGGTATAGGCGGAGGCAGGGACCCATGGACATCGGCCGCAACTGAGACGCTGAAAAAATCCTGGCTCATAGGGACCGTGAGCAACAACGTGCCTGCTGAGAGATATCCACAGAAGAGCAGAGGGCAACACTCGCACTGACACCGCATCTCAAATTTGCCCGTCATGTCCTGCTGCATGTTGTGCACGCGGCAGCAGAAGGGACACGTCGGTGTATTTCGTGGCGCAACTGCAGAACACGGCAGTGGAACGGGTCCCACCGCACAGGGCGTGGGTCCCATGCGGGAATACCGGATCGACGCAGGCAAGAACCGCGGCGTCGGCGAGCGAGACGAGATCTGCCACGGCGCTCCCCAACGCAACTTGAAGATGTGGTCCGCCGATAATCTCCGCCGTAGCTCTCTCCAGCGCGATGTGGAGATGTGCACTCCCTACGCCCACGGAAGCGGACAAGACCTCGGCGGCGGCGTCGGCGTTGGCCGTGGGAGCAGTGTGGGTGCTAAAGATGCGGCGGAGGTGGGACTCGAGGGCGCCGAACGATTCTGCATCCTCTTCCCTGCCGCCGTTGGTGACGACACTTTTGTTCGTGATATCCCGCGAGGCAGTGGCGGGCCTGAGCTGGCGACGGCCATGGCATCGAGCCCTTCCTTCCCCGCAGCAGCGCCTCTAGCGAGGCCAAGAACGACGACTTCTTCCGCACGGCCTCCCCGCGCTCGGCGGCGGCGTGGACCACCGATGACGGGTGCCCGGCACCTGGTTCTCACCACCGGCATGAGGAGGGCGGTTGCAGCTGGGAATCCACAAGAACGACGACTTGTTCCGCACGGCCTCCCGCGCCCCCGGCGGCGGCGTGGACCACCGATGACGGGCGCCCGGCACCTGGTACTCACCATTGGCATGAGGAGGGCGGTTGCAGCTGGTCATCCGCAAGAACGACGACTTGTTTCGCACGGCCTCCCCACGCTCGGCGGCGGCGTGGACCACCGATGACGGGCGCCCGGCGCCTGGTGCTCACCACCGGCATGAGGGAGGGCGGTTGCAGCTGGGCATCCGCAAGAACGACGACTTGTTCCGCACGGCCTCCCTGCGCTCGGCGGCGGCGTGGACCACCGATGACGGGCGCCCGGCACCTGGTACTCACCATTGGCATGAGGAGGGCGGTTACAGCTGGGCATCCGCAAGAACGATGACTTGTTCCGCATGGCCTCCCAGCGCTCGGCGGCGGCGTGGACCACCGATGACGGTCGCCCGGCACCTGGTGCTCACCACCGGCATGAGGTGGGCGGTTGCAGCTGGGCATCCGCAAGAATGACGACTTGTTCCGCACGGCCTCCCCGCGCTCGGCGGCGGCGTGGACCACCGATGACGGGCGCCCGACACCTGGTACTCATCATCGGTGAGGAGGGCGGTTGCAGCTGGGCATCCGCAAGAATGACGACTTGTTCCGCACGGCCTCCCCGCGCTCGGTGGCGGCGTGGACCATCGATAACGGGCGCCCGGCACCTGGTGCTCACCAACGGCATGAGGAGGGCGGTTGCAGCTGGGCATCCACGGGCTCCGGCGCGGCAATCTAGCGCCAAGAGGAAGCACGCATGCAGCGGCAACGTCGAGGTTGACTGGCGGCGGGTCCTGGCGTGGCTGCGGCCACACCAGTGGCTCCCGTCCGGCTCCGGCAGGGTCTCCTCCGCACCTCGTCGATCGCGTCATGCCCGGGTGGTGGATTTGGCGAGGTCTCGGGAGCAGGTTGGGCACTAGGTGTCACGCCCCACTTTTAATGGGTCATTAGTCACACGTGTTGGCGCCAGGATCACGCCACAAACACGCCTATTAGTACCGATTAATGGTAAACAGAATTAATAGTAAACCGAGCTATAGAAATATAGGATGGAAAGGGACTTACAAATGGCGACGAAGGGTCACCAAGTCGGGTTACGATATCGAGTTGGCCAACCGAGAAGCGGTGGATTAACTATGACGCTGCCCCGCATCTACGTGCAGACTTGTGCATGGATGAAATCTGGGCTTCAACGCCCTTCTTCTAAGCAAACACCTTTATTTAACTCCTACGTTACGCTATCCTCTACCTTGTCGCCGATCTTACCTTCACATGTGCCGATATCCGTAAAAATAGAGGGGTGAGTACAAACGTATTCAGCAAGTCCCAACCGGGGGTTGTAATTATTAAGGGTTTGGGCCCTAGCAGTAGTCTCTAAAAATTTGCTCTCGCTAGTTCCGGGTTATCTCATCTCGTCATCACCTTCACATATCACAATAGGTTAGTTATATCTAATCATAGATGTTCATGCCTAGCATTCGCCCATTCCAAGGGCGTGGCTATTCGAATAGATTTAAATAACTCTGCAGAGGTTGTACAAATTTCCCCACACGATAGGCACAGTCTTACACCGGGACGTCATTGGTTCGAGACGGGCCTAACGAGATCCCGTACCCGCTTGGGTGCTACCCTAGGTTTCGTATATCTTCTACCAAAGGTTTCGGGGGGTTGGAGAATGGGAAGGTCACTCAAAGATCCCATTAGCACTCGGCATTTTGGATGATCACCAAGACCCGTCAACTTAATAATTCGTGATACGATAACATTGCGCCAAAAGTTTTTCGTGGAAGACCACTCAGCATCCATGCCAACCGGACCATGGGGCCACTCTCCCCGGCCACCTAGGCATACAATATACCTTGACCTAACGGGGTGTGAGATCAAGCCGCCCCATCCCAGCGTGTGGCTGTATGTAATATCACACTAGGTAGAAGGTCTATGAACCGGTCCTTAGGGAGGCGAGTATCTCTCCGCAGGAATCCCCTCACGGCAATTCCCGTAGTAACCCATCTCACAATGAATTACTATCACCCACCTCTTTTGTTGGTTAGGGTTCATTAGGCGATCTTAGGTTATGCTTGATTACAACGTATGAGCGTAGATAACGTGGATGATTACGTCATCCCGGCTTTAGCTCCATAGCTACGTTTATCGGGCTCATACCACTATTTACTACTCCGGTTATCGTATCATCATCGTTATACCATCATATTAAGGTCAGGATTAGGGGGTAAGGACTTGCACGGGAGGTTCTTATTTAATCGGCACGGCGTCGAACGTCTCTAGTGTTCCTCAGACGGAAGCTCCTAATCGGGTCGATGTAGGACTACTACAAGCATACGTTGATAACCTAGCTTGAACTAGAGCAACCAAAACAAGCATAGGACATTATGGTGGCAATGGGTAAGGTGCATAGAGCTAGATTTTTGATGAACCATGGAAGTCGTTTCACGCGAAACGGAGTTAGTATGCATGAGATATGGATTTTATAATATTAATCCCTAATTAAATCATTAGGGTAATATTATAATATAATTTTATCATGTAATAAAATTGGAAATAATTACATGACAAAATTCTATAAATGAAATAATGAATTTACAAATTTTCTCGGGAATTTTTCTCGACGGGGAAGGTGTACTTATAACATTCCGCGGTACACCATCCGTGTACATAGCAATTATCTATGCGCGCACACGGAATGTCTCATCGCTTATGTGGACGACACGTGGGTCCCGTGGGTGCCACGCGGGCCGCCACGTAGACGCCACATGGGTGATGGGGTCGGCTTTGTCAACCGCGAACGGGCGGGGAAACGGAGGACGACGGCGTGGCGACGCCGGTTGGTCCTCGCCTTGACGCCGCGTTGACATGTGGTGGACGGTGGCGACGGTCGATCCTTCCGTCGTTTCCCACGGCGGCACCTTGCCGGAGTTCACCGGAATGCCTTGTTCTCGCTCGGAAACTCGCCGCGAGGGCCTAATTCGCCCCTCGCCGCCCCGGACTTGACAGCCGGTGGCGGTCGGCGGCGCGGGGAGGCTCACCTCCCTCGGCGGCGGGCGGCTCTGGCGGGTCCCCTGGGCGACGGCGTGCCTGGCCGTCGGTCGTCACTACATAATAAGACGAAGTATATAGGGCAATTGGAAGCTTAGGAACTGGGAGGCGTACCAAAGACGATGGTTGGACCCGAGGATGGGCGTGACGACAAAGAAGCCCGTGACCTAACGGCGGCGGTGGAGAACCGAGTTGGGGGGAACTCAAATCCCATGCTGGAGAGGAGGAGGGAGGGGATGTGGAGGCGAGCACCGCATGTTCCACTTCGGTGCGGAGCTCGGGAGCAGGATGGCTCGGCCGATTGAGCCCCGAGTGGCCCTATTTATAGGCGCGGCCATGGGTGCTCCGCGGGCGAGATATTTTCTCCCCCTTCCGATCTTTTTTTCGGCAGAACGGCCGAGCGCGTGGACCTCCAGTGGCATCCAATGGCGTCCCGCTCTCGCTCGTGTCTTGTTCTCGTGCGGTGAGGTCGGTTTCGTCGATAGGTCATGTCATCTCGCAAGAACGGATGTCGGGCCGCCATGGCGCCAGCGCGTTCGAGCTTGGCTCGTGGGCCGCTGTCGTGTGCCGATTGACGCCGCCTCAGGCGCACGGGCGGCGCAAGGCGGGTTAGCCACGTGGCGCCCTGTCCGCACCAATCGACGGGGTTTGCCGCGTCGCCTTGCTCGTCGCGGTGGGTTGGCACCGGGCTGTTCTAGTTGACGGGTCATGGTCGGCGACGCCATTTACTCGGCTTGGCGGGACTCCGGTGGAAGGTCCGAGGTTCTCCTATGCGCCGGTCGTCCCGCAATGGCAGCCGGTACGGTGGGGAGCATGGAATCCTTTCCACCGTGCCGTGGTCATCGCCCGGCGCGAGAGGTGGAAGACGATGAGGGGTGGGTCCCGGCCGTCGGGGAGATAGGAGGAGGGAAAGGCCGAGCGGGCCGGTTACTTGACACCGGGCCGGGCCGGGCTTGCTCGTTGGGCCGGCACGCTCGGGTAGGTAGAAAGGAGGGAAGAGGGAAAGGGAGGCCTATTTGGGACAGGGCTAGAATGGAAAGGAGGGGAGGTTTGAGCCCGAGAGCTCCTTCCCTGGTTTCCTTTTCTTCTTTCTATTTCTTTTCCCTATTCTTTCTCCTTTTCTACTTCTCCCCTTTATTATCTCATGTGTGTAAGTATATATATATATATATACTTATTGTATTTATTTGCATAAGATCTTGAACTCATATTCTCCTAAACTTTTATTTATGAGAATATTCATTCAAGGTGTTCATACAATTAAATATGTATATGTGTACACACATTTTCTTCCCTTTCTTATTATTTCATGTGTGCCACATATTCCATAAATATTTTCACAAGCACATTTATATTCCCGTGACTTTTATCGTCGAGAATAATTATTTATTGTGCTCATAAAATATTCACGTATATATATTTGGTACACACGTGCTTTGATATTTTATTCCCTGAGAGAAAGTTTGTAAATCATTCTCATGCAAGACTTCCATAATTAAAATCGTAACTTACCTTGCATCCTTTTGCGACCATAAAGCTTGACAAGCAACAAGCAAGATCTCCTAGTTTTCTATATGGTGAGGGTTTGAAATGCACGGTTTTCGAAAAAAGTGGTTTCATTTGGCGGAAATTAAATCATGTTTTAGTTGTAATTATAAAAAGTTCAAATTTTTAGTGATTTTTAAAATGATGCAAAAACACGGGTGTTACAAATCTACCCCACTTAGATGAATCTCGCCCCCCGAGATTCTAAGTCTCTGAGAGGGAAGATCCTAATTGAGGTCTAAAGGGATAGAGGGATAGAGAGGGAGGGGAACTTTCCATTGCTTACAGGTCTTTGTCATTTCCGAACCTCTACTATTATCGTGTTACTCCGTCTCCAGGGCAACACGACACTGTGGAGGGTATGCCTTCTGCTGTTGGTGACTTCGCCTGCTTTTACCCCATCTTCCCGGTTTTGCATTGTCTTCAAAGTCTTGGTCTTCTTCGACGGCTACCCCACTTAGAGGATTTATTCCTCTAGTGTCTTCGGGTCTTCTAGGGTCCTCTCGAGGTCTTCTAGTGCTTGTCTCCTAGCGCCTGTTCCTTCACGGTCCTTTGTGGCGTACTTCACTGTCTTGCCTCTTTCTGGGTGACAGTCATTCGGTGCTTAGGACTTCATTTCGTTTGAAACCCTAAGTTTCTGTTGTTCTTTATTTTCTCATCTTAGCCCATTTTACGTATTTTTCGCTTCTTCTCGTCCTCGCTCATTTGTTCTTTCCTTTCTTATTTGTGCATATGGCACTACCCCACTTAGAAAAGTTTTCGCTTATTATTTTGCTCTATGGCTTTTACGTGTAGGCACCCGTCAAATTTTCTTTTGTCGGCACTTGCATATTGATTGTGGCTCAAGCACATGGATTTTGATTACTCGTGGGGAATACAACAAGAGAGCGAAAAGGTAAGGCTACTCACGGTTACACCTCCCTTGGGAGTGAAGGTTCTACGCGTCGGTCATATGGTGGCTTCGCTTCTCGCGGTCCGGTAGATTTGGCTCTGCTTACCGGGGCTTCTTCTCTTGGTGGTGCTTGGACCGAGTGGGGGTGCTTCCGTTGTCGGTCTTCGTCGGGCCGGGTGGTCCGGTGGAGTCCGTTCTTCTTCTCGTGGAGGGGGTTAGCGAAATCCCTTCCATCTTGGCGGTGTTCTGGTCTCGCACATGCTGAACTTTCGACGCCCGCGTTGCGGGGATGGTGTAGGCATCTCTCGGCTCTTGGGCGTGTTGCTCTTGGATGGTCTTCGTGATCTCGGCGAGTGTAGTCTCCGCGACGGCCGCGCAACTTTTTCGTTTGGGGCGTGCTCGTGAGGAGTTGTTGGGCGTAGCATTCCGCCGCTCGCCGACGATCGGGCTTCTCATGGCGTTGTCCTCGGTCGCATCGCTCATCGAGAGCGAGTAGGTAGGATAGTAGGTGCTTGATGACGGGGCTGCCTTGTGGACCTTGCACGCTTTCCAAGCGAGCAATCCAGGCAGGGTGATTCCTTCCTCCTGGTGGCAGGTGCCTCATGGGGTGCGGGCGATGGGCTCTCTGGAGATCTTGCAAAGGCGGTGGAGTGCCTTGCAAGCTACAGCTTGGTAGGTGTCGGGGAAGCGAAAACCAATGGTGGTCACGCTCCAGTCTTCAGTGTGGGCGGGGTAGTCTTGACTCTTGCTGATGTAGACGGTGACTTCGCAGTGATGGGTGCCGCTCTTCGTACTCACTACCCTCATACTCGGGGAGTTCTCGGATGCCAAGGTTTTGTGCGGTGTGGTAGAGAAGTTGGGGAAATCCAGGAGTATTGATGCACTGGCTGCTAACCCAAGTGCCGGCCATTTGTGGCTATGTTTGAGGTGGTTCTTGGCGTGTGGATGGCAAAAAGTGTGATGGTAGAGGGTGAAAGATGGAGGCTAGCAGTGGAATGTTTGGAGTGGGTTGGTGGTGAGAGCAATGGTGGTGCTCTTTTTATAGTGGGTCGAAGGTGATGGCTTCCGGGAGAAGCTTGGTCGACTGGTATTGTGGCTGGGGTTATGGTGTATGGTGGAAGGAACGGGAGTGAGTCTCCTGTAGCCATTGACCTTGCGATAGTGTCGTGGTCATGGGGACTGCGTGGTCTTGGCCGGTGGATTCTATAGTGGAAACCGCGGTGTCTTCTCTATTGTCGGCAAGACACCGCCGCATCGCATTCGTATGCTTCGAGCATCCGTTTGCTTTCGGGCATGAATATCTTTTATGGGCTTGATGACTCGCCTTCAATCATCGCGGATCTTACGGCCCATCTTCGCCTTGTAGTGCTAATCCCGGTTCGGTTTTGCATCATCGGTAATCGCTTTGGTTGCCACTTGAATCTTGTAGGTTGTCTTCACGGCTTCGCTTCGGCCGTGGTTCGGGGTCAAAGTAATGGCCAAGATCGGCAGCTTTGGCATTGAGGTGACAAAGATGTCGGGCAATGTTGCTTGCGATCGTCAAGACAAGAACACGGAGGCGGCGGCGTGCGGCGGCCGTAGGGAAGAACACCGGTGCGGTTCAAGCGCTACGATCGTGGAGTCCATACTTGTCGTTACGTCCCCTGCAAGTTAGTTCCTATTCTATTTGGACTAGAGAGCGATTGGGAGGGGGAAAAGCATAAGGTACGATAGGGATCTACCTAACTAAGGATTAGAGGAAAGCAAGCATTTTGGATGGGGATAGACTTTTGGGGTATCCTAGTAACACTAGTGTCGGGGTACAATACAAACTTACCTGGTGTGAAACGTATGAAAAGTTAGTCACGGCGAACTAAGTTTGCATAGAACTTGTCTTATTACTCGTGACTTGAGGGAATTTTCAAGACGTTCATCGATCCTATCGGAATTTTCCTTCCATTAATCACTATGAGTGGTAATAATGGAGAAATTTCCTTTAGGATTGAAAAGAAATAAGACATTATATTAAACAAACAAGCACGCGACAATAGGTCTCATCACAGGTGGGGCTCATAGATGGTACATGGTCGCACCACACGTAGCGACTTCCGTGATGATTATTGCGCGACTTTGCACCTACTAAAGGCCTTGAAGCCTAGGCATCTATGTCAAGCTTGCAAAAGGATTGTGCTACTCATATCTTTGTTGCTTGGACTAATGCCTTACGGAGATTCTATTTAAGATGTCCTTACACATCACATTAGCGCCCACTTGCTCGGATGTTTCATGCATTTCCAGTTCGCGAAACTGTATAGCATTGGAATCCTTCCTGTTGGGGCTTTGGATACATACAAGTTTATTATGTGCTTTGGTACTTTGGTCTTCATAAACCTCTCGATTTTTAATATCGAGGGAGGCCAAAGTATCGTAAGCACTTTAGCATCTCTGAGAGGAGTTGTAGAAACTCCCTTTTGGTCAGGCTGTCCGATTGAGATCATCCTTACTAGTCCATTGCTACAAGAGTTTCGATGTTGCCATCGATTCCGCAACATATGAACTTTCGTAGTAAGGCGTTCTCGTAAAGCAACAAGTTTAAAAGTAGTTATCCTTATGTGGAGTTAAAATTTTGCTAACCCAAATTTCATCCTATGGACAAGCTCGGCTCGATACCACTGTCACGCCCCACTTTTAATGGGTCGTTAGTCACACGTGTTTGCGCCAGGATCACGCCACAAACACGTCTATTAGTAACAGTTAATGGTAAACAAAATTAATAGTAAACCGAGCTATAGAAATATAGGATGGAAAGGGACTTACAGTGGAGACGAAGGGTCACCAAGTCGGGGTTACGATATCAGAGTTGGCCAACCCAGAAGCGGTGGATTAACTATGACGCCCCATACTCCTGAGGGGCGGACTTGTGCATGGATGAAATCTGGGCTTCAACGTCCTTCTTCTAAGCAAACACCTTACGAACTCCTACGTTACGCTATCCTCTACCTTGTCGCCGATCTTACCTTCACATGTGCCGATATCCGTAAAAATAGAGGGGTGAGTACAAACGTACTCGGCAAGTCCCAAACTGGGGGTTGTAATTATTAAGGGTTTGGGCCCTAGCAGAGTCTCTAAAACTGCTCTCGCTAGTTCCCGGGTTATCTCATCTCGTCATCACCTTCACATATCATAATAGGTTAGTTATATCTAATCATAGATGTTCATGCCTAGCATTCGCCCATTCCAAGGCGTGGCTATTCGAAAAGATTTAAATAACTGCAGAGGTTGTACAAATTTCCCCACCACGATAGGCACGGATCTTACACCGAGGCGTCATTGGTTCAGACAGGCCTAACGAGATCCCGTACCCGCTTGGTGTTGGTATTTATTAAGTGCAAAAAAAATATAAAGGGTTCTGCAAGCGCACAGAATATATATACCATTGTAGCTTTTACCCGGGAGTATTCCAGAGTATCGTTATTTATATTTTCCACAGGGAAGCAAGGGTAAAGACTATGATAAATCAAAATCATGTATCTACTAACTTAATATACCAACTAAACTAAAGTGAGGGGGTAAATAATGTATATGATATGAATGATAATTAATAGCACTTAACCAGGAGAATATTATAATATAGAATAGATAGCTAGGTCGAGAGGACAACGGGAGAGATCTAGGTTCCTGAATACTTCTCTAGTACTTTGGTTCTTGAGTAACTAAGGCATGAAAAAGGGTATAGCGATCATATAAGAACACTTCGGGACATCAGAACACTAGCCGCGGAAAGGGATGAGAAGGGGGCTAGGAAGCTCCGACTACGGTCCTACAACACCAATCCGAACGTGGTGGAATACGCCGGTCGTCGGGTGTCACCACACGGGCTACCACAACTATCCGTGGAACTGGGTGCAATCTAAGGTAACCTCTAGTCTAGACACCATGTCCACACTATTAATTACTACTCTAGTCACAATTTATAACTAAAGCACTCGATGCGAGCGAAGATCCTATGCAATTATATAACAACTATATTCTAATCAATAATATGAAAGGCATGAAAGTACTAGAAAAGATAGATCTAATTATAGCATAAAAGTCTAATAGAGTTGAGATACAAAGATATACCGAATCGTTGAAGACTTCTCCGGAACTGGAACGCAGTTCCGCTCTCCCTAACTCTCTACTAGATCTATTCTATTACATTGTAGTCTGTCTAATCTAATCCTCCAGCGCCGTGCCTCCATCGATGAGATATGATGTATGAGATGATCCGAGATGATGATCCAAAGAGGGGGTCTAGGGGTCTATATATATGGGTCTTCTTACGTCCCCCGGCTTCAAAGGCGATGCGGTACTAATTCGGTGTTTGATCTTAATCCATCTCGTTTCTTCTACCGACGCCTTCGGATCAAACCGACGTTAAACAACCGGTTTTGATTGGCGTCTTTAGAGGCGGTGGAGGAAGCTTCCTAAGCGGGGCCGACGTGGGCGGAGGTGGCAGCCGATCGGCCCCATTATTGGGCCGATCGGCCCAAGATGGGCCCCACCTGAGCTGAGCTTTTGTGGGTGCGTGCGTGTCGCCGTCGCCGTTTCCGAATTGTATTTGTTCGCGTCAAACGGAGTCCGGATGAGGGAGTTATGCCCGTTTTACGAACCCCGCTCTGCGCCCGATATCTTCCGATTACGGACTCGAATATGGCAAATGATATATCCGTTTCGATCACCTCAACGAGCTCTTCGCAATGTTGTACTTTGATTCTTCATTTGAAGTACTTCTATGTTGCTCTTTTGTAGGAGATGGATCGAGATACGATTGGGACACGTCTTGGAGTCGTATGTCACTCCAATTGCTTTTCCCTGTTTAGTCCCTCGCGAAATCATAACTTCACCAAAACTCGTGGAAATATATTAGTGACACCCTATTCTAAGTTGGTATTATTATTTATACCCCTTTCTCATGTTTAATTGACTTATAAATTTATACGATAACAAGTGTCAACACTTGGGTGCTACCCTAGGTTTGGTGATATCTTCTACCAAAGGTTTCTCGGGGGTTGGAGAATGGGAAGGTCACTCAAAGATCCCATTAGCACTCGGCATTTTGGATGATCACTCAGCACCCGTCAACTTAATAATTCGTATACGATAACATTGCGCCAAAAGTTTTTTCGTGGAAGACCACTCGGCATCCACGCCAAGTGGGACCATGGGGCCACTCTCCCCATACGCGCTCGATAGCCCTTCTGCCTACCACCGGCCACCTAGGCATACAATATACCTTGACCTAACGGGGTGTGAGATCAAGCCGCCCCATCCCCGGCGTGTGGCTGTACATAATATCACACTAGGTAGAAGGTCTATGAACCGGTCCTTAGGGAGGCGAGTATCTCCCCGCAGGAATCCCCTCACGGCAATTCCCGTAGTAACCCATCTCACAATGAATTACTATCACCCACCTCTTTTGTTGGTTAGGGTTCATTAGGCGATCTTAGGTTATGCTTGATTACAACGTATGAGCGTAGATAACGTGGATGATTACGTCATCCGGCTTAGCTCCATAGCTACGTTATCAGGCTCATACCACTATTTACTACTCCGGTTATCGTATCATCATCGTTATACCATCATATTAAGGTCAGGATTAGGGGGGGTAAGGACTTGCCTGGGAGGTTCTTACGAATCGGCACGGCGTCGAACGTTTCTATTGTTTCTCAGACGGAAGCTCCTAATCGGGTCGATGTAGGACTACGGCGCATACGTTGATAACCTAGCTTGAACTAGAGCAACCAAAACAAGCATAGGACATTATGGTGGCAATGGGTTAGGTGCATAGAGCTAGATTTTTTATGAACCATGGAAGTCGTTTCACGCGAAACGGAGTTAGTATGCATGAGATATGGATTTTATAATATTAATCCCTAATTAAATCATTAGGATAACATTATAATATAATTTTATCATGTAATAAAATTGGAAATAATTACATGACAAAATTCTATAAATGAAATAATGAATTTACAAATTTCGGGAATTTTTTCGACGGGGGAAGGTGTACTTATAACATTACGTACACCATCCGGGTGTACATAGCAATTATCTATGCGTACACGGAATGTCTACACGCTTATGTGGGCGACACGTGGGTCCCGTGGGTGCCACTGTGGTCGCCACGTAGACGCCACATGGGTGACGGGTCGGCCTGTCGGCCGCGAACGGCGGAAAGCGGAGGGGCGGCGTGGCGACGCTTTCGGTTGGTCCTCGCCGACGCCGTTGACATGTGGTGGCGGTGGCGACGGTCGATCCTTCCGTCGTTTCCCACGGCGGCACCTTGCCGGAGTTCGCCGGAATGCCTTGTTCCTGCTTTCGGAAACTTCGCCGCGAGGGCCTATTTATCGTCCCGCCGTCTGGACTTGACGATGCGGTCGAGGCGTGAGGGAGGCTCACCTCCCTCGGCGGCGGCTCTCAAGGGTCCCCGGCGACGGCGTGCCGGTCGTCGGTCGTCACTACATAATAAGACGAAGTATATAGGGCAATTGGAAGCTTAGGGGCTGGGGGAGGCGTACAGGACGATGGTTGGACCGAGGATGGTCGTGGACGACAAAGAAGCCCCGTGACCTAACGGCGGCGGCGCATGAGAACCGAGTTGGGGGAACTCAAATCCCATCCGGAGAGGAGGAGGGAGGGAGGGGATGTGGGCGCAGCACCGCATGTTCCACTTCGGTGCGGAGCTCGGGAGCAGGATGGCTCGGCCGATTGAGCCCCGAGTGGCCCTATTTATAGGCGCGCCATGGGTGCTCCGCGGCGAGATATTTTCTCCCCTTCCGATCTTTTCCCGGAACTACCGAAGCGCGCGTGGACCTCCAGCCGGCATCCGATGGCGTCCCGCCGCTTCGTGTCTTGTTCTCGCGCCGGTGAGGCCGGGATTCGTCGATAGGTCATGTCATCGCGATAACGGATGTCGGCCGCCATGGCGGCGGTGCTCGAGCTTGGCTCTCGCGGGCCGTTCTTGTGCCGATTGACGCGCCCAGGCGCGTACGGCGGCGCAAGGCGGGTTAGCCGCGTGGCGCCTTGTTCGCACCGACGGGCGGGTTTGCCGCGTCGTCTTGCTCTTCGGCGGTGGGTTGGCACTTTATGCCGCCATTCAAGTTGACGGGTCATGGTCGAAGGACGCCAGCTACTACGGCTTGGCGGGACTCGATTGGAAGGTCCGAGGTGCTCGCGGCGCCGGTCGTCTCGCAATGGCAGCCGCACGGTGGGGAGCATGGGAATCCTTTCCACTGTGCCGTGGTCATCGCCTCTATGCGAGAGGTGGAAGACGATGAGGGGGTGGGTCCCGGTCATCGGGGAGATAGGAGGAGGGAAAGGCCGGCGGGCTCGGTTATGGCTTCTTTGGGCCGGGCTTGCTCGTTGGGCCGCCTGCTGGCGTGGTAGAAAGGAGGGAAGAGGGGAAAGGGAGGCCGGCTGGACCAGGGCTAGAATGGAAAGGAGGGGAAGTTTGAGCCCGAGAGCTCCTTCCTGGTTTCCTTTTCTTCTTTCTATTTCTTTTTTCCCTATTCTTTCTCCTTTTCTACTTCTCCCCTTTATTATCTCATGTGTGTAAGTATATATATATATACTTACTGTATTTATTTGCATAAGATCTTGAACTCATATTCTCCTAAACTTTTATTTATGAGAATATTCATTCAAGGTGTTCATACAATTAAATATGTATATGTGTACACACATTTTCTTCCCTTTCTTATTATTTCATGTGTGACACATATTCATAAATATTTTCACAAGCACATTTATATTCCCGTGACTTTTATCGTCGAGAATAATTATTTATTGTGCTCATAAAATATTCACATATATATATTTGGTACACACGTGCTTTGATATTTTATTCCCAGAGAAAGTTTGTAAATCATTCTCATGCAAGACTTCCATAATTAAAATCCAGAACTTACCTTGCACCCTTTTGCGACCATAAAGCTTGACAAGCAACAAGCAAGATCTCCTAGTTTTCTATATGGTGAGGGTTTGAAATGCGTGTTTTGAAAATAGGGTTTCGGTTTGGCGGAAATTAAATCATGTTTTTAGTTGTAATTATAAAAGTTCAAATTTTTAGTGATTTTTGAAATGATGCAAAAACACGGGTGTTACACTAGGCGAGCGCGCTGAGCAGCCACCATGAGTGCTGCAGTCTTGCCAACCTCCATGACGACCACCATGAGAAGGGCCAGCGCCCTCGCACGGACATAGACAGTAGAAGGAAAAATCATGGCCATGAAGGCCTTTATTTCACTAGAGAAGCTTTACACGGAAGAGGAAGACCAGCCCTCCAACCTCGTCACCGGCAAGCACGGCGGGGAGAGGCAGGGGGCCGGTGGAGGACGGCGGCGGTGGAGCTAGGAGGTTGGAGAAGGAGGGAGAAGTACTACTTTGAGCTTACTACTTTTAGCTTTTTTTGAGCTGGTTGAATTTTTTTTTTTTTTGGTCAATGGAATATGAAGTGCGCTGGGCCCTTGCGGCTGGGCTGTCTCGGATGCAGGCCTATGAAATGTGGAGAGATCACGTGGGCCAAGTTGCTAGGCTGGTTCCTGTTTTGGCTTGGAGAGGGAAAAAAAAGAATGGACTGGGGTTGGGCTAGGCCAGATAGACAGAGTGAGAAGGAGTTTAAATGAAAATCCTTTTTATTTTTATTAACGCCAAAACAAAAACAAATTCAAAAGAATTCTTTTATTTGAAACAACAACGGTGCTTCACAAAATAAATTTGCAGGAGCAACAATGCGTCCTCACATTTTTATTTAAATTCGTTTATCGCCATTACAACACTACGCACACTAGAAACAAGTTACGAACCCCATGGCCTTCGTATTTTTATATCTTTTGGCGATTTTGCATTGGCCCGTTAAGTCTAATACCCTCTCTGTCCCTCATCTGGCATCAAAGCACCAAAAATAATGAACTCTACTCCCTCCGTCATAAAATAAACACAATTCTTTGACTCCTAAAAATTGTGTTTGACCTCCCGTCTTATTTAACTTTTTTTTTATAAATATTATCACTTTTTATTATGGCTTAATACATCACTAAAGATATTGTAATAATATTTTATTTGTATTATAATGTACATAAAAAAATTTGAATAAGACGGCGGTCAAACATAGCTTCTAAAAAGTTAAAAATTGCGTTTATTTTGAGACATAAAGGAGTAAGTGTAAGAGGTCGAAGGGAGATGCAGCTTGTAGTGTCTGCCTTGGGAGTCATGATGTACTAGGAGTCATCAGTCATCATTATATATCTTCACTCTCACTACGTACATAGCTGATCAAGTGCCTCATAAATATCTGTCTGGGTTGTCCTCGTGCTGGTTTTGTAGTGATGATTAATAGTAGAGTTAGCTATAGTACTAGAAGTACGTATCAATAGTGCTTGTTTCCACACCATGAGTTGGTAGAATCTCCAGAGTCTCATATTGTGGGGAACCCTGTTTACAATCAATCATAAACCAACCATATCTTGGATTTCCAATCATACTCTAGTATCTAACCATCCATATCCTGTATTGCAACATAATAATCATGGATTGCATATTTCATTCTATCTAACAAAGATGGCCTTTGCCTTGGTTCCTTGTCGGTCCTTGCTGATGCCCTCATTATCCTTACATCGGGTATGTCTTGCCTTAATATCATCAACGGCATCTCCTGCTTTTCTCTCACCATTAATGTGCCATCGTCATCCGTTGCATCCACAGGTTCCTTGTCGGCCATTGCTGATGCCCTTAAAATCGCTACATCGGGTATGTCGTTGGAGGAAACGAGCTCTATGTTGCTCATAGATCCCTCTTTGTTTTCCCCTTCCAAGATCGGAGTTCCCCGGTTGTCACACAACTTCATCTTGTTACATCCGCTGCTGGTTAAGATGGCAAGCTCCGGTGCGGATCCATGTGCTAGCACCATCTTCTCCAGTTCCACCAAGTTTTGTAGTTTCAGCTTAGTCAGGCTAGGGAACCCACCTTCATGGAAGACCAGTTCTTGTGCACCAAAGGACCCATCTAGTAGCTCCATCTCAGAGAGGTTTGGCAGTTTGGCAACCTCGTCAATGAAGGACTCCTGTGTCAGATTGCGTGGCCCTGAATGGGACAACGTGAGCTTACCGAGATTGGGCAAGAAAAATGGACCACGTGGCGGCGAGTCCAGCTTCCCGTGGAGTGCGAGGGCTTCCAGATTACGAGAGCTTGGGTTCTTGAAGATGCAAGACTGTAGAAGACTGCCGGATAAGCTGAGCGTCACAAGGAACTCCATCTTCTCCAGCGCCGACCACAACGCATCAGGGTATTTCAGGTTGGAGCAGAGTCTGAGCGACCGGAGATAGATCATATGGTTCAAGGGGCAGCAGCCGGTGGACGATGACGACCACGCGGCGGCGGGCACCACACCATCGAGCGTCTGCAGATGTTTCAGGTGCGCTCTTGGACACTTGTTGGGCAGGAGCAGCGCTTCGGCGAGCACGTGGCGTAACGCGCCGAGGTCCCAGAACTTGTCGGCGACGCTCTTGACTTGAGTCCCCCTCACGTCCAGAGTCTGGAGGCTGTCCAGCTTGGAGATGGACGCCGGGAGCTGGGACAGCGACATGGAGTTCCTGATGCCCAGGTACCTCAGGTGGACGCTGCCGCCAATCTCGTCGGGAACTTTTGCGATCATGACGCCGTGGAGATCAATCACCCGGAGGAATCAGGAGCCCCGGATGAGCCTAAGCTGATGCAGTTTCTTGGTGTCGTCGATATAACCGCCGCAAGCGCGCAGAAGCCACTCGGCAGGGTTAATCCTCCATTGCGAGTGCTGCTGACAATGCAGCTGCGCGGCGCTGCCGCTCTTGTCTTGCTCCTCCTCCTCCAGGAAATCACAGAGGAGGGAGCGCAGCTTGGGGAAGCTGTCCGGGATGTCCACGTACGCGTCGACGAAGTTGTGGATGGCGAGGCGGCGCACGGCGTGCGGGCTGAGGACGCTCGCGCGGTGGTGGATCTCCAGGAACCCGGACTCGTGCGACTCCGCCTGCACGAACGCGTGGAGCAGGCCGTGCACGGTCACCGTGCTGACGCCGCCCCTCGCGTCTCTCTCGACGAGCTCGACCAGGCCTCTGCTGACCAGCTCCCGGAGGTATCCCATGCCGACATCCTCCAGGGTCTTCCCCTTGCTCGGCGCGACGAAGCCCTCGGCGATCCACAGGCGCACCATGCGCGCCGCGTCCAGGATCACGTTCTCCGGCGCGGTCGCCAGGTACAGGAAGCACGACTTGAGGTGGTTGGGGAGCTCCTCGAAGGCGAGCATCCAGAGGCACCGCATCGCCCTGGCCTCGCCCATGGGCGTCTCCAGCTTCTGGCTCAGCACCTCCTTCCACTCGCTCGGGTACGCCTTGGTTCGCAGGATGCCGCCCAGCACTATGACGGCCAGCGGGAGGCCCCGGCAGATGCTGTGGACTCTCTTGGAGATTTTCTGCAGGCCTCCCTTCCGCTGCTGCTGCAGGAGGCCGCCACCGCCGCCGTCCACTCGCTCCCAGAACAGCTTGTCGGTTTGTTTGGGGTTCAGAGGGTCCAGCACGGTAGGCTTCGTCTTGGTGTCGGCGTGCTTCATCTCCTTTGCGCTGAGCTCCGTCGTGATGAGGACTCGGCTCTCCCGGTTGGCTTCGTCTCCGGGCAGCAGGGCAAGCAGAGCGTTCCAGTTGCCGTTGGTGTCCACCAGTCCGTCCAGCACGACGAGGTACCTCCGCCCTTTCAGGAGCTCCTTGAGCTCACCGCTGCTCGTCTTCGTTTGTCCTGGCGGCGGCGACGACGATGACGACGCATCAGCATCGGAGGTGGCGGTGTTGCCTGTAGTGTCACCACCAACCTGTGGCCGGATCTGCTCCCAGATCATGTCTACGTACTGCTCGAACCGCATGTGAGGAGGAAGGCAAATCCAGGAGACCACCTCAAAGCTCTCCCGGACCTTACGGTCATTGTACAGCTTCCTTGCCAGCCTTGTCTTGCCCGTGCCAATTGCTCCAAGGATGGAGATGACAGGCCGGTGGGTGAACGACCCATCGGTGTCCAGGAGTTTTTCTTTGAGTGCCTCAAATTCTTGCATCCTCAAGTCAGTACTGCAACCCTCAATATCCCTGCACAAGCCACCACATTTCGTATATAGTTAAGAAATTGGTATTTTTTTTCTCCTTCAAACTTTGGGCCGTCAGTAATGAAGAATACAATGGCCTGGTGTTTCAGTCCACTATATACTTTCACAAGCAAAGTTTAGGATCAATTTTACGTTTGCTTTGTCAAACATTTGGCCATCAATAAAAATACATATGGTTCAAAATTTTGATATAAACCACACATTGCACCCCTACATTCGAAATCGTAAGTCGTTCCATTTTTTCTAAAAAAATAGGTGAATAATAAAATCTATGTATATAGAAAAGCGAACAACTAGCAATTTGAAATGGAGTGAGTATAGCTACTAAGAAAACCCACCATCAAACAAGTCATGTGACAAGAATTTTTTATTTATTAGCTCCACGAGGCCCATCTCATAACGGAGAGAGGCCCGTTGTAGCATAAAATCATTGAAAATTTAGACAAAAAAATAATCTTTTGAGCAATCACAAGTTTTTTGTCTTATTAGCAGTAGCAGTACGTGTTACATTTTTTCCCCTTAGCATAAAAATAATCTTTTGAGCAATCACAAGATTCCAATGGTGTTCTTCCCACAAAAATTATGTTGCAAATATGAATTGTTAAATAGATTAACTAAAACCAGCAATAGCAGTCATGTTGCCATTATTACAGTAGTCATTGTAAAGGTCCTATTGCCGTGCATGCTAGTGCTATTAATATATGATGCTATTAACATCTACTCCGTATAGTATAAGAAGAAATAGGAGAAAACATGCTGCAACTAATTACAACTAACTGCTTCCCTCAAAAAGGAAATTACAACTAATTGCTACTACTTGAGTAACTTGATACGGTTGGTGAAAGCATTAGGCAGTGTTTGCATACCAGACAACACCGATGGTTGATTGACTCCAAAGTTCCGAAGAAGGGCTTTCAATTCCGTAAGTTTCCTTGATCTGACTAATTTCTTTGATCCTTTCTTCTATCTTTGTTATATCCCTTGAAAGCCCGTGCCTTACAAAAAGCTGTGTGCATTATCAAAGATCCTTGTTAATATATGATGAGATAAGCAAATTTCTGTCACTAATATATACTCCAAACTTCTTCAAATTGGACCAAGTTAAATTCATCTCAATATTGTATTTATCTGAACTTATATACATGTCAATATTTTGTCCTTTTAAAAATATTAGTTAAACTTACAAAAGTTTAATTTATGACAAAGTGATTATAATTGACAATAGGGCAAGTACCTCCGGAGACAAAAAGAATTCTAGAAGTTTTAAAACACGTGAGTGGTAAAATATAAAACCTTGGTTGCCCATAATTAATTATTTGGTGCAGCCACCTTTCCAAAAAGCACCTACTGCGCAGTTGCTGCTAATTCTTTGGTAATGCTTGGTGTACAGCAGTGTTTCCAAGAACACCTACTACTTGATTGACACTAGACAGATTGATTATTTTTCCTCCCAAGTTGATATAATAAAATATACACTAATTAAGTAGAGCAATGGTTTGAATAACAAAGCAGCCGTCTGTCTACTTTATACATATAACAAATAATAAGGCGTATTTCAGAAGTTTGGAAGGTGCTCATCAACTTGTAAATTTTAATCAAATCATAAACTATAAATGCCAGTACAAGATACAAAGTCTAAACTCAAGAGCGGTTTTTAGGCGACGCTAAGAAAATAGGATTATTGAATTAAGATTTAACGTTTGTTTGGATAATACTCCCTTGATTCCAATTATAAGACCTTTTAACCTATATTAGATGCATTACTTTTACAATTTGTATCTAATTGTACTTATATTCTCTCCATTCTAAAATACAAGTTTTATATTAGCTTTTCTAGGTACTTAGACATAATATATATCTAGGTGCATGGCAAAACCTATTGTATCTGGAAAAAGCTAAAGCAACTTAATTACAATTTGGAATAGGAGAGTATATAGAAAAACCTATGTATGTATTAAAAAAAAAATCAAAACGTCTTATATAATTTGAAATATAAAAAAAAACTCGATCCACCATGGCTAGACAGCCCTAGGGTATTTCAGCTTAACAAGAAGATCTTATCACGTAGATCAAGAAAAACCACGAACCCCTACCCCACCGATACACTGCAGCACATAATTGGAAATAGAAGGAGTACAATATAAACTCTCGATCGAACCGGAGTAAAGTGGACTCAATTGGAAGAAAATAAATAGACCTTTATTTGGATGCACTTGTATCCACCTCAATCCAAATGTGTTGGAGTGGAATTTCTCTGAGAAATTAAGCATGGGTTGAATTTGAAAGAGGGATAGATCGAAGGAGCTACCTACCTGCATGGCGAGGCCATTGAGCAGGTTCACGGCGGAGTGGTACCACCAGGTGCACTGGGTGCGGCCCGATCTGGCCTTCACCTGGAAGGCCTCCACCTTGAGGTGGAACTCGTCGACGGCGTCCTCCACGTCGAACACCACCTGCCGCGTCTCCCGCGACCACAGCAGCAGCAGCTCTGAGGCGCGGCCACGGCGCTGTCGATCGGCGCCGCGGACCTGTGCCTGCAGGTAGCCGAGGCCCCGCCGCAGGACGCGGATCTGGTCGTCCACCTTCAGCAGAGCCGTCACCTCGGCGGACGCCACCTCTTGTAGCTTTGAGAGCACGACGCTCACCCCTGCGTCCACCATGGTTGTTGCAGTTTTTGGATGCTATTGCTACCTCTTCCTATCTATCACTTGCTATTTGCCAGATGCAAGCTTGAGCTCATATCACAACTCACGAGTCGTCTCCTTCAACACCAAAGCTAGTTTTATAGATAGATTGCCGGCTTAGCGTGAATTTATTTTGGCTTTTGCTTTGCTGGCTTCTCGACTAGCCGCAGGTAAGACCACGTAACTTTGAGGAGAAATAGTATTTATGACGACATATCTACGCCATTTCTCACTGCATACTAGACCGTTTCCTGCTAAGTATAATTACTACTCTCCATGCTAGCTATTTATGTCATCCATTAACAAGTGAGTACATCATCCCTCTACTCAGCACAATCACTATTTCAATCTAACTATACACAAGCATTCACATCCTACTATTTTTTTATTTGGCCATCCCATCCTCCTATATTTGATACAATATCTTATTCATTTTTATTAGCTTTTTAAACCGTCGGTGCATGGCTTGGAGAAGCCAGGGACCCTAGAAGCCTTCAAAAAATGGCCCTTATTGATTCATAGTGATTGTATAAAGTGTTTCTCTTTAATGAATTAGGTGTCCGGGAGCTAAGAAAGTAGCTTCTGATTCACTCTTCATAGAGAGAATCATTTTACATAGAGTTTATCTTAGAGAATCAAATTTTATTCTTAGAATTTGTTCTCTTAGTTAATCACTTCACAGAGACAATAGGCTATTAGGCTATCTCCAACAAGAGAGGCATTGAGCCAAAATGCATCCTTGCCACCATAAACGCCCTCCAACAGCCTATGCAAACAGCGACTCAAATCTGCATCCTCGGAAAGAGAAAGCCCAAATTTGCCAATTCTCTCTCCTCGACCCATACGAAGCGCCGTCGATCTCTGGTGGGGCCCTGGGGGGCCTTCCATGCCACGAGTCCTCGGCCGACCTTGCGTAGCACAGACCAGCTCACCCGCCCGGCAACTGCAGCAAGGCTGCCCCACGCCTCCTCCGCCCGGCGACCTGTAGCCCGGCGTCCCAACCCCGGCGGCACCGCTCATCGTCGGCATCAGCGTGGGGGCTGCGGGGGGCGGAAAGAGGCCAACCGGCGCGCCACGCCCGGTTAGGTGGCGGGCGGCGGAGGCACCCGGGCGGTGCCGCGGCGAGGAAGCAGCTGCCGCTTTGGTTCAGATCGAAGTGCCGTACACACGAAGGCCATGGAGAGGCCCCGCGATAGCGGCACTTGGCCGTGGCGGGCGGCAGGGGCGGGTTCGCGGCGATGGATGCTCAGGTGATGGAGAGAAGCGGGAGAAGCCGGTGGAGAATTTGGTCCGTGAGCCCAGAGCTAGAGGGCTTGCGGAGCTCGGCGGGAGCTCCTTGGATGCGGTAGGGACGCAGGCGGCGCAGGGGCTCCTCGTTTGCCTTGGCTGTTGGAGATTGAAGTTTCTGGGTCGGCCTGGCATTTACTGTGCACGCCCCAATATAGAGATAGGTCTCTCGTATCTTTGTTGGAGACGACCTTAGTTTTAGCTACATGGAATAAGACGAAGCCAATTGCCATATCAGGGCATTCCCAACAAGCACATATTAATAAGCTATATATATTGTCTGACATAGATGAGAAAAAAAAAAAAAAAACTCATGTCTGCTCATGTCCCCAACGTTCGAACTAACTAAAAAATGTTATAACTCACTAACCCAAAAAAACAAATAAAATTCCGATTACACATTGAATTTTGTCTCAAAAAATCTTTAAAACAAGATCTTACATGGATATATTTAGATATAATTATAGTGGACCCCACTGATTGTAGTTAATTGATATAGAGTAGATATATAAAGAATGGATGAGTGCAGGAGAAAGTGTTATAGAGAAGAGAATCTTGATGACTAGAACGGATAGAAGATGCATTTAAAGTCTTAAAGATGAAGAGTGTGGATACTCTTAGGGCATCCCCAGCGTTAATAGCTGGTGGATTTGGTACCATGTGCCATGTCACCTTCTTGAGTCCCACATATAAGTTTATTTTGTTAGTATAAAATATATCTCCTCCCCATGCTTCTTATCTCTTCTTCCCCAACCCATGACCTCCCGTGCCATTGGCCACCGTCGTCGCTCCCGTAACGGCTTCCTCCTCCCACACCGCCGAACACCACCAACCGCATCCTCCCACGCCGTTAGTCATCGCCGACCCTCTCCCCGAGCCCTAATCTCGAGCAGGACGTTCCCTGATATGGCAAATTGGCAATTCACGGGTGCCAACTGGAGGAGTCTAAAGCTGATTCGGGCGAGCTAGCAAGATGCAGCGAGATTTTTGGGTTGGCAGGGTGAGAGAGACTTTTGTGCCCACGTTTTTTTATTATATATTATATATACTAGAGCTCGGGTAGAATCTTATGGGTCAGATACAAATAACTAATAAGAATTACTTATATTATATATCTTTTTGTCATTAATATTCTAAAATAATAGCTATAATAGGTACTTTGTAGTCTATATTAGTTAAACATTAATTTATATGTTTTTTTTCATCTAAATCCATAGGATTTTTTTACTTAGGACCTCTGTACCGCCAATATAATATTTATTTAATTGAAACAGTTGCTTAAACTATGATAGTTTTAGCTACAGTCTCCATTTTGATGACTTAAACCTAAATTTTTAATATTTCCCCATTTTTTAGCGTACTAATACAATAGCTACAAAATTGATTATCCTGTACACCAATTTGATAATATTTTAGATTTTGCTAAGAAGTTTATGATCTACGGTTTTTATTTCTACCACTTCCATGAGTAATAATTTGTATGATAAATTTATTCAGAGATATAATGTTTTCTAAAAATTTAGTTAAATTTGAAAAAGTTTCGTTCCTAAGATCCCAAATAGGATATACT
The DNA here is from genome assembly GCA_015847255.1 of Hyparrhenia diplandra. Taxonomy (NCBI): domain Eukaryota; kingdom Viridiplantae; phylum Streptophyta; class Magnoliopsida; order Poales; family Poaceae; genus Hyparrhenia; species Hyparrhenia diplandra. The sequence goes on from JADLZK010004837.1 coordinate 133,215, forward strand.
ATAGCCGGCTTATTGATCAGCCGAACAGCGGTGGATTAGACCGCTGGGAGGCGTGGATGTGAGAATTATTGAAAGGCTGGTATTGATAACGTTAGTTGGCGGTTGTGGCATGCATGGACCCGGTTAATTAAAAGCGTGCTACAGTGCTGGTCCAGTACAATGATTCCAACTCCGTACTTCTAATTATACGCCGATGTGGTCGTGTGGACTCGATGACTGTGATGCCGCGTAGCTGCTCCTGGTTCTAGGGTTCAGTGAACCGGAGGTTAATTAACCAGCCTTGAGCCTTTGTGCAGCAGATGACAGACGGGTAAATATGATCTGGCATTAATTGTGTGCAGTAAGGTTGTTGGCCCACAACCAAAGCCGCCACGGTCGACGGTGACTTCAGGCATGTGCTGATGTGCTTGCAGCATGCGCGGCCATGGGCCATGACTCTAGGCCGTAGGGCGTCTCCAATAATGATCAAATAGCTAATTTATAAATGTGGTATAAAAATAATAAAAAGTAATACTTTTATTAGCTGTCAAGAAAGAGATTAAATAGGTAGTGACTATCAAATAGCTACCGACTAGTAAATAGCTAATCTAGTTTGCTATCAAAAAAAATCTCTGTCACATAACTCTCACCTCTACTGATTTTATTTTGTCTTATTTATATGTATTATCTAGCTAGCTATTTGCAAATTGTTTAATAGCCAATAGAATCCCGCCTAGCTAGTATTTGGTAACCATTGGGACCCCTTTAGGGTGTCCATAACTGATAATAGATAGTCTTCCTACTTAGTCTGCAGATGTGGAGGTAAGAGACAAGTAAAAAAATATTTCATATTTATTGGACCACATGCTTCCCTCACGTATTTTTAGGTTGCGTGAAATAGGAGCGTCCTAGATGCTCGTTGTCGTAACTCTCTTGTGTTCACCGTCGTTGATGTTCAAACCGTCCTTGATCTCAGTGTCGTGTCTTTATGATCTTGTCCTCGGGTGGTCCCACTCGCATGCAGGCCTGACCAACAATAGCTCAGGGGCGGCGGCGGCACTCAGCTCCGATGACAACATTTTCCTTCCGTGCTGTGATATGCACCAGTAATATGACACGACATAAGCTTTGACATGGTCCAGTACTTGTGAAGTTGATTAATTCTCACCACAAATAATATTTCTTTCTGCTGCGCCATGTAGGGGGTGTTTAGTTGGTGAAATATATTGGGTTTGGCTATTGTATCACTTTTTTGTTTGTATTTAGTAATTATTGTCCTACCATGAACTACCTAGACTTAAAAGATTTGTCTCGTATTTTTAGTCAAATTGTACAATTAGTTTTTTATTTACCTACATTTAATGCTCTATTTATGTGTCAAAAGATTTTGTGTGACGACTGTAGCACTTTTTGGGTTCAGTTTTCATCAACTAAACAAGGCCGTAATATACAAATTAGCTAGACTCCACTGAAACCAGAGGTTAAATAAGTGACAACTGGAACGAACAGAGCTACTCAAAACGAGTGAAACAGCAGTGTCGTCAAGTTCCAGTGTGGGCTGTCCATAACGGGGCCGACACTCACAGCGAGAGGCCCAAGGCAACGAGGAAACACAAAGGTTGTCTTATGAAGCTCGGCTACTCTCAACTGGGCTCGCGCACGTGTTCCGTCACAATGAAATCTTAACCCGTAGCAGCACGATCCACCAGCGCGTGTAAAGTCTGCAACCAGTCATCACATATAAGGAGAAAATATACAGTCCCAAATGATTCTTTTTTTTCTTCCAACGTGTGTTGCATGGAATTCATTATGACAAAGAGATAGTTTGAGTCACAGTCGACACGGGAGCAGCCTACGAGTACGAGGCATACTCACTTGGCCACGAGAGCTACTCGCCATGGCCACACTCCTTTTCTCCCAAGGCCGGCTCTATATTCGCAATGGTACTGCACCGTCATGGCCTGGCAGTGGGGGAAAAATTTTGGGTGGGAACCATCGACGTGGTGCACGGACTAACTGTTTGATTGATATTTGGACCACCATATAATTTCACGGTAATCATACAGTTAAGACGTTCCAGAAGCTAGTTTGGCGGGCCACAAACAACGTGAAGCCCAACAACCCCGTCCTTCCTTTCCTATCTTGTCTTGCTATCTATACCTACTAATAAAAAGAGAAAATTTCCGCTAAAATTTTCTTCCACCTTTTTTCCTTTCACCTTTTTCCTTCCGTCTCTGTCCCTCTGCCCGGCCTTTTTTTTCTTCTGCTCTATCAACTTCCCTAATCACGCACGGTTACGGCTTTCAGTGGAGAGTCCTAACGGGAATAGAATTGCACAGGGATCATATGGAAAGTATCGTACAAGTCAACTTCCCTAATCACGTACGGTTACGGCTTCCCAGCCTCTCCCGGCCTTTTTGTCTTCTGCTCTCTCGGCTTCCCTAATCACCCTTTAGGAACAAAGCAAATTCTATTGGATTATGACTAAAACACAACACGTCGCCCGTTTGTGGTTGCCTCTGTCTGTCCCAACACGCCCGCGAGAGTAGAGAGCCAAAATCAAAACCAACACGACTCAGCATTTGCGAAATCAAATACGAACACATGAGGAGAGAAAGGATTTCGAGATGGACTCAGCATGCAAATCAAATAGGATAGGATGACGATGACGTAAAGGAAATATCTGCCGTTTTGAAAGAGAAGTAATTATAAAATCAAAACAAAAGGCGATGGCCTCGGCGATGCGGTCGTTTATGGGGCGCGCAGGTCGGCGTCGTCGGGGCGAGCTCGTCCGGCACGCGGCGGCGCCGTCGTGGACTTCGCGGCGTTCGGCTCCCACGCGGCGAGGACCCGGCGGCGGCGTTACGATGGAGAAAATCAAAGGGGACGTCGTCGTCCCTTCAGCAGCCCGTGCCACCGCCTTTGCGCTTCGCTGCAAAGCGCCCACGATGCTAGCCCGCGGGTAGGAGGCGTCGCGGTTGCTAGGATGCCGTCCACGTGGATCTCGGGCACCACTACTTCAGCCGTCGTCGTGCGAGATAGGTGTAGCGGCACGAGGGAGCTGATCGGCGTCGGCCGTGGTGGGCGCCAATGTGGTGGCGCTTGTGCGTTGCCGGCCGGTCGGTTGTGGCCACCACCGGACAGCCGGAAGCTAGGATGGATGATTTGGACAGCCGGAAGGATATGCATGTGGATTGCAGCAGTAGAAAGATGTGGAACACGATGTAGAGTACGAGGTGCCACGTCCGTATTATCTTCTCTCGAATTTCTGAGCTAATATCCTCTTCATTCACCTCTTTATTCGGTTTATAGAGTTAGAAATTCTGCAGGACCCATCACGGTTGGGTATGGGTAGGCGGCGAGGGAGCGGAGGTCGCCATGGCTCTTTGGGTTCGAGCTCGGGCGGGGGGGCGGCCATGGCGTCGGTCGGTTAGGGGTTAGGAGAAGAAGAAAGGGGAGGGAGGAGGCGCCGCCGGCGGTGCCCTAGGGCGCCGGCGGGGCGGAGCGGGGGCGAGGACGATGCGCTGGAGGTTGCTTGAGGTTGACGACGACGGGGGGGACGCGGCGGAGGCTGGGCCATTAGGCGGGCCACTAGCTGGGCCGGCCGGTCGGCGCCTAGCACGCCCCCGTGCGACGCAGCGGAACCACTGGAGCCTGATGGAGCGTGGGGGTGGTGTTTCTGGCGATGGAAAGGTTGCGAGTCCGCTCGCCGCATCGTCCGTTGTTCATTACCATTCACGTATTTTTTTACGAATATATATATGCTGCACTAGATATTAGAATTACATATTTTATGAGTTCTCAATATAATAAATAAATTATAGACTTGAGATTTTATAAAAATGATAAAGCATAAATACATACGTATTATTTCTCTCATTGTTTTCCATTGATATGTATAGATTTTTCTCCCGTTGCATCGCACGGGCAAATTTTGCTAGTATATTACTAATTGGAGGCTCCAACGAAGCCCTCACGTTAATCCTCACCGGACACACTACAAAAATAGATAAATAAATGCTAATCAAAAACATCTGACCATCAAATAAGAAGATTTAGCCATCATTAACCATTAGATCTATTTTATTTTGTGCAAAATTACCCATTTGTGTCGTTATACAAAATAAATCTATTTTCTAAAGATTACTCCAGCCACACATGTAGTTAGTTAATAATAAAATATCGGCATAATTGTAGACTACGATTTAACTTCTTTAGTTGATATATTAATAATGAATAAAATCAGATCTGCTACGTGTAGTTAGTTAATAATAAAATATCGGCATAATTGTAGACTACGATTCAAATTCGTTAGTTGATATATTAATAATGAATAAAATCAGATCTGCTGTGTACATGACGTTCGTTGATGGGTAATAATATTTAATAAAAACAATCCAATGAAATCTTAATAATCTATTTATATGACATCATTTATAATCGATCAACCTCGGCACTTAGGATCCTATAAAAGGAACCACGTCAGCCTCCTCAATGAAGTCTCCACGTTAACGCCGACGGATGTGCTAACAAAAAAGATAAGTGCTAGAAATCCTCACGTTTTTTTTTTTTTTTGAGCATCACGCAGCTTTGTATTAATTCATGGCAAGATTACAATCGATGGCTGCTAGATCAACTAGCCAGTCCGGAAAATCATCAAAAAGAAAAACGAACGATCGGTACATGAAAGCAGAAGAGGCACAAGCATGAGCTACTGAATTTGCCTCCCTATGCACCCAAATCACGAAGAAAATTCATCAAAACTCTTGCCAAGCTCGTAATGTCGACACACAGGCCGCCAATGCACGATCTAGCTGCCCTCGGATCCGCAAGGAGGATTGCAAGTTCTGACTATCAACCTCCAGCAAGCACTTATTGATTCCCACCTCAACTGCAAGCTCGAGTCCTTCTTTCGCCGCAAGGGCCTCCACAGTCAGGGCGTCAGACACGTCGTCCAACCATCGCCCGGCTGCTCCTATCAACTGACCCATATGATCACGAATGACCACGCCCGGCTTGCCCGGTGCATTGATCCTTGGCGAAACCGGCGTCGGTGTTCACCTTACACCATTCAGCGGCGGTCGGCTCCATCTTTTCCCTGATCGGTGGCTTATCGGGTTTCTTCTCCGCCTTCAGCGACTCGTGTCTTGCAACAGATTCGATATGAACCTAGCCATTGTTCCCGGGTCCCAAACATGCCGACCATGCCGCCGGTCGTTTCTTCCTTTCCACAGCGACCACGATCCACAGGCGATGAGAGCCGCTGTCATCTGAGAACATATATCTGGTCGAAAAACATCGGAGGCCCATGTCCGGGGATGCAAGTATGGGATGGACACGCCTCGTAATTTCTTGACCTCTTTCCAAAACAATTTTGCCACCGTGCATTCAAAGAATATGTGATAGAGGGTTTCTGAAGGGTTCCCACATACCTCGCAGTGGCTTTCGCGTTCCACGTGTCTTCTCATCAGCTCCGCCTTCGATGGAAGAGAATTATGTAATACCCTCCACCAGAATACACGGATCTTCGCTAGTACCTCAAGTTTCCGAGCTTCGCCCAGTAGCTCTGATTCGTAGACACCGAAGACTCATTTGAGGTTGCCATCGCCATTGCGGTCTGCTCTTCCTTGAGTACCCGATGGGCCGACTTCACGCAGTAGAAGCCCCTCTTTTCAAAAGCCCAAGCCAGCACGTCCTCATCCAAGACCATGCTCGGCTTAATCCCCAGCACTTTCTGCGCCTCGAAGGGCAAGAAGGAGCTGTGGACCTCCTGCACGTTCCAACTTCTTGTACCGGGCACAAAAGATCATGAACTCTTTTCGGCGGTGGCGTGAGGCATCCCGGACCATTGGCTTAAGTGATCACAGCCCTGGAATCCAGTTGTCCTCCCATATACTCACATCTCCTGGCCCCAAACGCTTGATAACACCCCTGGCAAGGATGTCTCGCCCATGCGAGATCGCCTTCCACGTTGCCGAGCTTCGCCTTTTCCTGGTCGTCGAGAGGAAAGTAGAATCAGGATAATATTTCCCCTTCGACACCCGCGCACATAGCGAGTCCGGCCTCGTAATCAATCTCCACCCTTGCTTCCCCAACATCGCCTTATTGAACAATGTGAAATCTCTAAAACCAATTCCTCCATCCACTTTAGCCCTTGTCAATTTTTCCCCCACCGCCGGTCAGCTTTTATGGTTATCGAGGGAGCTGCCCCACCAATAATTTGGGACAGCCGACGTCATCTTTTGGCACACCCACGAAGGTAGCTTGAAACACGACATTGCATAAGTAGGGACTGACTGAGCATTGGCCTTAAGAAGTACTTCTCTTGCCGCACAACTTAAAGTTTTTTCAGCCCAACCACCAATCATGCCCCTCATTCTTCCTTGCACAAAATTAAAGACCTCATTTGATCCTCTTTCAAGAGACCATGGGAAGCCCTAGATAGCGCTCCCCCCGGTGCCTCGGTTGGAATTTGCGGCCCCCTCGTGCACCACCACCTTAGCATCTTGATCACAATTCGACTAAAAAGATAGCGATTTTCCTTTGTTGACAAGCTGACCGAGCCCCTATTGTAATTGCTAAGAATAGTAGCCACTCTAGCTGCCCCTCTCTCTGATGCTTGAGTAAAAATTAAGTAGTCATCCGCAAACAAGAGATGAGATAGCCAGGGTGACCGTCTGCTCACTCTAACCCCTCTCGAAATATACTGGGGACCAATATTCTTTAGCATTGATGATAAACCTTCCGCACACAACAAGAAAAGGTAAGGTGATATCGGATCCCCTTGACAAATCCCTCTTGAAGGCTTGAAACTTTCTGAAAATTTCCCATTGACACGAACAGAAAAAGACACCGTAGTAACGCATCTCATAATACGTGCGCACCAAGACTCCGAGAAACCCAGTGCCCTCATGATAGCCTCCAAGTACCTCCATTCCACTCTATCGTAGGCTTTTGCCATGTCAAGTTTTTACAGCACAATCACCCGATTTTCCTTTCTTCTTCTTCAAGTAATGGATGCATTAAGTAAGCAATAAGCACGTTGTCCGTTATTAATCTGCCAGGGGACGAACGCGCTTTGCTCCTCGAGATCACCTCATCAAGGATCAGCCTCAATCTGTTGGCCATTGTTTTCGAGCATATCTTGTAAAGAACATTGCACAACGATATTGGCGGTATTGTGACAACTCCTCTGCGGATTGTTTACCTTCGGTATGAGCACCAACACGAGTTTGATTAACCTCCTCTCGGTAGCTCACCCCATTCAAGAAATTGATTACCGCTGTGAAACACATGGCTTGACCAACTCCCAGTGAGCCTGGAAAAAGCCCGCGTTGAAACCATCTACCCCAGGCGACTTCCCCGGCGCCATTTGGAACAGCGCCGTCTCTACCTCCTTCTTGGTAAATGGCTTATCCGAGCATCATTCATCGTAGTTGTCACCTTCCTTGGTACGTGGGTACATACCGGTTCTGGTTGCAAATCATCCCGGCAGTGAACAACTTTTTGTAAAAATCACAAGCTAGCTGCTCGAGATCCTCCTGCTCCGTCAAGACCCGGCCATCATCGAAGTCAAGAGCCCGATACGGTTGGAACGTCCACGAGCTCTAGCTTTTGCTTGAAAAAACTCGGTATTCTGTCTCCTTCTCGAAGCCATGCAATCCTAGATTTGTTTCTCCATCGTCTCTTCACGGGCTAACACTTGTGGATAGCTGAGACATCAGCGATCGTTCATTGTCTGAAGGGCCTCGGTATAAGCTCCCGGACCTCTCTTCCTCTAGCTTTTGTCTCAACTCTTTGATCTGATTTTTTACAGAACCAAACACCTCCTTGTCCCAAGCAATAAGTGAGGACTGCATGGACTCAAGTGCTTTGGCCACCGTCCTCAAGTCACCACCCGATCCTGGATCCCAAACTCGATTAACAAAATCCATATATTCTCCATGCTGTTTCCACATATTTTCATACCGGAATTGCTTTTTCTTTATGCCTCCTCGCCTCGCCACACCAATCTGTCTCTGGCGGATCTCCACAAGTAGACCACAATGGTCAGACTCCACGAGAGGCACATGAAAAACTTCAGACTCCCCTAGCTCGCTCAAGAATTTATGGTCACCCAGAGCTCTATCCAAGCGAACCTTGACATTCCGGTCCGCCTCCTGCCTATTATCCCATGTGTAGGATAGGCCATGAAAACCCAAATCCGCAAGGCTGCGGTCATTCACAGCATCCCGAACGCCGCAACTTGCCCGTCTCTCCCTCTCATTGCCACCAAACTGTTCTCCAACCGAAAGAGTCTCGTTGAAATCCCCTAAGCACAACCATGGAGCATCAGATTGTGCTCACAGAAATCTCATGAGAAACCAACTCTCCTTGCGCCTTTCCCTCCTCGGCTCCCCATAGAAGCCCGTTACTCGCCAGTGTGAGACTCGCAGCCGGTCACAGGACACCAACACATCAATATGCGACCTCGACTTGCTCATCTCCGCAACTACAACGTCCTGACGCCACAGCATCATCAGACCACCACTCATTCCCTCCGACTTGACAACAATGGCGTTTGGGAAGCCAAGGTCCTTTTTCAAGCCGAGAGCACGCTCCTCCCCCATCCTGGTCTCCATCAGAAACACCATCGCGGGCTTTCGCTCCTCCACCACGTGGCGAAGCTCCTGAACTTTTGCAAGTTTTTCTAACATCTAAACAAGGCCTAGGAGTCATCATTATATATCTTCACTCTCACTACTTACATAGCTGATCAAGTGCCTCATAAATATCTGTGTCCGGGTTGTCCTTGTGCTGGTTTTGTAGTGATGATTAAGGCCAGTCTCAATGGGGGTTTCATATGTGTTTCATGCACATTAAATGCAGCGCCACATCAGCAAAATTTCACTTTTTGCATGAAACCCCTAGGAGAGAGAAGGAAAGAGTTTCACTATGGTGAAACCTTTGGACCTGATTTCACATGCGTTGGAAACGTGTGAAACCCCCATTGAGACGAATAGAGTTTCACCATGCAACTATGCAATTAAACCATGCAATGAGAGAGAGAGATTGTGGGACCCTTGAGCCTATGAAACTGTGCATTGAGGGAGACGTCTATTTCATGCCAAAATTTCACATTTTGGAAACCGGGAGGTGAAACTCTCCATTGAGACTGGCCTAATAGTAGAGTTAGCTATACTAGAAGTATGTATCAATAGTGCTTGTTTCCACACCATGAGTTGGTAGAATCTCAGAGTCTCATATTGTGGGGAACCCTGTTTACAATCAATCATAAACCAACAATATCTTGAATTTCCAATCATACTCTAGTATCTAACCATCCATATCCTGTATCGCAACATAATAATCATGGATTGCATATTTCATTCTATCTAACAAAGATGGCCTTTGCGTCTCCACAGGTTCTTCTTCCTCATCCTCCTCAAAAGATGGCCTTTGCGTCTCCACAGGTTCTTCTTCCTCATCCTCCTCAAAAGATGGCATTTGCGTCTCCACAAGTTTCTTGTTTCCCTCCTCCTCGTTCTTGTCATGCCTTATGCTCAGGGACCTATTCATCGTTACCTTATCGGGCCTGTGTTGCCTTACCATCATTGTTGACCCAAGACGATCCTGACCAAAGGGGTCACCTCTCGGAATTATCATCAATGGCTTCTCCTGCTTTTCTCTCACCATTAATGTGTCATCGTGATCCGTTGCATCCACAGGTTCCTTGTGGGACATTGCTGATGCCCTTAAAATCCCTACAGGGTGTATGTCTTGCCGTACTATCAATGGCTTCTCCTGCTTTTCTCTCATCCTTAACTTCCATAGTTGCTCGGAGGAAACCACTTTGTCTTTGGGGGAAAGGAGCTCTTTGTTGCTCGTAGATCCCTCTTTGTTTTCACCTTCCAAGCTCCGGTTGTCACGCAAATCCATCTTGTTACACCCGCTTCTGGTTAAGATGGCAAGCCCCAGTGCGGATCCAAGTGCTAGCTCCATCTTCTCCAGTTCCACCAAGTTTTTCAGTTTCAGCTTAGTCAGGCTCGGGAACCCACCTTCATGGAAGACCAGTTCTTGTGCACCATACGACCCATCTAGCAGCTCCATCTCAGAGAGGTTTGGCAGTCTGGCAACCTTGTCAATGAAGTCCTGTGTCAGATTGCGTGGCCCTGAATCAGACAACGTGAGCTTACCGAGATTGGGCAAGAAAAATGGACCACATGGCGGCTTGTCCAGGCTCCCATGGAGTGCGAGGTCCTCCAGGCTACGAGAGCTTGTGTTGTTGAAGATGCCAGACGGTAGAAGACAGCCGGATAAGCTGAGCGTCACAAGGAACTCCATCTTCTCCAGCGCCGCCGACAACAACGTGCCAGGGTATTCCGGGATGGAGCAGAGTCTTAGTGACCGGAGATAGATCATATGGTTCAATGGGCAGCAGCCGGTGGACGATGACGACCACGCGGCGGCGGGCACCACACCATCGAGCGTCTGCAGATGTTTCAGGTGCGCTCTTGGACACTTGTTGGGCAGGAGCAGCGCTTCGGTGAGCACGTGGCGTAACGCGCCGAGGTCCCAGAACTTGTCGGGGACGCTCTCGACTTGCGTCCCCCTCACGTCCAGAGTCTGGAGGTTGTCCTGATTCCCATGTACCTCAGGTGGACGCTGCCGCCAATCTTGGGATCATGACGCCGTGGAGATCAATCACCCGGAGGAACCGCGAGCCCCGGATGAGCCTAAGCCGAGGCAATTTCTTGGTGTCGTCGATAGAACCGCCGCAAGCGCGCAGGAGCCACTCAGCAGCAGGGTTAATCCCCCAAGAGCCACTCAGCAGGAGCCACTCAGGCCATTGCGAGTGCTGCTCACAATGCAGTTGCACGGCGCTGCCGCTGTTGTCTTGCTCCTCCTTCTCCAGGAAATCACAGAGGAGGGAGCGCAGCTTGGGGAAGCTGTCTGGGATGTCCACGTACGCGTCGACGAAGTTGTGGATGGCGAGGCGGCGCACGGCGTGCGGGCTGAGGACGCTCGCACGGTGGTGGATCTCCAGGAACCCGGACTCATGCGATTCCGCCTGCACGAACGCGTGGAGCAGGCCGTGCACGGTCACCGTGCTGACGCCACCCCTCGCGTCTCTCTCGACGAGCTCGACCAGGCCTCTGCTGACCAGCTCCCGGAGGTATCCCATGCCGACATCCTCCAGGGTCTTCCCCTTGCTCGGCGCGACGAAGCCCTCGGCGATCCACAGGCGCACCATGCGCGCCGCGCCCAGGAGCACGTTCTCCGGCGCGGTCGCCAGGTACAGGAAGCACGACTTGAGGTGGTTGGGGAGCTCCTCGAAGGCGAGCATCCAGAGGCACCGCATCGCCCTGGCCTCACCCGTGGGCGTCTCCAGCTTCTGGCTCAGCACCTCCTTCCACTCGCTCGGGTACGCCTTGGTTCGCAGGATGCCGCCCAGCACGATGACGGCCAGCGGGAGGCCCCGGCAGATGCTGTGGACTCCCTTGGAGATTTTCTGCAGGCCTTCTGGATCCTCCTCCCGTTGCTGCTGCAGGAGGCCGCCACCGCCGCCGTCCACTCGCTCCCCAGAACAGCTTGTCGGTTTGTTTGGGGCTCAGAGGGTCCAGCACCGTAGGCTTCGTCTTGGTGTCGGCGTGCTTCATGTCCTTTGCGCTGAGCTCCGTCGTGATGAGGACTCGGCTCTCCCGGTTGGCTTCGTCTCCGGGCAGCAGGGCAAGCAGAGCGTTCCAGTTGCCAGTGGTGTCCACCAGTCCGTCCAGCACGACGAGGTACCTCCGCCCTTTCAGGAGCTCCTTGAGCTTCTCACCACTGCTCGTCATCGTTTGTGCTGGCGGCGGCAGCGACGACGACGACGACGCTGCATGCATCAGCATCAGTGGTGGTGGTGTTGCCTGTAGTGTCACCACCAACCTGTGGCCGGATATTCTCCCAGATCATGTCCACGTACTGCTCGAACCCGATGCGAGGAGGGGAGGCAAATCCAGGAGACCACCTCAAAGCTCTTCCGGATCTTACGGTCATTGTACAGCTTCCTTGCCAGCCTTGTCTTGCCCGTGCCACTTGCTCCAAGGATGGAGATGACAGGCCGGTGGGTGCACGACCCATCGGTGTGCCGGATTTCTTTTTGAGTGCCTTAAATTCTTGCATCCTCAAGTCAGTACTGCAACCCTCAATATCCCTGCACAAGCCACCACATTGGTATATAGTTAATAATTTTTTTTTCTCTCTCCTTCAAACTTTCGGCCACCAGTAATGAATACATGGCCTGGTCAGGTGTTTCATTCCACTATATCTCTTCACAAGCAAAGTTTTGGATCAATTTGCATTTTCTTTGTCAAACAATTGTCCATAAATAATGAAACATATGGTTCAAAATTTTGATATAACCCATAAAACACAAATTGTACCCCCCCTACTTTCCAAATCGTAAGTCCTTCTATTTTTTCTTTTCTAAAAAAAATAATAGACCTATATCTAACATATATCTAGGTGTATAATAAAATCTATGTATCTGGAAAAGCGAACAACTAGCAATTTGTAATGGAGTGAGTACTAGCTACTAAGAAAACCCACCAGCAGACAAGTCATGTGCCAAGAATTTTATTTATTAGATCCACGAGGACCATATAATAATGGAGAGAGGCCCGTTGTAGCATAAACATCATTGAAAATTTTGATAAAAATAATGTTTGCCTTGAGCAATCACAAATCTTTGTCCTTATTGGCAGCAGCAGTGTTACATTTTTCCCGCCTTTGATTCCAATGATGTTCTTCCCACAAAAATTAAGTTGCAAATATGAATTGTTACCAAGATTAACTAAAACCAGCAAACAATAGCACTCTTGTTGCCATTATTAGTCATTGTAAAGGTTGCCTATTGCCTTGCATGCTAGTTCTATCAATATGAAAAATATTAACATCTACTCTGTATAGTATATATAAGAAGAAATAGAAGAAAACATGTTGCAACTAATTACAACTAGTTGCTTCCCTCAAAAAAGAGTTGCTTCCCTCAAAAGAAAAGTACAACTAATTGCTACTAGTTGAGTAACTTAATACGGTTGGCGAAAACATTAGCAGTGTTTGCATACCAGACAACACCCATGGTTGATTGACTCCAAAGTTCCGAAGGAGAGCTTTCAATTTTGTAAGTTTCCTTGATCTCACTAATTTCTTTGATCCTTTCTTCTATCTTTGTAATGTCCCTTGAAAGCCCATGCCTTACAAAAAAGCTGTGTGCAATATCAAAGATCCTTGTTAATATACGATGAGTCACGACAAGCAATTTTTTGTCACTAATTTATACTCCAAACTACTATAAATTGGACCAAGCTAAATTCATCCTCCATATTGCATTTATCTGAACTTACATACATGTCAACATTTTTGCATTTCAAAAATATTAGTTAAAATTTTTTAAAAAGTTTTACCTTGGTTGCCCATAATTAATTATTAGGAGCAGCCACATTTCCAAAGCACCTACTACTACTACCACTACTACTAATTGTTTCATAATGCTTGGTGTACAGCCACATCTTTCCAAACACACCAACTACACTTGAGTGATACTATCCAAACAAGGCCTAGGAAGAAATTAGTCCAATTAGTTTCAAAAATAAATTAGTCCAATTACCTTATTAACTGGCATTATTAATATGCTTATGCGAGCATTCCAAACAAAAGGGAAAAAAAAAAAAAACTAAAGAGCATGCCTTATTAAGCTTATGCAAGCATTGCTTGCTCGTCCACAACAACAGATCAAAACGCATGCAATTCCTCTAGGAAATTAAGCATGGGTTGAAAAGAGGACAGATCGCAGGAGTAACCTATACCTGCACGGCGAGGCCATTGAGCAGGTTGACGGCGGAGTGGTACCACCAGGTGCGGCCCGATCTCCCATTCACCTGGAACTGGAAGGCCTCCACCTTGAGGTGGAACTCGTCGACGGCGTCCTCCATGTCGAACACCACCTGCCGCGTCTCCTGCGACCACAGCAGCAGCAGCTCGGAGGCGCGGCCACGGCGCTGCTGATCGGCGCCGCGGACCTGCACCTGCAGGTAGCCGAGGCCCCGCCGCAGGACACGGATCTGGTCGTCCACCTTCAGCAGAGCCGTCACCTCGGCGGACGCCACCTGTTGTAGCTTCGAGAGCACGACCGACACCCCGGCGTCCACCATGGTTGTTGCACTTGTTGGGTGCTATCAGTAGCTCGTCCTATCTACTATCACTTGCCACTAGTCAGATGCAAGCTTGACCTCATATCACAGCTCACGAGTCGTCTCCTTCTACACACCGAAGCTAGTTTTTATAGATAGATTGCCCCTCATAGCGTGAATTTCTTTTGACTTCTGCTTTGCTGGCATCTCGAGCTAGGTACCACCTAACTTTGAGGATACAGAAAAAAGTATATTTGGGGCAGTCCCAATGGTACAAAATATACACGATTTCCATGATACCACATTACCAAAAAATCATCTATAGAAACTAACCTGTACAATGGCTGGTTTCTTCAGGATGGCACTAATCAGCGAACGTTCACTGGTAAGCTAACCAGTGAACGATTTCAGACATTATGCAACTTTCCTTTTTTGGCAAAAAAATATTTCTGTAACTTTCTTTTTGAAAGTTTTCTATTTTTAGTAAAAAGAAAACGGGTTATAAAGCTACACACATAATTTTTTGTTGGGACTGGCCCAGCCCAACTCTCCTGCCCTACCCCTGTGCCGCCCCTCCCTCCCGGCGCCGCCAACTCCCCCGCTGCCCCAAGCCGCCGCCCGGACCGCCACCGCCCCCCTCAAGGCGGGCTGTGACACGTGGTATACGGAGACCGGGACGATTCCCACCACCGATGGCTTCCGAGATGCACGAGTTCTTCATGGCTCTCAAGCGTCTTCTCGACGACAACTTCGAGAAGATCGACCGCCGCTTCAACGAGATTGAAGCCCGCCCGCCCGCATGGAGAACACCCCGCCGACTCAAGATCCGTCTTCCACCGCTCCGCTTCGACACCGACAACCGAGGCGGCGCGGCCATGCGCCGCCGTTGGCCAAAGGGCGCCCCGAGCGCCACCATGAGCACTACCCTCGTCCCCCGATGGCGCAACCGGCGGCGACACCGACCCTGCCATCCGCCGGTGCCAAGGCGGTATCGGCGTCGACCGAAAGCGACCTCCGGTCATCATCGGCATTGCCATGGATGACAACTCTACACCGGCCACCGCCTCCCCAACGCCGCCATCCGCGGCGGCTAGGGCGCCGGTGAGCGGCGCACATAGTCTTCTTTGGCGGCACCTGCGGCCAGATCAGGGCCCGACTTCCCCTCGTACTCTGCCGGTGACGCTCCCACCTCCACAATTCATAGCCCGACTGGAGGTCCCGACGTACGACGGTAGCGACGATCCCGACCTCTAGATCAGCTAGATGGAGATGCTCTTCGAGATCTGAGAGGGGCCTCGACCCAGAGTTCCAAGCTCGGTATGCGCTTTCAATCGGCGGGGTGTTGTAGAGCTCGGTTCAACAATCTGTCGAGGGGAGGAGACCGTTGGTTGAGTGGGGACGTCTTCACGCAGCGCTACCTAAGGCGCGATTTTGGGACACCCATCGACAACAACACCAGCGGCGACCTGGCACTGCCATAGCAAGAGGGCGACCGGGGCGACTACATCGGCGCTTTTGAGGCCTATGCCACACGCATGGACCTCCCAAGCCCGCTACACCGCGTCCACCTCTTCGTCAGCGGGCTCCGCACCCCTCTCCGAGAGGCTCTGACGTGGGAGGAGCCACGTATGACGCATGAGGCCATCGACCTTGCGCGTCAGTACGACGCCCAACCCCCAAACTCGCCATAAGTAGCGGTGGCCAGCGTGTCGTCAACATTGACACCAACATCGACAAGGCGCTCGAGGCCGGGCGCGGCGAGCAGCGCCTAGCCCCGGCCATGGGCGCCATCGACGACAGGGGTGTCACTTTCGACCTCCTCGCCGAGCTACACGGGAACCACGACAAACCAGGAACTCGCAATCATAGTGGGTGCCATCGAGCTTGAGGCGACAGCTCGAGTGGGCGATGTATAGCGGCATCGTGAGCTACTTCCACCGCTACAATGTCCCGATAGCTTCCACCCTGCTACAGGACCTCTTATTGCAGCAAGGAGTTCGCCTACATGGCCCGGCGGTGGGCTTCCACCTCCCGGCGACCCCACGGATCAGCGGGCCTTCGGCAAGCATCCGCTCATGGGGGTGCTCCCGCACGTCACCCTCAACGACGTCACAGTGCTCCTCTTCAACGACAACGGGCAAGAGTTCATCCATGTCGACAACGTGACCATCTACTCTCCAGATGACAGCGCCCCCCAGCTCGAGATGATCGTCTGAGACTACCGGCGACCTCCTCTACGGCCGCCCTCTTTGCGCTTCACCCGGCGCCGTTTTTCGTTGACCCGTCACATCTTTTGCGGGCAAATACATGCCCGGTGCATGCTGCTACGATCTCACGCCATCCCGAGCCCTCCAGCCTCCTAGCGGGCGCTACACACTTGACAGTGTCATGAGTGGCGCCATCATGGAGGCGGACAGTCGCTAGGCCGGTTGTGCGCCCTCCATTCGGCTACAACTTCAGCATCTACATCGCGACCCTGAACCGACTTCACCCGGACGACGGCGCCCTCTTCGTCAATGAGTTCAACGACAAGATGGGTCAACTCTAGCTCGCTACGGCCTAGACATCACATGTGGGTTGGCCGACGCGCGTGGACGTGTCGCCTCGGCGAATGGTGGGGAGATGTCACGGCCAGAGACCAGCCCAGCCCGAGAGGGGGCTAGGCGCGACCCGGTCGGCCGGGCGGACCAAGAGGGGCGGCGCGCACGCCCGAGGGCAGTGCTACCGTCGCCACCACCTCCATCATCCATGTCATGGTCGTTTCGGATTAGAATTAGGACTTTTTAGTGTGAAGGGGATATTCCACTCTATAAGGAAATTTTCTATTAGGAAAAGAATAAGGATTGCTTGTAAAAGGTATTCCAACTCTATAAGGAAACCTTTAGAGATGGCTTGAGATACAAGTCCCATAGGAGGGCTATATAAGCAAGGAGGATTTAATCTCTTCGGGACAAGCAAATAAAAAAAATATTCACCCAACTCTCTTGCCCTACCGCTTGTGCCACCCCCTCCCGCTCCCCCCCGCCCCGTTGCCCCAAGCCGGCTGCGGCACAAGGCACCGCGCCGGCACCGTCATCGCCCCCCGGCGGATGTGACATTTTGTCTTTAACTTCTACGTATAATTTATACATCTAACTTATACACATGACTTACATGATCTTCAACGTTACAAAACTATGCACATAACTTATACATATAACTTATTACATCAACCACATAACTTACACATGTTGCAAAAATTACATATGACTTTTATGTGTAAATTAGGTTATATTCATAAGTTAATATAAATAAACTGTTGTTATTAAAAATGGATACACCGTTCGAAATTATAAGAATTTAAAATAAATATTTTACTTTTTTTCACTTGCATCGGACGGAAAGAGCTCGCATGTCGGCAAAAAGCGGCAGCCGGCCGAGGCATGGCGCCGCAGAAAAAAGGAACGAGAAGGACATCTTTGGATCCTGCACTAGATAGGTAACCGGTGAACATTCAACAAAATGGAATAAATGTTGTTTTTTTCTCTCTCTACCTTAATCTCTTCCACCATCGGATGCTCCCTATCCCCTCGTGAACTATGCCAACCAAAGCCCTAACGCGCAGCCAGCGGTGGCCGTACTAAGCGCCGCACGCGCCCGGCGGCAAACAGCAAAGCAACCGTGCGAGCAAGCACGGGTGTGGTGGTCCAGCAGCAGCCGGACGGCGCATAGCGCACGCCACGGCTGCTACGGGGAATGCACGCGGTGGCACGAATGAAACTATGCACGGTGGCGAGGCACGAGCGACTTGGATGTTTTGCCATTAGGACGCACGGGAAAGCGGATCGGACCATGAAGGAAATGATGAGCAGTCCATAGTAGAAGCTTTCACGAGCAGTGACCCCAAGATGGTGGACCTAAGGAACCAGATGTTTGCGGGCTCGTGTGCGGCCGACACCTGCACTAGGGCAGTTGGTCCCGACAACCCGAGGACCCCTAAGGTACCCGGTCGATGACATCCTTGAAATGAGAAGGTTTTCGCTCTAGGTACCAATCAGTATGGAAGGAAAGAAGAAGACCGTGGCTGAGGGATGGGCATACCCTGCTGGGTCTAAAGAGATCGGCTTCTTCAACAAGGATGGTGGCATAGTCACGAGCCCTCCCAACTATGTCGCCGCTACCATAGGCCGGGCGGCGAAAGAGTTTGAAGATGATGAACTTGAGATGGACAATCCATTTGGGGTCAAGTTTCTTGGACAAGCTATTGGTTACAAAGTTCTTTGGAATACGGACGACATTCAGTTGGAGATGCCGACGCCGGCATCAATGGACTCAATGGTGCAGACGTCGGCATCACAGCCCTCTACGGTATCATCATCTCCCCCGTTTGGCAATGACGGTGGTGGCGATGATGACGAAGATGGTGGGATGGCAAAGACAACAAAGGATGCCAAGGCAGTGGCCCTCCTCACCACAGTTTGCCTCAAAGCTCGCCTATGGAGAAGGCACCGCCTAGTGACGAGATGCCACCTGTGGAGAAGACACCACCAGGTGCAAACTCTCCTCATCCACCTATGACACTTTAGGAGAAGACACCGCCTTGGGAGAAGATACCACTAGCTACAAGCTCTCCTTGCGTCCCTACGCCACCTCAGGAGAAGACACAACCAGGGGCAAGCTCTCCTCGTCCCCCTACGCCACCTGGGGAGAAGACAGTGCCTACAAGCAGTCCGCATCCAAGCTTGAGGAATGCGGTGGAAACAACAGAGGCATCACCGGGGGGACACGACACCACCTTACACTCGAGGCCTCCAACCGGCCGACACTGCGGCCGGCAGGGGGGAGGAGAAAGCAGCTAGGGATAAGACACCTCCTCCACCCCTGCACGGAAGCCAGGCGGCGGAAGCCAGTGTCCTCCCACACCGAGAAAGCCTACATTCGATGAAGAGGAGTAGGCCATACCCAAGAGGCAGTCCACACCCGAGAAGCTCCCATACACGACTAAGTTTGAAAGGTATGCAAACAACGATACAGACTATAATATGTTATTAGCTACTTCTTTTCACACCCAAACATTTGAATCCCTGTTGTTCCAGTCCAAAATCACCACTTCATGCATGTGTTTCCCATCTCGGACGAATGCCCCGGTCACTATGAGTATGCGAAGTTCTTGATACCTAAGGCCCAGCTAATCATTAACGATGAGTCTTGTGAGCCAAGGAGGTTCATGGTATATGGAGTGCAAAAAACGCCGCTTGACGGTAGTTCACGAATTAACCGTGACCACCTATACGTGACAAGCACGTTTGCCTGCCACGCAAAATCAAATTTGCCCGCCATGGTGAAGATTTGTGTACTAGTGCAAGCAGGCACATGCAAATGCGGTCCCCACGTGCATGCACATTACCAGGCTCGAGGCGGCCTTCAGCGGGCGCGTGGTACGCACGACTTCAAGCGTAGACTTACTAGCATGTGGGGGTAGGTTTACGTAGACGCAAGGCTTCAAGCGTAGACTTACTTAGCATGTGGAGCGTAGACTTACATAGCATGTGGAGCGTAGACTTACTTAGCATGTGGGGTTAGGGTTTACGTAGACGCACTAGCATACAGGCGCAGTGTTTTCTTTTATTCAAGTGGAGGCAAGTTGCATGTAGACGGGGCATGCATAGGGCGGGTTTGCTGATGTGCAGGGTGCATTGGGCGAGCGTGCCAGCCTGTGTCTCGTACTAATGGTTCCCATTATTATATAGTTCATCTGTTCTTTAATCCATCAGGTCTGCAGAATAAAGCAAATAATAGAACAAGGTCTTGGTCTTCGTCAAATTAAAATCTGGATTGTATATTATATATTCCGCGTCATTAACGATCACATGCCCTTCACTAATCAAATGGCCGAGGGACATGTTAGGTGAAGTTAGCCAACACCATAACTTATCTTATAAGATACTACTATATACTTGCAAAGTTACATAGACACTATATATATAGAAATTAAAATTTGCTTCATATTCCTATACGTATGCAATATTTGTCATATAGTTTGTTTCCAAAAAGTTTTTTGACTTATGTGCTTGCTGCTTGAGTGTGTAGATTTAAGATGTGCATGTTTAGATGTGGGTGTAATGGACCTGAAGTATGCATCGTGTAGCCTATAA
Organism: Hyparrhenia diplandra; assembly: GCA_015847255.1. NCBI lineage: Eukaryota > Viridiplantae > Streptophyta > Magnoliopsida > Poales > Poaceae > Hyparrhenia > Hyparrhenia diplandra. The sequence continues at coordinate 153,481 of JADLZK010004837.1, forward strand.
ATAGATTCGGATTAAAGGCCTTCAATTCGGTAATTACTAATGGTAAATTACCGGTTAAACACGGAATCTTCAAAAACGATCGCAATAGGGAAAAATTGCTTCAGCTACCGTTTCCATTGAAGCCTGGTTTTCAAAAATCAGAAATGATCATTTTTGTTTTCATCCCTACGTATCAGACATATGTTGCAGTTGTAAGCGCATATTTAAGATGTTTCATCTGTTTCAGATGTGAGAGAAGAACCTATAATTAGCTTTTCGGGAAATTTCCAAACGAACAATTTCAACTAATAAGTCAATAAATGGGAGCGAGTGTCATTAAGTGGCCTATCAGAATACATGTAGCAACCATACGCACTTGGCTGAGAGAGGATCCATAAAGAGTATGTTGCAAATGTAGTTATCTGAATGTTGTACACACAAACCCATTTTTGTAAATATGTCCAGACCCCATTTCTGGACATTTCTAGCGTAGGCTTACTAACATGTGGGGTAGGTTTACGTATACGCACTAGCATACAGGCGCAGTGTTTTGTTTTATTCAAGTGAAGGCATCTTGCATGAAGACGGGGCATAGGGCGGATTTGCGTGTGAGATGTGCAGGTGCAGTGGGTTTTTTATTGCAGGCGCGTTGCAGACAGATGAGGTGGACGGGATCGACGGGAGTGCGCAGTAAGGTGGCGAGGCAGCAAGCGCGGGGGCATCTCGCGTCCCGATATTATATAGTTCCATTCTAAAGTCCAGGTCGTCTTCTGTTCTTTAATCCATTAAGTCTGCAGAATAAAGCAAATAATAGAACAACGTCTTGGTCTTCGTCAAATTAAAATCTATCTGGGTTGTATATTACATATTCCGCGTCATTAGGGATCACATGGCCCTTCGCTAGTCAAATGCCCGAGGGACATGTTAGGTCAAGTTAGCCAATACCATAAATTATCTTATGAAGAGACTGTACGTATTGTGATTTTTTTTTGTACCAGTGGCCGATTGGGCTGTTACCATGTGGACTACCCTGACAAAATAGCTAAGGATGCAGACTCATGATTTTTTATTGTTGTTTGTTTCAATCACGGATGGGGTACGGTGGTTCCGTGACTGCATCTAGATCCACGGATATATGGGTGGTTCTTGTGGATGGTACGTGGGGTCAAATTAATTACTAATAGCGAAATGAAGCTGACGTCACCTATTATACTTGGCTTGCTGATGTCATCATGCATGGTGAGATCAAAGGACAAATTAACAAGGCAACCATCCTTCACGATCGACACTTTCTTGGCATTGCTTGGCCGACGTGAATCTCGACGCTAGGAGAAGGGTCAACGAGCTGTGTAACCTGGGCCGATTTGTCCCTTGTCATGTCGATTCTTTTGGGAGGGCCAGCACGGCCCATTGGTATTTCTCCGGTCCATATTTTAAGCCGATATATGGACCGCTTTGGATTCTATGAGATTTTATAAAGTTTTATAAAAAAAAAAAAAAAAAGGAAAACATATAAGTAGATACCGTGTTTTTTTGCAATATGGATGCTGCCGTATATTGTCGAATACGAACGGGCGTCACTATTTCGCGGAAACCAATTTTTCCCATCTAGGAAAGTATTAATTAAACCTCCTTTCCACTTTTGGAAAATCGGAAGAGGTCAAATTCCCTCTCTCTTTGGCCTGCAACACAATCTATTTCTCTTTCTCAATCGCAGATTGGACTTTTTTTTTTTTTTTTTTTTGAAAACCACGCACCACAATTTTTTTTTCTCTTAACGGCTTCTTTATGTATAGATGCAGGAGTTAAGTTACACTAGATGACTTAAAAACATAAATTTCAAGAAATAACTTACACACATAAATCATTCTCTTTATCTTTTAGGTTACCAGCTTTTTCTTTTTCTTTTTAGAAACATAAATCATTCACGGACAGTGGAATAGGGTTAAAAAAAGGGTGGGGAGATGTAAATAAAATCAACTTTTACATTGTACTAGGTAAATGCAACAGGTGTTGTACTCCATTTGAGATTTTCCTTCAACATATTTTTTAACAACATTCCAGGATTCTATCTTTTCAAGCATCTTATTCTAGACTTCTGAAGCTTAGCTTGTCAAACTACTGATGCTCCCTCATCAAGAAGCCATATGTTGTGGCCGCCCTTCCTTCGTTGGTTCCTACCTACAGTTGTTTTACAGCTCTGGCCTTGCTAGCAGCGGTTTACATCCCTCCAGGGTCTCCTCAGGAGTCATGTTACTGCAATCCCACAGTGTTGTTTGTAGAAATCTGCTAATAAATACATTAGTTACAAGCCAAGTCATACTAATTTGCTCGTGCAATAAATAGTCTGACCATTGAAGTTTTCTTGGCGGCCAAATTGAATGGGAAGTAACTGCACCTTGACCACAGGCTCTACCTTCGTTCTTTGTATGATGAGTCTACTGTGATGTCCAAATTGGCAAATATAAAATTCCAGAGGAAATCCATAAGCATATAAACAGATTGACAAATTAAAAATTTAAAAGTTCAGATAAAATGAAAAACTATACAGATTGACAAATTGGCATATAAACAGATTGACAAATCTGTCATGTACAGATTGGCAAATATAAAAGTTCAGATAAAAGACAAAAGCATATAAGCAGATTGACAAATGAAAAATTTAAAAATTTATCAAATATTTTCTATGGGAGACACAATACAGAGTTAAATCTCTCAAAAATTAAAAACTATACAGATTACATATTATCAGATTACTCATAGGTAACCTCTTTCAAAAATTACATCAGTCCATCATTAAAATTACAGTAAAACTAAAGTGTAAATTTAAATATAAGATAATATAATTAGAAAGACACTAACCTGTTTCCTTTGTCAAAAAAACACGAATCTTAAAGTTTAACATGGACGGTCCAGAATTAGACAGATTCAAAGACAAAGAAATCTGTCGACACAAAAATAGCAAGCATCAAATCGAATGAAGCAAATAGCTATGTGCATCACTTGAACCATGGTGGTGCCAGTGCCTGATGCATTACAAAGAACACAAAAAGAATCACTTGAACCAAATACTAAAGTGTACTTAAGGAAAGTTCAGAGATGTGAAAAACCAAGTAACAACTTGATTCCTGAATTTGTTTCCTGGAACTGTAAAGAGCAACGTTTTTATGGAATTTTGAACTAAAATGGCCATGCACGGTTGTATCCAAAACCCATAAGAGCTTTGGTTAGTACAACCGATGAGACAAAATCAGATTTTTATTGCTGGCTCAGAATGTCAAAAACATAGCGAAACAGCTATGCATAGTAGTAAAGCAGTGACCATCATCATAAGATTTTTAGTTAGTACAGCCAAAATAACCCTATGGGCACATCCATGTTCAGAGCCCAAAATGAATCATCTGAATTTCCTGTTGGCTCAAAATGTACCAAACATATGCTAGTTCTCAGTCTCACCCCCTAAATCTTAACGGATCATTATCACTTTTCCACCAAACCCAAATTCACTAAGAACCACATGAGTAAGAGGTTGTCATATCAGGATGTCAAGCCCGCGCGAATTGATCCCCGACGAACTCCGCAGCCGGGCGGCGCTTAGAGGGGTCGGTGACATCAAGCCGGTGGAAGTAAACCTCGGTGTCGCCTATGGCGCAACTGATGCGCTCGGCCGCTTCTAAACCCCTCGCCTCATTCCTCGCCATCGGGCGACCCTCGGCCTTAAACGAATTTCCTGCCGGCACGTCTCCGGCTTTCGACCCCCTTGTTCCTCCGGTCACTAGCGCTTTCCGATTGTGCGGCAAAAGGCTATGGAATTACTTACATGCTCGGTGGCATACGTAACAAAAGGGATGAGGGTGATTCATTCGGGCGCATCTCTTGCTCGAGGGCTCAAAGCCGCCGCCGCCGCCGCCGTCCGTGGCTCCTCTCGGCCTAGCGAGTGTGCGAATGCGGTGTGTGCACCTCTCCCCGATAACGGCCCGACGACATCCGCCTATTTTCTTTGCAAGACTGCTCGCAACCTTAGGCCCTAATCAAAGCGGGCGTAGCCGGCGGCGTGGTTTAGGTTTAGGGGCGAGAGGCGGTGGCCCGCGACATGGTGGCGAGCGCCCGTGCGTAGGCGGCGCGATTGAAGAGGTAACCGGCCGGGGATAGGTGGTGCTTGGCCGGCGCGGCGAGGAGGCACGGAGCGGGAGGCGGAGGAGAGGAGCGGTTGCCACGTGCAATCGGACGGAAACGGAAAGGGAACGGGCGGGAAAGTGCGATGAAAAGGGAAGGAGAGGAGGCGGTCGGATCGACAAATGAGATAGGAAACTCGCGGTCGGCCGTGGAAAAGGAATTGGGTAACTCAAACATAAATAAGTTAAGGATACAAGTTATGAGCAATAACTTAAAAAAATGCAAGTCAAACATAATTGTTTGCACACAAAACTTAACTATGCAAGTTATATAAGTGTAAATTAAACATAACTTATCACCGAGTACTCTCTAACTTCTAACGTATAACTTATAGTGTATAACTTATAGAACATAACAATAAGACCAAACTACAAGATGTATCCTATAACTTATACGAGATAACTCATAGTGTACAACTTATAGTGTATAACTTACACAACATAACAATAAGACCAAACTACGACATGTATTGTCTAACGTATGCGTATAACTTATATTGTATAACTTATATAACAAAATAGTAAGACCAAACTATGTCATGTACTCTCTAACTTATATGTATAACTTATCGTGCACAACCTATAGTGTATAACTTACATAACATAACAATAAGACCAAACTACGACATGTACAGGTCTAACATATGCATATAACTTTTATTGTATAACTTATACAATAAAATAGTAAGACAAACTACGGCATGTACTCTCTAACTTATATGTATAACTTATAGTGTACAACTTATAGTATATAACTTACATAACATAATAACAAGACCAAACTACGACATGTACTATCTAACTATGTGTATAACTTATAGTGTATAACTTACGAGAACATAACAATAAGACTAAACTATGACATGTACTATCTAACATATGCGTATAACTTATATAACAAAACAATAAGACCAAACTATGGCTAGTGAGTTAATTTAATATGTCCAATGAATCCCGGAGAACACTCATCGATCACCCCTTGAATCGAACCTCGACAAGGTCACCCCGAAGATGGCGGGAAGGAAACACTAGTACCTAAACACTTTTTGGTGTAGGGCAAAATATGTTTTTGGTGGCGGGCAAGTGTGCCGTCACCAAGTAAAGGTCCTGAAAATAAATTTTTTGCGTGACGGGCGAGTGCCCGCCACGCTTATTCAAGCTTGCGTGGCGGGCGAAGGTACATGTGCCCGCCACGGTTAACAATTTCGAAAAAAAAAAAACGAAACCCTAGATAGGCCCGCCAAGCCCATCCATGGGCCCGCCGAGCCCATCTAGGGTTAGGGGATCCGCCGAGTGGATCCGGCGCGCCGCCACCTCCGCCGCCTTCGTCACCTCCGCCAGGGAATACGCGCGAATCCGCCGCCGTCGGGAGGACCCCGCGCCCGGATCCGCCGCCGGGAGGGAGGAGGCAACGCGAGATCCACCGTCGGGAGGACCGCCCCGCGCCCGGATCCGCCGCGAGATCCGTCGTCGTTGAGCCGCCGCCGCGCGATCCGTCGTCGTTGAGCCCGCCGCCGCAAGATCGGCCGTGGTGGGACGCCGCCACCGCCCGATCCGCCCGTGGTGGAGCCCGCCGTCGTCGAGCCGCCGCCGCGAATCTGCTGCGTCGTTGAGCGCCGCCGCGAGATCAGCCGTGGGGGACGCCGAGGCCGCGAGATCCGCCTTGGGGGGCCGAGGCTGCGAGATCCGCCGTGGTGGCGCCGAGCCCGCCGCCCGAGCCCGCCGCCGCGAAATCCGCCTCGCCGCTAGTGGCCTCGCGCCGGGCCCGCCATGGCCGCCCGTGGCAATCGCGCCGAAACTCGCCGCCAACCATGCCGAGGAGGGAGGACGCGGGAGGAGGAGGGGCGGTGGATGGGAGCGGAGGGGGGAGGGAGGACGGGAGGAGGAGCGGCGCCGGTGGATGGGAGCGCCGGCGCCGGGAGTAGGAGCGGTGGGTTGGGAGAGTTGGAGCGGGCGGGAGAGAAGAAGGGGATCGGCCGAGACTAGCCGAGAGAAACCCTAAGTGTGAAGTGTAAGTATATATAGGTGGCCCGGTAGAAATATGACTTGGGCTTTGCATTGGGCCTGGTATATTTCGCGTGACGGGCGTTTGTAAGTTGCCCGTCACGGAAAATAGAAGCATTTTGCGTGACGGGCACCTTATAAACGCCCGCCACGGTAAATTGATTTTACGTGGCGGGCAAAATTGTTCGTCACGCAAAAAAAAAACGCCCGCCACGAAAAAAATCGAGCCATTAACCGTGGCGGGCAAATTCAATGCCCGCCACGGAAAAGATTTTTGAGGGTCACGTAAAATGATTTCGTTACTAGTGAAAGCTGGGATGAAAGGTTCCATACTACCAGAATCTTAAGAATATGTGCCATGATGAGTTGATGGCAACTACCTGTAACAAAATTTCCATATATAGATGTTCTTTGCTCATTGCAAATGACATTCATAGGATACACATGATAGGCAAAAGGAAAGGAACTAACCTCTCAAACAAATATTTTAAGTCATCTTTGTGCATCCCGAGTGGCTGCAAAATAAGACATGAAAAAATTATTATGTCCGATGAGACATGGTCCGTGAGGATAAAATTTGACCTATGCCGAACACATCCTTGGAGGAAGTCACATAATAATAATAATTCATTATTCAAAAATTACACGCACATGACATGATGTGTAACATTTAAATGAAAGAAGCTCTGCTATAGTTAGAGTACTAACGAGGATATGTAACATTCACTACTACAAAATTGAACTTGCATGGTGTTTATTTTTTATTTTTCCGTGACGGGCATTTAGAAAACCGCCACGGAAAATAGTTGACCCGTAGCCCCCAGGCGGGGGAAAGACCGCCACGGTTAACCGATTAACCGTGGCGGGCATTATAAGAAAAACCCGCCACGGTTAATGCTAATTAACCGTGGCGGTTATTTTTACAAAGACCGCCGCGGTTAATCGGTTAACCGTGGCGGTTTTATTACAATGGCCGTCACGGTTAATCACCATTAACCATGGCGGTTTTCTTACAATGCCCGCCACGGAAAAAGTCCGGGCTATAAATACAGCCCCAACCTTCTTCTTCCCCACGGGATTTCGCCATTTTCTAGAGTTTTGAGCTTCAAAACTCGAAAAACACCATTTCATTCGGGGGGGGAAAGTTTTGCCCTTGGTTTGATTGAAGTTTGGCACCGCTAGGGGTATTTCTCCTCTTTCTCCCCTCTTTTCTCTCCCTTTCTCTCCCTATGCATGGTTGAATGTGGTTTGTGCTCTCTCTCCCCCCCTCTCTCTCTCCCTCTCTCTCCCTTTCTTTTTTGAGATCTAGTATCCCCTCTCTCTCTCTCCCTCTCAAGCTAGCTCCTCTCCCTCTCTCCTCTCCTTCTCTCTCTCCCTCCCCCTCTCTCCCTCTCCCCCTCTCTCCCTCTCCCTCTCTCCCCCTCTTTCTCCTCCCCCCTCTCTCCCTCTCAAGTTTAGCTCCTCTCCCCCTCTCCTCTCCCCCTCTCTCTACTCCATCTCTCTCTCCCCCTCTCTCTCTACTCCCTCTCCCCCCTCTCTCTACTCCCCCCTCTCTCTCTTTCGTATTCCTCTTTTGCACTTTAGTTTACACTCTCTAATCATCGATCGCTCTCTTTGCTTTGGTTTAATTAATTTGAGCAGGCCGTCATGGCGCCGAATAGGGATTGGATGTACAGGCCGAGGATGAGTTTGGATTTCGTTGATGATGTGCGAAAGAAGTTTATGCCCGTCGCGCAGAAGCATCGAATCAGTCAGGGTTCGGAAGTAATGGTGTGCCCGTGCTATCAGTGCAAGCATATGTTCTTACACAAGGATGACGACGTCGTGGAGCACTTGCTGCGGTATGGTTTCATCAAGGAGCCGAGATACACCGTGTGAACGTATCATGGTGAAAAAGAACCCGAGTGGCGCGCCGGTTCATCACGGAGGACCCCGCCGACCGCAACGACGGAAACAACGGTGGTGGACGAAAGGACGAGAACAAATTGATAATCGTGATTACATCACCGTAGATGAACCGCTTGAAGACATGCCGTAAGACAATGCGGTGGAGATGATGGTGAGCGGTCAAGTAGTTGATGACATGTCACCCGAGGATGCTGATCTTTTCGAGGATATTGCCAACCTCAAAGATGAAGATGACGTGTTGTTTGGCAATCCAAGATGGCTCGAGAATTTTAGACAGATGAAGCAGACGGCAATTGACCCTCTCTACAAAGACGATGGCAAATGTCCGAAGCATTGCGGTGCTACGTTTTTAACCTAACGATGTTGATCTTTGAAGGCTCGCCACGGGTGGTCGACACGAGCTTCAATGACTGCATTACGGGTCCTCGGTGACTTTGTTTTTACCCGAGGGGAATAAGGTGCCCGCCAATACCTATCGGGCGAAAAAGCTGATTCGTCTTGTGGCGATGAAGCTTAAGAAGTTTCATCGCGTGCCCCTAACCATTGCATTCTATACAGGGGTAACTATGCGGACTTGCGGAAGCTGTCGCGTTGCGGCGATAGTCGTTACAAGAGGAATGCCGGGTGTCGTGCCACCGGCGAGGAGGGACCGTCGAGAGGGCCCAAGAAGCGAAGGCGGCCGGGCAAGAAGAAGCGGATGCCACCTCCCGAGGACGAGGAAGAAGAGGGTTACACCCGAGGAAGATCCCCGCCCTATCGGTGTGGTACCTACCCGTGCTCGATCGCTGCGTGCAATTTTTGGGAACCCGGAGGATGCCAAGGCGATGTCCCGGCATGCATCGGCGGAACGCACGAAGGGCGATGGCAAGCTGCGACACCCCTCGGATGCCAAAACATGGAAACGCATCAATGACATGTTCCCGGAGTTCGGGGACGAGCCCAGGCGTAAGGTTCGATTGAGTACCGACGGGATGAATCCGTTCGAGACCTCGATGATTCGCCTGACAAAGACCGCCGGTCACCCTCACCATATACAACCCGCCTCCCCCTACGAGTGTCAAGCGTAAATATCTTCTATCGGCCATGCTCATTTCCGCACCAAAGCAGCCCAAAGAATGATATAGATGTTCTCATTGAGCCGATAATGGAGGAATTGGCGAACCGTGGAAAGGGGTCAAGATTATGGATGCGTCCCGAGAAGAAGAAGTTCACTCTAAAGGCCATGATAATGGCCACCATCGCTGATTACCCCGCTCTCTTTTTTCATTGTCGGGCAGATTAAGGGAAAGACGGCTTGCACAGCTTTGCATTGAGAATACCGCTCCACTTACCTTAGCGGATCCCAAAAGATGGTGTACATGAAGCATCGTAAATTCCTCCTCGCAAAGAACACAGTACAGGGAAACTTCGATGGATGAGTACTTTGACGGCGAGGCAGTGGGTGAAACGGAGGAGCCGGGAAAGGGTAAAAGTACGGGCCAAAGGTGTTTGAAATGGTGAAGAACATAAACCACGAGTTTGGAAAGAAGAAGAAAGCCGGTGAGCCAAAGGCAAAGAAGAAGCGGAAGCGGAACAAAATGGCAATGGAAGAAGAAGAAGAAGAAGAAGCAGAAGCAGAACCCATTCCGCACCGCCCAAAGTCCCATTCAAGAAGCGGTCGATTTTCTTCAAGCACCGCCATACTTTGGAAGATGCTCCATACACCTCATGCCATCGATAACATGCATCTACATAAGAATGTCTTCGAGAGCTTGGTCGGGATTTTCCTAGACATCAAGACTAAGACGAAGGACGGTGTCAAGTCACGTCGGGATCTTGCCGACATGGGCATCGGGCCCGAACTTCACTTGACACCCTCGGGAATAGCGAAAAAGTCGACCTTCCGGCCGCGAGCTACAATCGACACGGGATGAAAAGAGGGATTTTTGCAAATGGCTCGGGGATGTCAAAGTGCCGATCGGTTTTCGTTCCAACATGAAGAGCATTGTATCGATGAAAGACCTCACACCGTCAAACTTTAAGGCCCATGACCGCCATGTCATGCCGACGGTGTTCCTTCCAATTGTGATTAGGTGCATCGCCCGAGTTCGTGAAGATGGTCGTTACACGCCCACGTGCTACTTTTTTTAATCGCATCACAGAGAAGGTCATCGCCGAAAATGACCTCCCCCCGCGACCGAAAAGAGTTCATTGCGGAGACCATATGCCACTCGAGATGTGCTTACCACCGTCTTTCTTCGATATTATGCCACACCTCATGATACACATGGTCGATCGATAGAAGAACCGAGGCCCTCTACCCGCACGAGATGTGGACGAACGAGCGGTTCATGTCCTCTCTTAACAGATCCGTCCCTTAACCGTGCATACCCAGAGGGCTCTATGATCGAGGCATACACAACACGGGAGGCCGTTAATCTGCCGCACTAGATACATCCGGGATGGAAATGCAATCGCCTACCCGAACACCCCGCGACGGCGCGTAACCGCGGGGATGGGCTGCGTAGGGGAGGAAAGTACGAACCGATATAGACCAAGAAACAATCGAAGAAGCCCCATGACGCCGCTCCGAACCGCTTAGTATCAATGGAAACGTGGGTACGAGAAGCATCCGGAGGAAATTCGCAGCAAAGCGTGGCCGATTTACGAGGGGTGGGTATCGAGACAACACCCGGTTGAATTTCACAACGTGGATCGAGAACGTGAGATACCCTAAACGCGGATATTTGAAGAATCGATGCTTGCATACGGCCCATCTAGCCAAATCATCACATGGCAAGGTTACGACATCAATGGATACAGTTCCACACGAAAAGAAAAGGACAACAAGAGCGTCACGTAACAGCGGCGTTCGGTATGAGGGCATTGACATGGCCACCAAGGAACTCAAGACATACTATGGGCAAATCCAAGAGATTTGGGAACTTGATTATGGGCGAGAGCTACAGATACCCATTTTTCGGTGCCGGTGGGTCAAGCCAACGGCGGTTGACGTGGGACGGTTGGGTTAACCACCGTTCACTCGAAAGTACCGGAGATGATGAGTGGGTACTCGCAAGTCGTGTGGCCGGGTAGCCTACTACCCGGTGCCCAAATCGCGCAGGCGAGGTACCACACAAAGGCAGGTACAAGGAAAACCTTAAGATGCAAGGCTATGAGCAAGCCATAAAGGACATAGTAGAGAAGAAAATAGAAGAGGTATTAACGACAAGAGGTCTTTCCAACATCCAAGGTGTGGGTACGAAAGTGATGTCGCCAGAAGAACCCAATTGACGATCTCGTCAAACCTGCGGTGGGCAAACTCTATATACCCGTTGCCGGGAAGGGAAGAAGGAGGTGGGAGCCCCGCCGTGGTGTCTCGCACCACGGAGAGATATGTTGTACAATAACGAGCCGGTCCCACCGGACTATGCCTTCGTTTATCCGACATCCATAGAACCAGGCCTGGGTGATGAGAAGATCGATATCCCAGGTGAACAAGGAGAAACAGTACTCAAGGACCTTCGGGAGGAGAGGGAGTACCGATGGAACAAGAAAGACATTGCCCTGGTGAAACCGACGACACCACCTCCGATGGTAGCGGCCGCAGGCCCTCCTCCTTCTCCCCGGGTGGCGGTGGCGATGATGATAACGACGGCGATGGTGGCCGAGGTGCTTGGGAAGTCCTCGTCCCGAACCCACGGAAGAAGGAGAAGATGGTGGCCGAGGTGGTGGAAGTCCTCGTTCGAACCCACCTCCGGAAGAACCAGGAAGAAGAAGACGGTGGCAAGACACCACCTCACGGCTCCAGCAAGAGGACACCTTCTCCTAAGAAGGTGGCTCGCCGCCCCTCCCACGCCATTCAAGCGCCCAATGGTCGAGGAGGTTTCGTAAAATGTGACAGTATAGCAAAAAAAAAATATGGCTAATTAACTTGTACTAGGCATTAATTGGTGGCTAATGTAGTTCAATTCCACATGCATAGGATTCTCAACACCGCCTCGCACCCGGTCGGAAGGAGGATGAGGTCGAAGGTTCCCCAAGCCGGAGGAAGAAGAAGCTATCAAAAGAAGATGAGGAAGTTCTTGCCCCGACCAACAAATACTTAGATGATGAGGCCGGGGAAGGAGCTAGCGGAGAAGGAAAAGGACCTCCGATTGGCTAAGCGTAAACCCGGGGCCGTGAAGACTTGCGTACTAGGTGCGTATATGCGTGATAATCTCAACCAAACTAAGCCAGACATATTAGCTAGAAAATGCTAACGTACATCTCCTTCTGTATAGGACTTATATACCCCATCGGCGGGGACAATGGGTCAGCGAGGACTGCCCAGACTACTTTGACCTTGGCAAGTTCATGGTGCCCAAGGGCGGCTAATCGAGGGAAGAGGAGTGGGACACTCGCAGTTCCACCTATTATATAAGCATGCTGCGGTTGATCGGGGTGACGGAGTTCCATTTCGGGGTTCCTAAAGAGCTCTTTCACTTGGACTTCGACATTTCACCGCCAATAGGCTTCGGATTTTAAATGTGGCGGTTGCTACGGCGCCGGGACCTCGACCAATCCGTTGTCACCCTCTATGCCGCGTGAGTTTGTTTACCGATCATTACGCTCCGATTCTATAATGACGTGACCACATGTGCTTGCGGGATGCAAGCATTGGTAGCCCGAACGATGGATCAGCCAGTTGTGTTTCTATGTCCAGCGTATATAGACGTGGCGTATTTTTCTCATTTCTGGATGGAGACCCAGAGGAACCCAGAGCTCAAGAAGCTGGGCAAGGCCGAACAATATAAACACTATGAAACATTATGCAATGCAAGAGTTAGAGAGATGGCAGTCTGTAAGTGCATGAAGAAGATCAAAACGGAGGCCGGTTGTCTCATTGCGCCCAACATATCAAGTAAGTCAAAAGCAATACTCTTTATTTTTTGAACACTTGGAATCTATCTCTAATCAAATAAAATGGTGTAGCATGGCGGTGTAGAAACAACAAACACACATTGGCCTTTGGATTACTTGGCTAATCTTCCCTCGGGATGGAGCGGCCCTTAGAATTTTGGACTCGTTGTATGATACGCCAAAAGGCCGGTCATGAGACATTTTGAAGAGGTCATGCAACCGTAAGTCACGACACTTGTATACTATTTCATACCACAAACTTCGTAAGTCATGACACTGTGGGATTTCGCACGGGGCTTACAAGGATTACTTGAAAGACCCCCGAGTCATTGGATCGGAGGATGAGCATACGCAAAGAAAAACATAAGGACGAAATGAAGATCAGGCGAGATTACGAGGTATATGCAAAGATTACTCTCGTTTGCTCGTCCATATTGAATGATCTCATAATATTCTAACCATTTTCTCGGTACATATATCGTGCATGCAATGCGGTAAGCAACTTTTTTCGGCAAAGAACCTCGTGTGGTTTCTATGCACAGTAAGTTCATATCCCGCAGTGGACGTGTACCGCACTACGTGGGCGAGGTGACGAAGAAAACCTCACAAGATTTTTGGACGAAAGGCTTGGACGACATGAAGTTCAAGAAACCGGTTGGCGCCATCCGTAGGGGCGTCGTTGAGGACGTTGTGCTACCTACGGCCATTTCTTCGACCCTAACAAATGACCTTGCTACAAATCCCGACTTATGGGAACTACGGGACTAGAGAAATAAGCTAGACATGAAGGACTATATGTGGGATGGCCCGGAGTTGTAACCTAGCTAAACGTGATTGATCAATCGATCATTGGATCGAAGTTTTGTAAATTCCGATGTGTGGTGATCACACTTTTTAAACTCAAGTGCTTAATTGAATGTCCATGTTAGTTGAATGTTAAATTGTGATGCGTGTTTAAGATTTATGTGAATATTCTCTTATTTTATTATTTAATATGTGGTTTAAATCGTAATTTATAATTTTATAGTATTTTTGAATTATTTTTTATTAATCCTGAATTAATTAACCGTGGCGGGCTTATAACAAAAACCGCCATGGTTAATACATTAACCATGGCGGGCACGTAACGATGTTCCGCCATGGTTATCGATTAACCGCGGCGGTTTTTGTTAAACGCCCGCCACGGTTAATGGATTTTCCATGGCGGGCATGGGGTCCGCCACGGTTAATCGAACGATTAACCGTGACCCTAGCCCCGTGGCGGACCTAATGCCCGCCACGGAAAATCCAAAATGCCCGCCACGGTTAATCATTTACGTAGTAGTGATTATTCGTAAATTAGCATCGAGTCACCATCGATAGAGAGAGGTGCATCGATAAATTCAGATGGCCCCTTGCATTAGCATAAATGATTTTAGTTGTAGGATGCCCGCCTTAGTATACAGGTTAAGGTGCATCCACAACATGGATTTAAAACAATATATAAACATGCCAACCAGCACCTATGTTCCTGGTCCTCCCAATCAAGGAGTTAGATCAATGGAGCAGGACATCATCACTTGCAAAAGACAACGAACATAAGAAACCAAAAAAAAAAAAAAAAAAGGAATCACAATTCCACTATGCAAGAGCAAACACAAGAAATTCATCCACCGATCGGCCAATGCACTTACAAATTTCAGTTTAGAGAGATTCGATGATATTCCAATGCATATACCTTACCTGATTAACAAGTGCCTTACAGTCGCAGCACACAGTATCACGTGCATCTATCTGCATCACTGCATATTTTGAAACCAAAACAACTATTCAATGTGCAGATCAGCAGTTTCACTTTAAAATGAAGAAAGATATAAGAACAGAGTGGCAGTTGTGCAATCCTTTTAGCCTATAATCCAACAATCTATGAGGTATCACAAGTTAATAAAAACAAGCTGCTAACAAAAACTTCAGCATATAATTTAGTAAACCGAGTTCAATACATAAGTTAATAACTGCAAGTTATGTGAAAATATAACCAAACAACTTATGTGCAAAAAAAAAAAAATAGACATAATCACTATCTCCCTGAAAACCAAATGTATTTCACGAGAAAAAAAAAAAATCAGAATCACTTGATAAACCAGCTAACATCACAAACTAATCCAGCCATCCAGTGGCCTATTAATGCAGTTTCATTAATATATAAACATTTGCTTAATGATAACGATAACAATGACATTTATTTTCTCATAATTAAATGGTACAGGAACAACACGATCAAGCTTCAAATCATCGTACTGTCAAACCTGGTTAGTTCAATAGTGGATATAGCTATTATCAACACAAGCCTAGTTAGATAGCTATTATATAAGATACCTATTATCAGAAACCTAAACATTATTGAGATTTAGTCGGGATCATTGAATTTCTCAATATGGTGTATCTAAATTCAGATACTGCACCATAAATGAAATGGCAACTAAAAATTTGTACATTTAGTGTTACCTACAGCAAAAGTTTGTGAAACAATCTTCTATTCAGCACCCATTAATTTGAATTTAGTTCTTTTCCTTCCAGAATGATTAAGAATTCCTTCTTGTAAGAAAAAAATGGTGCAAGATCAGAGCTCCTACATTGATCTGGACCTATGCAGAGCCATTGCCTGCTGTAGTGGTGTCTGCAGCTTATCCAAATAAAGAACAACGTGCAACTGAGAGACCGGTCATTGACTATTTTTGCAGTCCTTGAGAGCATTAAGTTAGTTGGATTTTCAGTTTGTGCAATATGACGCTTTGTTTCTAAAATCAGTTGTCCTACTTGTCCTACTTGACTTTGGAATGACTGAAAAAAAAAAAAGACTAGTTAGTATTTTCATCATGGCTTACTAAATAATATTATCAGCAGAAACTTATGGCATAACTTAGGAAGACACGTTATTCATGACAACTTATGCTCATGAGTTAATCTGTAAAACTTATGCTCATAAGTTAAGAGAACTTCAACTTATCCTATTAAGAGACAAGTTAAGCACATAACTTAAAAAAAGTAACTTATGGCACAACTTAGGAAGACAACTTAGAAAAGTATACAAAATATGTGATGCTGCCTCCAAGACTCAGTAGTCTACATCAATTAGGTACAGAATTGAACATGCCTATCAAGAAGACTGATTTATCTGAAATGAAAGAACTCTATATTATTTTTCTTAAAAAGAACTCTATATTTCCATTAACAGCTGTAACAGGTTCCATTGCATTATGAAAAAAAATGGCAATTGATGATATTAAAACGATCACAGCATAAACAGGAAAGGCACCTGACCTAAACATGGTCAGGTGAGGTTAGTCAATACTCAATAGAGCGATCATTGCTTTCCTGAGAAGAAATTTACAGGCCCACAAAGGAATTTTTATCTGGAAGCAAACTATACTACACAAAAAAAAAATTGATTAAATCATGGGGCCAGGTGCTAGGATTTATGCATGCTATGTTTGAGAAACCAAAGCTGGCTTTCATATGAAATCGATTACAGATGTTGGATCCTTTTAATTGTTTCATCAGCAGTAGCAGTGAGAGCCATTGATTCTTTTATGGACTTATGCTTTCTAAGTAATGACACATAAACTATGTTGAATTACAATTATGCTTGACATACTGGTGTTTAGTGTCTTCTTAATTTTGTTTTATTTTCTATGTATAAACTAAACCCTGATGTATAAATTGGTGTAGTGGCCTTTAAGTTACCAGTTGTCAGTACAGTAAACTGATATAAATGGGTGGTAACCGAGTGTTGAAAATTGAAACCCAGATAGAAATTAAGTTTTATTAGACTATAAACAGTGCTTCAGAAAAAATCCTACCAAAGAGAGTTACATTGCTTTGTAATAGTTAACAGAAAGTGCTAGTGTGTGCCATTGACCCATAAACAAACAGAACCCTTGCTAGTGCTGCTCGATTGTTGAACGTGAGTTTCCCACAAATGAACAGTTCCCACCTACATTGAGAATTGATGAGGCAAGATTGGGAGGGTGGCATACCTGTACGCTGGTCAGTTGATTGTCTTGCAAACCTCCAAGATCAGTGGCAAGCGTTGGCTGGTATCCCACAACTTGTTGGGATATGTCCAAGAAGAGCAGACACCTCAGAGTTTGCCTGATATTAAGAGCGCAACAATGGCACCAAATTTAACATGAACACATTATTCAAACAAAGAACTAGAAAGGTAATGACTCCAAAGCTGTATATCATTTTTAGGCAAAAGAAATGGCCTGCGGAAATTACCTGAGTGAAACGGAAAATGTTGTCAATAAACATAAGCACATCTTGTCCTTCAGCATCACGGAAATGCCATAAATAGACAATAGCACTGCACCAAGATTACCTTTTTGCGGCTCAAGCACTCCATTCACCGAGAATAGCTCTGAGCCCTGTCGTTTTCTTCAATATACTGCATTGAACGTGTTTATGATAAAGTAATAAGTCTTTTTCAAGCAAATGCAAGACAAACCCAATCTGTCAGCACTCTATAGCCCTTGATTGATAAACAACATACCTGGTTGTTACTCGACGCATATTTGGATCTCTCGATTCCTTTTCATCGATCAAACCATGGTCAAGTTGAAGTTCGGAGTGCACTTGATCGATCTGCACGGCCAGTGTGGAATTACTGATTTACTTCTATCAACAATTTTTTTTTTTTTTTTTTTTTTTTTTTTTTTTTACATTCTTTCTCATCATCTAGTCATCTAATATAAGTTCAGTTCAACTTTTCACACTATAAAGAAGTAACCCAAGCATGTCAACTGGCACATTTTACATCTGCAAGAAGCAGATCACTTAGTAACTAAAACTACTGCAAGTAGTTACCGCAAGAAGTACAAAGTAGGCAGAGACAACTCTTCTTGAGGGTCTCCATTACTCATTTACATAAGATGGCATTTATATAAGATGGCAGCATGGCTTATGTATAATTTATAAGCTTATGATAGTAATATAGCATTGCATCACAAACAATATGTCTGCTGTAAGTGAAACTACTATCATATGCAAAATCCTTGTTGGAAAGCATTGCTAGCTCTATAACATACTGATGCAGAGCAGACAGTATGTTATTAACCACAACGCATGTAAGGATTTTTGCATATGTTCAAGAAAGTTAAACATGCACGAGTCTTCAACCAAAATAACTCTGAAAGCGACTTACAATAAAATCGTATTAGTGTACAGGATTTGCAACATTCAGATTCACAATTTCACCTGCCACAAAAGTTGTTAGTGAAATATGCAAGCCACCACCACGCTGTTCCACGAATGCAAAGGCATATGCATTAGGGGTTGATCCTTCCTCAAAATGCAAACGTGCAGGCACATCAGTTCATCACATAATGTACTCAGCTAAAGGCTACTTGACATATCTATTTTCAGTATAGTTCATCACATCACATAATGTACACGGCTAGAACTGCCGCTGACTGAACTCGTGTGCGTTGGGGCCCAGATAGACTCGTCGTGGTGGATGGCCAGCACCGGGATCCACACCGACAGGCCGCACGGCAGGTGGAGGCCACCGGCACAGGAGTTGGAGTCGTCGGGGCCAGGGTTGGGGCTGCTGAACCCGCAGTGGACGCGCAAACCAGGGTTAGGGCCAACGGTGGTGAATCCT
The DNA here is from genome assembly GCA_015847255.1 of Hyparrhenia diplandra. NCBI lineage: Eukaryota > Viridiplantae > Streptophyta > Magnoliopsida > Poales > Poaceae > Hyparrhenia > Hyparrhenia diplandra. Next base: position 172,072 of record JADLZK010004837.1, read on the forward strand.
GCCGGAGTAGAGGAGGAGCAAACAGATGGGCGAGGTGGCAGTCGCCGGTGAGCACGAGCGGGGAAGGAGAAACCCTAGAAACCTCATATCGAAACACCATCGATGCAAATCACGGCGAAAAATGAGAGAGAGAGAGCAATACCTTGCTACGAACTCCTCCAAATCGCTAAATCCAATCCCGTTGGTGACTCGTCCACCCACCTCCAAATCCAATCCCATCGGCGAGGTCGCGAGGAGGAGATCGATGGGGGAGAAGATGAAGAGCAGAGCGATGGGGAAAAGTGGGCACACGACACTGTTCAAATTGGTCGCCGGCGTCGTTTCGTTCTGTTGTCGCAGAGAAGCGGGGGAGATATTTTGGAACGGCCTGGCCCGCTGCGTTGAGTCTGGAGACGGAAAAGGAAACAAAACGGGAAGGAAACGACGCCGAAAAGGAAAAGAGACGAGGCTGCTGGATCGACCGCCGCGGAGCCAAACGCACGGTCGACCGCAGAAAGGGAATTGGGAATACGAAACTGCAATGGAATAGTGAAAAAGAAACATGAAAAACAAATTTTGATGTATTCATTTAGTACTTTTATTTATTAGAAATGGATACGAATACATATATCCATTACTAGTTTCAACGGAAATGAATATCGGAACCCGTGTGCTCGTGCCAACACTGATTACTACAGCAACCCGGCATTGTGTTTGACTATAGCAATCAACAGTGTATATAATTGTGCCAGTTCAGCTAAAAAGTTTGATATCTTGAAACCATCGGTCACTAAAATATGTAACAGATCATCTGTCTCTATAGACCCTATTGGATGCTATAGACAAATAGCCACGCCATACATGGGTCGCTATAATAACGTTTCGATGATCGGTCGCGGCTTGCAACTGATTTGGAGATGCTACAGATTAATTGGCTGTGGTATAGTGGAGATGAAAACGTACTACGGCCAGGCCCACCAAACATGTGCTTAAGAAGTTGATCATTCCACAGGCATCATTGAACTGCGAACTTATGTGCAACTGCAACTATACAGATCGAACTGTACGTGAGGGGCATAGTTTAAAGTTGAATTTTAATTATGCATCTTGAATTTTAGTGATCATCATCTAAACGTATATTGTCGGACTCGGTCGTGAGTCGCGAAATAAGCGGAGTGGTGAATATTTAATTATTATTTAGCTTTATTATTATAATTATTAGATTAAATTAAAGTGAGTTAGAAAAGACTAATGGGGCCCGCCCGTTAGCAGTGTAAACCCCTCATATAAATATGGGGCAACTATCGTGAGACAATCAAGAAAGAAATAATTTAGGGTTTACCCTATCGCTCTCTCTAGCTCAAGCGCCGCCGCTGCCTCGTCCCGCGCTCACCGCCACCGCGCCGCCACCAGCCCGCCGCCGCCGCCACGCCCGCCGCTACGCCGCCGCCGCCGCTGCGCGCGCCGCGCGCCAAGGCCACAAGATTTATTTGCCGTCTTCGCCGCGCTCGTCGTCGATTCAGCCACGTCACCCTTCTCATTCTTCCTCTCGCGTTGATCGGAAAACGGGTTGTGACAGATTGGTATCCGGAGACTAGGCGATCCAATGGCTCGTGGACGGAGATGATCCATCTCGGAGGAGGTCAACGAGGATCATCGATGAGTACATCGCAGCCATGGAGGCCAAAGCCATGGAGGCAAATTCAGCCCCATCATCAGCTAAGTACATCCCGCCCGCCAAGCGCTTTCTTCAGTCTGTAGACACAGATGAGCCCCCCATCCGCCGCACCTCCGATTCCTCGATCCTGCGGCCCGGATGGACGGTCCGAATGTTCATCTCGAATTTGATACTGAAATTCCCAAGAAATTACTCAGAATCTCCACCTAAATTCTTGCCAGAAAATCCCAGACGCGTACTAGCAATAATATTAAATTATTTTTAGGAGTATGATGGCAAGGGTGACCCTTCTCATTGGCTGTACAAGTGCGATAAATTTTTTCTCGCTCAAGGGATTATTAATACAGATCAGATGCAACTCGCTTCGTTCTATCTCCAAGGGAACGCATTATCTTGGTTTATTCGTTGGAAAAATGAAGTGGGTCAACCAACTTGGCCAGAATTTTCTGCAGCTATTACCAGGCGTTTTGGAACTCCACTACACTATCATCTTGGTGATCTGACAGCATCACGCCAGACGGGAGATTTGGACATGTACACTAATACGTTCACAAAGAACGCTGAACAAGGTACAACACCTCTCCTCCAAACAAAGAGGCTATGCTTTATATCATTTGGGCTAGCACCTCGATTGGATCGACGTACAACTACATCAACCACGATATTGAGACAGCCATAGCACCGGCTAGACGTCTCTATACAGCTTCACGTCGACAGAACTCAAAGGTACGCACAAGAGGATATTCAGATATTCAAATATCAGTTCATGGGTTAACTGGCATATCCACTTGTCCTACCATGCAATTATTTATCAACATAAATGGCACCAATTTATTGGCCTTATTGGATTTTGGTTCAACACACAATTTCATGGACTCCGATGTGGCTATAAAACTGGGCCTACAAAGTTCTTCCTTACATCGTCCGCTCAAAGTTTCGTCGCTAATGAACAACATATAACAAATGTGGGAAGGTATGATGATATTGTTGCTCTCGAAAAGTTTTAAAGCAGATTTCTTCAAGCATTAAATTGGGAGGCTATGATGTTGTTTTGGGTGTGGACTATTTGAGTTCCTTGGGAAATATTGTTTGGAATTTTAATAAACTCATTATGAAGTTCTCGGCGGAAAGGACAGCCCGATCACATGGCACGACCTCTCTAAAGAGACAGATTCTCCACCAGGTATTCATATACTTTCCCCTGATGTGCCAATGGATCCTCTGTTATGCAAATTCCAACAGCTTTTCAGAGAGCCTTCAGGGCTCCCACCTCGACGGCGTTATGATCATAGAATTCATCCGAAGGATCCCACTCGGCCGATTGTCGTTTCGCCCTTATCGTTACCCTCAAATACAGAAAAATGAACTAGAACGACAATGCTTAGACATGCTTCATCAAGGTATCATCCGATATAGCACTTCACCATTTTTATCCCCTGTCCTTCTTGTCAAGAAACATGAACAGACTTGGCGTTTTTATCTGAATAGTGTTTACTTGAGTCTAGCCTCAAGCAAAGTCAATGTGGGTAATACGGTTTGTTTTTGGTCTGATACTTGGGACCTAGGCTTTCTACTGGTCACTTTTCCCCAGCTCTTTTCTTTTGTGAAGTGAGAAAATCTCAGTCAAAAAGTTCCCCTCACAGGATGCTTATGCCAATTTCTTCACACCTCTGTCTATGAAGGCTTCTGAATAGTTAGTGGAGCTTGTCAATCTGATTCAGGGTCTGCAGGTTGATGAGGGGCTATAAGACAAATGGTCATATATCTGGGGATCATCTCAGTATACTTCCAAGAGAGCCTATGCTCAGCTAAAAGGGGTGGCTCCTATCAGTCCTGTGTTCAAATGGTTATGGAAATCATGCTGCCGTGGAAAACACAAGTTTGTCTTTTGGCTTCTGAACAGGGACATGATTAACACAAGAAATATCTTGAGAGGAAAAAAACAGAATCTTGGATGATTACAGCTGTGCCATATGTACTTCCAATGTGGAAGAAATGATGCTTCATCTCTTTTTCACCTGTTCCTTTTCACAGTGGTGCTGGAGATTCCTAAATATTCAGTGGAATCCATCTTTAGGAGTTCTAGAGATGATTGTTGAGGCCAGGGCTCTTTTTAACAACAGAATTTTCAGGGAGATCATCATAGTGGCTTGTTGGGCCATTTGGAAGCATAGAAATGAAGTCATCTTTGATGGGGTTCCTGTCTCTTTGAGACGTTGGAAGCATATTTTCAGGGAAGAGTTTAGTCTTATTCTTCATAAAGCTAAATCCTACCTGAAAATGGAGTTAGATGAGTGGTTATGTAATTTCAGATAGTTCTTTTTTGTACCTTTTTTGTTGGGCCTGAGGCCTTGTACACTGTACATATTAATTATATAATGAAAAAATTCCACTAGGGGCCTCCCCTGCTGTTTACCTCAAAAAAAAAGGAGCTGAAGAAATGTAATAAGCCTAATCTTTGAATGTTGTGTGCGGATTCGCAGAGGCGGGAAACTATTTCCATTATCTAAAAAAAAAATCTTTTTTTTCCAAACTACAGCAGCCAGGAGCACAAGACACAACTGCCCACGGTGAGATGTGCAAGCCGTCTTCCAGCATTGTTGTTGACCTAGCAAAGGCACGCCAGCGGCCACGCGCGCCGCGAACCGCGCAACCAGCGGAACCAGGTCCTGCACGAGCATATGAAGAGAACAAAGGTCACCATACACGTATGGCCGGCAGCAGCAGCGGCGAGGCCACGGCTGCCCTCTGCGTCAGCTGAGACAATGCAAGAACCAAGACCCTCACCAAGCGCGATGGCTGGCGATCGACAATGCGTTCGCCAACCATGGCGTTGCCAATTGGCGACGTGATCGAGGTGATGACGCCTCGACCTGGTCAGAGCTTTAGAGAGTCCTAGATACATATAAGCCTCTGGCAACGCCGATGGGCGATGGGTAGTTGGATGCAGCGTGCAGCGTAGGCGTGTCCCCGTGGCGACGCGAACGGTTTACGGTCAATCACCACCGGATCCATCATCAACAAAGTACTAACACTAAATAAGTACTATTAGTTTCTTTATTACATATATATTTTTATATAGTACATCTATTCGGTGCATAAATCTTTGTGATCTCCTCTATAATTTTGGTTAAACATAAACTGGTTTGACTCTCCAAAAAGTTAGAATGACTTATAATTTTGCCAGCCACTACAAATCAACGCCGCTTCACCCCGCCCCTGCGCTAATCCCCCGCCCGCCCCCTCTACCGCGAAAGTGCCCACGCCCAGCGCAAACCACCGCTCGGCTCCCGTCCCTGCCCGTTCTCCTCCACCAACACCCCCTGCCGCGCGTCCCACCCGCCCCGACGGTTCTAGCCGCCTCAGCCCTTGCCCCCTCCCTCCCACGCGCCCCCCAGCGTCTCTACCCCATCGGCCAGCCCACAACCACTGGGCCCTTCCCCCGTCGAATCGACCAGCGCAGCCAGGATCCGTGCCGACGACGGCGCCGACGCCACCATGGAAGTCGGCCGAGGAATTGGACGCGATGGACAAGAGCTCTTCTGGCAGGAACCGCCACCTCTGCGCCCTTGCCGCCGGCGGCTGCTCCTCGCCCTGCCTCGCCCGGCGGGCGCGCCTCCCGCCGACGGCGCATCGGCGTCCCAGCGCCGTCGCGTCGGTGGCTGCTCCTCGCCTTGCCTCGATGTGCGCCGCGCGGCTCCACGGCAGAGGCGGATTTCTTCGGCCTTCGGTCAATATCCCTCCCCTCGCACGTGCTCTGTCATCCCGGTGAGTCTTTTTGTGTTACGTCTTGCGTGGCAAGGGTGGCGAGGACGCGGACATCCACTCCGCTGCCGCCCGCTTGCTCATCGACATCAAGGCCGGCCTCTGAGGTACGTTCGTGCACGGTCGCACGGTTCTCATCCTGGACGTTCGCTTCTGCGTCCGAATCTGATGAGATATGTAGGTCACCGCAACCGCGTGCCATCGGCGTGAGCATGGGACACCGACGACGATAGCCAAGCGGGGCGAGGACGCGGGAGAGTTCGACGAACTCGGCGAGATTTACACGCGCAACCAACCGGCGGTTCACGAGGCATCTGCAAAAGCTGAGGGTGCCATGCTGCTTTCCTCCGCAATTTCCTCCAGCAGGTGAGCTTGTCCAGTCTGCCCGCTGCGGTTCCCGACGAGACCGGCCCCATCATGCGCTCGTCTTCCCGAGTCCCACCTTCCCGTGTGCTCTGCCTCCATTGCTAACAGTCATGTGCAGGAGAACAGCCATGAGCGCGCACGCAAGCTGCTGGGCGAAATGCCAGAGCTGAGGTTGCTGATACCGGGACTGCACAGATCCCTGTTTTCTTCTAACAGGTAAGGACGTTTCAACTACACATTCATTTGTCTTGAGAATGTACGTATGTGATTAGATTGGTTTAGTGGGACTGGATAAACTTCTCATCTTGAAAGAAGTGAAATTCATTCAGCAATTCTTTATATATTTGGCAAGCACATGCTGATTGTCCTGAGTTATGACACTTGGAACAAAAAATGTGCACCAAGATTGTCATGTATCAAGATAGCCATTATAGTACATGAGTGTAATACTAATACAAGTTCAAACATAAGTTATCGCGAAATTATTTTGTTCCCGTTTTAAACGCACGGGCACTCACCTAGTAAGTAATCTAAAACTTAAAAATATCGTAACTAACAAAATATGCATTCAAATTAAATTCTGATTGTACCATTATACATTTTACAATAAATCCTTCAAAACAAGACCCCACACGGATATATTTAGATAAAATTTTATTAACGAACATTTATCTCTTAAAGATAGAACATTCTTTTTAAATCGAGTAGATACAATGTTCTATGTTCCAAAAAATAATGTTCTATCTTCATAAAAATAATGGTCTAGGTTCAGAAGAATAATATTCTAGATGTAGAAGAATAAAATATTAGGTTCATATGAATTATATTATAATATTGATAACAATAGGAAAAAAATTACATATGCTATGAAATATATAGAAAAATAAAATAAATAAAAATTAAATACCATGTAAAAGATAGAACAAAACATAAGAGAAAATATAAAAATACAAAGGAAAAAGGCCACGTAATAGATGAAAATAAAAATACATCACATGAATATTTCTCAAAGAACTTGAAATATATTGTGGAGCATCTCACATATACTATGTAAATAATCAAATAGACATAAATAACATAAATAGAAAACATTAAAAAATATAGAACAAAGCATAAGAGAAAACAAAAACATAAATAAGCCATGTTGTAGAGGAAAATTAAAATGAATATCTCATTAATATTACTTAAACATCCTGAAATCAATCATAGAACATCTCCTAGGTACTACATAAAGATCATAGTAGAAATGTCGTTTATTATACTATGCGAATATCACAAAATACATTCGGAACATCATATATATACTATGTAGATATTACAGGATACAATATAGAACATCACATGTATACTACATGAACATAATAAAATATATCCTAGAACATCAAATGTGTATATATATAGAATATAGAGAATTAAAAATTAAAAAATTAAAATAAAAAAAGTAATTAATTAGAGTCTAATAAAGAGAAGAAAAAATAAACTTAAAAATATACAAAAAACATAAAATAAAAAGGAGAAAAGAAAAGAAATAGAAGAAAGGAAAGGAAAACAATTGATGAAAAAAGCCAAATGAATAACTAGAATAAAAATAAAATTAATAAAAGATAGACAAGATACAAGGGAAAGTAAAAAAAATAGAGTGGAAAAATGCCACGAGAATAAAGGGAAAGTCAAAACAGTAATACCACTAGTAGAACATTGAACCTCCTAGAATACACCATGGGACACTCATGTATACGGTACAATTAAATATAAAACAAATAATAAAACATATACTACGTGAGTTTCGTTTGTACCTCATGAAATATATAAAAAAAAAAAAAAAAGTATGAAAATGGAAAAGGAAAAAAAAGATAATTGGAGTAGAATAAAAAAAGGAGAAAATATATGAAATGAAAATAAAAAATCTATAGAAAAGGAAGAAAATAGTAGGGAAAAATAAAAAAGAAAATTCGATAGAAAAGCAAAAAAGAAGCCTTAGGCGTGAGTATGAACTACCATATCTAGTCTTTAGGCGCACCATGTGGTCCCTACATAGCCCACAAGAACCAAAAAAATATAAAACAAGGAAAACAAGAAATGAAGAAAAAAATTAATTCAAAAAGAAATAAGAAATATAAGAAAATAAAAGAAAGAGAAAAAGATATAGAAAATAAAAATATGAATAAACAACGTCATTCAGATTGTTCATCTAGAATGACGTTGATTTGTAGTACCTGGCAAACCATTCAAGTGTAAACGAGGGGTAAGGCAGGGTACTCCTTTTATCTCCTCTTTTGTTTGTAGTGGCTGCTGACCTACTACAATCTGTGATAAACAAGGCAGCAAGGGACAATGTTTTAATGCATCCCCCTGGGTGACAATTTTGGTGGTGATTACCCAATAGTTCAGTATGCAGATGACACCTTGTTCATCATGCCAGTAGATGAACAACAGTTGATCAGTCTCAAAAGATATCCTTGATACATATGCTGCCTCCACTGGATTAAGAGTCAATTTTTTGAAATCCTCTTTGGTGCCAATTAATATTGATCAGAAAAAAGCCCAGTCCCTTGCTGGTGCTATTGGGTGCATGGCGGGTGAAATGCCTTTTACATATCTTGGTTTGCCTCTGGGTACAACCTGGCCCATTGTTGAAGAATACTTGCCAGCGATGAATAGAATAGAAAGGAGGAGGATGGGTCCGAACAAGCTCTTGTCGTATGATGGCAGGCTTATTATGGTAAATTCAAGTGCTTTCTTCCCTCCCCCCACATACTATCTCTCGCACTCTGAAATTGCCTCCACCAGTCATTGAGAAAATTGATAAGTACAGGAAGCATCTACCATGGGATAGAGGTGACTTGAACAGAAAAGGTGGCAGCCTAGTTGCATGGCCAAAAGTTTGCAAGTCAAAACAACAAGGGGGCTTGGCATCATAGATTTGAAAAACTCGTAACACCTCTTTACTTCTGAAATTTCTTCATAAATTCTACAATCATGCTGATATTCCATGGATTTCCCTCACATGTAGATGCTTGTATGCCATGGACACTGTTCCTCACAGTGTAACGGCCAATGGGGTCTTTTTGGTGGCGAGATGTTATTTCTCCGAAGAGTGTTTACTTGAGTCTAGCCTCTTGCAAAGTCAATGTGGGTAATACGGTTTGTTTTTGGTCCGATACTTGGGACCTAGGCTTTCTACTGGTCATTTTTCCCCAGCTCTTTTCTTTTGTGAAGTCAAAAAATCTCAGTCAAAAAGTTCCTCTCACAGGATGCTTATGCCAATTTCTTCACACCTCTGTCTATGAAGGCTTCTAAACAGTTAGTGGAGCTTGTCAATCTGATTCAGGGTCTACAAGTTGACGAGGGGCTACAAGACAAATGGTCATATATCTGGGGATCATCTCAGTATACTTCCAAGAGAGCCTATGCTCAGCTAAAAGGTGTGGCTCCTATCAGTCCCTGTGTTCAAATGGTTATGGAAATCATGCTGCCTAGGAAAACATAAGTTTGTCTTTTGGCTTCTGATCAGGGACAAGATTAACACAGGAAACATCTTGAGAAGAAAAAAACAGAATGTTGGATGATTATAGCTGTGCCATATGTACTTCTAGTGTGGAAGAAACGATGCTTCATCTCTTTTTCACCTGTTCCTTTTCACAGTGGTGTTGGAGATTCCTAAATATTCAGTGGAATCCATCTTTAGGAGTTCTGGAGATGATTGTTGAGGCCAGGGCCCTTTTTAACAACAGAATTTTCAGGGAGATCATCATAGTGGCTTGTTGGGCCATTTGGAAGCATAGAAATGAAGTCATCTTTGATGGGGTTCCTGTCTCTTTGAGACGTTGGAAGCATATTTTCAGGGAAGAGTTTAGTCTTCTTCTTCATAAAGCTAAATCCTCCCTGAAAATGGAGTTAGATGAGTGGTTATGTAATTTCAGATAGTTCTTTTTTGTACCTTTTTGTTGGGCCTGAGGCCTTGTACACTGCACATATTAATTATATAATGAAAAATTCCAGTAGGGGCCTCCCCTGCTGTTTACCTCAAAAAAAAAAAGGAGCTGAAGAAATGTAATAAGCCTAATCTTTGAATGTTGTGTGCGGATTCACAGAGGCGGGAAACTATTTCCATTATCTAAAAATCTTTTTTTTTTCAAACTACAGCAGCCAGGAGCATAACACACAACTGCCCACGGAGAGATGTGCAAGCTGTCTTTCAGCATTGCTGTTGGCCTAGCAAAGGCACGCCAGGGCCACGCACGCCGCGAACCGCGCGATCAGCGGAACCAGATCCTGCACGAGCATAATGAAGAGAACAAAGGTCACCATACACGTACGGCCGGCAGCAGCCGCGGGCGAGGCCACTGCTGCCCTCTGCGTCAGCCGAGACAATGCAAGAACCAAGACCCTCACCAAGCGTGATGGCTGGCGATTGACAATGCGTTCGCCAACCATGGCGTTGCCAATTGGCGACGTGATCGAGGTGATGACGCCTCGACCTGGTCAGAGCTTTAGAGAGTCCTAGCTAGATACATATAAGCCTCCGGCAACGCCCGATGGGCGATGGATAGTTGGATGCGGCGCGCAGCGCAGGCGTGTCTCCGTGGCGACGCGAACGGTTTACGGTCAATCACCACCGGATCCATCATCAACAAAGTACTAACACTAAATAAGTACTATTAGTTTCTTCATTACATATATATTTTTATGTAGTACATCTATTCGGTGCCATAAATCTTTGTGATCTCCTCTATAATTTTGGTTAAACATTGGTTTGACTCTCCAAAAAGTTAGAATGACTTATAAGTTAAAACGGTGGGAATATAAAACTAGCAAGTTGCTGCTATTTTCGTTTTGAATTGAGCTTATTTCTTCCAACCTCAATACCCAGCTATAAACATTTCAAATTTATCTGCTTAATGCATACTCAAGTAATTGTCTTTGTTTTGTAAAGGAAGCTAAATACCATAGAAGGTGTGTGTGCTCTTTTTTTTTTTAACCTTGCATCTTTCATGCTTGTTTGCCAATCTATAGTAGCTAAGTGGCCCTTGTCAAGTGCATAATCAATTTTTTTTACTCTTTTTTACGTTTTGACGATGACAAAGCTTTTATTCCATAATCCAACACCTTAATGTTGAGATCATGTACACCTACATTTGCTCTTAGTCGTCCCTCGCTGGCTCGCTCATCGTCCATCGGCAGTACGACCTCGTAGAGATGTAGCACGCCGCACCGCTTCCATGGCCTATATATATGACCGAAATCCTTCACGTACCGTAAAAAAAAACAGAGCTCCAGGCAAATGGCTGATTATGTTGCGTGTGGCAAACCAATCTAGGGTGATATCAGCAAGATGTCGAATTAACCTCGTAATGCTAGTCATGTGGCCAGGAAAGCATAAGATGGCGGTCCTGCATTGTCTAGAAAATCAAGCTCTGTCGTTCCGAAGACTCCTCATCGTTGTGTCGTCTCTAAAACTTGCTATGAATTGTTGTGGGCCCTCCACTATAGCTGCAGGCTCTTTTCGTTCTTGAAAATCTTCAACTTCATGACGTACCCCAAATTTTGGAAGAGGTTCCTTTAACTTTATTTCTCCCTAGCTAAATCCTGCTCCTCTGCTGGCATGCGTACGGCCTCATGTGTACATGTTAATGGACCGCCAACAGCCCAAGATGAGCATTCAGCAGCAGAGAAATGGAAGCTAACATGAGCAAACCAATATAAGCTTAATCAGACTTGATACTACTAAATTTTTTTGTCTCAAACGTTTATGTTATGGCTATATGTCAGAACGTGTGCTGTATAACCTTAGATGGATATAGTATATGTAATGTGACCTGTAATAATATGATGGTTTAGATCATTCTCTTTTACTTCATTGGTGTTTAATTCATGCATGTTGCTTTTCTTTTCACACATATATTATCCAATCTGGGGTGTATCTATTTGATTAATTTTATTCATGGGAATATCTAAATTAGAGATGTTTTCATGTCTCAAGAAACTTCAGACTTTGTAGTATTCGTTAGGGATTATTACACGTATATGTGTCAGGCTAAGCATATAATGCTCTCATTTGCTTCTACAACAAATTATCGGTCTAGATTCTTGTTTAGCAGCATGTGGGTGACAGCCGCGCCACGGACGTCATGGATGTGATGTCACGGGCGATATGCAACTTCCTCCACACGAGGACGTTGAGAGCCAAGGATCCAAGCACATGCCAAACGACGCGTTCAATTGTACACGAATATATAAAATTGTGACGTAGGCGGTCCTTTTTGAGGAACGAGCAATAGTCTTAAGTGAATTGAATCGTAAATCATAGTCTTAAGTCTGGATCAAGATCACCACTTTTGTTACGTAAAAAACAAAAATATTGGGTCAAGTCATTGCATAAAAAGAAGGGGCGAGGCAAATGATTCCGAGCATCAATTGATCATGTGCATTGATGAATCGTTAATCCTAGTCTTGTTTGGATCCAGATCACCAAGTTGATACTTTTGTTACGTCAAAAATAAAATGGGGTCAAGTCATTGCTTGCGTCAGAAAAAAAAAAAAAAAAAAAAAAAAGAGAGCTGAGCAAAGTACGTCGTCTTTAAGTCTGGATCTAGATCACCAAGATGATTCTTTTGTTACGTCAAAAAATAAAATGGGGTCAACTCATTGCTTGTCAAAAAAAAAATAAGTGAGCTAGATCTAGATCACCGAGCTGATCATCATGCGCCAATAAGTCAACTTTCCAGCCCGCAGGTCTCCATTCATTCGTGAGTTCATGAATCCTTGCTTAAAATATATGGGACTAGCTAGCTCTCTCTATATATACCGTGTTAGCCCATCACCCTCTCGGCACTTGTGCACTTGGCTATATATCACAGAAGAAGCACATTCATTCACTTGCCGCAGCCTGGCTAGAAAGATGGGTCACCAGGTTGTTGCATCCGCCTTCCCTCTGTTTTATTATTTCCTTAATTAGACACATGCATTCATCTCTCTCCACCATGTTGTATAGTACGTAATGTATGTGGTTTTAACTTTTCTTATAGTAGCGGTGCAGCTTGTATTAATGATATTTCTTTATGCTGTTCTTCGCGATCATTGGTAGAATTAATGTTTAAACTTCCAAAGAAGATGATGTGCAAGGCCAGTCTCAGTGCACAGTTACCTATAGTAGGGACTACGTTAATGTGCTTGATGAGTGTCATGGGGATGAAAGTCCGATGATATTTTTCCTATTAATTACCTTGCCAAGTCAGCAGTTTTGTTGATGTATCGTTGAAATTTAATGTCATGAAACTCTTGTGAAATCCCCAACGAGACTAGCCTTATTGGGGCCCGATAGGTTGTTATCGTGCATTAGTCTAGTCCCAGTGGATTGTATATCATATACTCATTATTTAGATGTCACGTATGACTTTTTGATGACGCGACAACACATTTAATATGAAATATCTACTTTTATATGATTTCTTATGTTGGGGCACAAAATTTAATAACATGCGTGGGTCCAATATCATAGACACATCCTCAAAACAATTAATTATTCAAGTATGATACTTTTATAATATTGATATTTCTTTTGAAAAGTATCATATTATTCGTGGCACTAGCTCTTGAATACTGAAGTATGAATTAGGAATTGGGATTAGCCTTACTGACAGACAGCATGCATGTACGTACCCTAGCTGCTAACTCTTTGGTGAATACTTACATGCGGCATATCACGTGCAGGCCATGGCCACGGCGCTCAGGTGACCGCTGTCCCCGTCGTGTCAGCGCTCAGACAGGACGAGGAGGAGGAGGATTTGGAGGTGCTGGTCCGCGTGGAGGCCCTCAGCAGGTGGTGGCCGCTAAGCACCCACCTGTCGACCTCGTTGTGGTGGTGGACGTGAGCGGCAGCATGTCCTGGCTGCCCGACCAAGAACGTGAACCTGCCAACGGGGAGAAATCGAGGATGGATTATCTCAAGGCAGCCTTGGAGTTCATCATCAAGGAGCTCCACGACGACGACCGCCTATCCATCGTCCAGTTCAACCAAGGGCAGCACCCCGCTCAAGCCAATCTCAGGCGGCGGCCGGGAATCAGCCAGGAAGTTGGTACGAAGCCTGAGCACTGGTGGCGGCACCGTCTTCAAGCCGGCCTTGGAGGAGGCTGTTAGCATCCTGAAGGGTCGAGGTGGCGAGGACAGCATCAGACGTGTGCCCTTCATCATCTTCCTCTCGGACGGGGTGGAGAATCATGAATCGAAGGACAAGACCCAGTGGGAGAAGGTGATCGAGGCCGACAGCAACCACCCGCTCCGGCAAGTGCTTGGCAAGTACCCGGTGCACACGTTTGGCTTCAGCAGCTTCCACGACCTGATGCCACTTATGGCCATCGCCAGGGTCTCATGTGGCACCTACTCCTACATCGACGGCCAGGGCCTCGACAAGATCACGGACGCATTCGCCGTCTGCCTGGGTGGCCTCACCACGGTGGTCGTCAAGGACGCCACCATCGCTCTCAGCGCCGCCACGCCGGGGGTTGCCATTGTGGGCATCGACTCCGGCGGCTACGACAAGGTCATTGAGAAAGACGGAGAGTCGGGGAAGATCCACATCCCCGTGCTCTATGAGCGCGAGGTCAAGAACTTCATCGTCCACCTGCGGGTGCCTCGTGCTGAGGCTGGCAAGGAGGAGCATCTGCTCCTCACCACCGGTGGCACCTACGATGACGCCTCCGCTGATCACGACGGTGCATCGACTACGACTATCGGTAGAGACAATCATCATCAACTGATGTCCATCCAGAGGCCAGCAGGCGGCGACGACGGTGACGGCCAGCAGCGTGACGAGGCTGTGCTCGAGCAAGTGACCCGCTTCAAGCTGCTTAGCCTACTAGAGAAGCTACCCAAAGATAAGCAGCTGCACGACCACGGTGCTAAGTGGGCCCAGTGGCTCAGGGAAAAGTGGAGTGAGCTGAAGAAGAACTCCTCCTTCTTGAGCAACAAGTTTGACACGGACGTGGAGGTGATGGTGGGCAAGCTGGCAGAAGGCTCCGGGCAATCCTTCGTCTGCTCCTATGTCTCGAGCCATCAGATGGAACGCACCACCATGATTGGCTCGCATGAGACTACTATTGCAGTGGACTACATGACGCCGGCCATCACCGAGATGGCAAAGAGGGCCGCCGTACAGAAGCCAGCTCCGGTTCCTCTGACAACTACCATTACCACGCCACCACCAGAGGTTATATTCTATATATACTCATCAATTAACCTGTTATACTGCATGTGCTAGTAGTTATATAACATATAAACACAATAGAAATTAATGGTTGTTAGGATCATACTCTCTCAGTTTCAAATTGTAAAACATTTTGGAATATATGGATACATCGTTGTAGTATGTACTTAGATACATACTAAAACTTATATATCTACATATCCCACAATGGCTCTCTCTCTCTCTCTCTCTCTATATATATATATATATATATATATATATATATATAGGGAACACGTCATTTATGTATACCTTTTGTTTTGTATGTGTAAAGCATCTCCAAGAGCCTTTCTAAAATATACTTTCTAAAAGATCATTTGGTGAGTCATTTGAGTAAAATCGTTTTCTATATCTTTATATTTTTTAGCAACTTTTCTATATCTTGTGCGTAGTTTAGAGAAGCATCCTTGCTCTCTATCTTTTGCTAGTGACAAATCCGGAATAGAGGATATCTATATTTGGATATCCAATTCAAGAGGCTGTTGGAGGGTGTTTTCACCCAAATCTTTAATTATGTAAGTTAGAAAAGATATAAAGAGTCTTTTGGAGATGTAGCAGTGACAAAAATGGGTACTTTAAATGAGGATCATGGATTACTTTATAATGTTTTCTAATGGAAGAGGTGGCTTTAATAACATCCAGTGGCTATTATTGTCAACGATGGCACCTGAGTTATGTCACATTAGACTACGTTTTATAATGAAAGAGAAAGGTAATAAATGTAGAAAAATTTAGAAGGATAATTTAGAATATTGTCGTACTAGCATAGTAAAAAGTAATTTTTGAATAAGCAAAATACTTCTGATGAATGCATGTTTTTCTTTTTTTAAAATCCTCAACTCTAAACTCTAAACCCTATTTGATGACTGGTGTTTCTAGATTTTGTGTGGGATTTTGTAGGATTTAAACTTTTCTTCTTGTGCATCTTACGTGGATTAACATGCATGGATGCTCCCAAAAAATGAAAGGATGTCGATCTCTAACATTTTCTTGTCTATACTAATTCTAGGTGGAGGAGGCGCCTAAGCAACTGCCCATCGATCTCGTCGCAGTGGTGGGCAAGAGCAGCAGCATGGTTTGGCGATCACGCCAACTGTCAAAAAAGCTACTGAAATAAGGGTTTGGCAAGACATAAAATTTGTTTGATTATGGTGTGCACGTTGGGTGTCTGTCATGTTCCCTTGTCATACAAGCAGAATGATGTTCTGACCAAGGGTCAAGAGGTTATCCAAGAATTCACCGATGGCATGTACTTTGGTATTAAAACCTCTTCTATGACATTCCACCTCATACAAGAGGAATGGATAACCTTGGTCTTCTTCTATAGGGTGGAATGTCATAGAAGAGGTATTAATACCAAAGTACATGCCATCGGCGAATTCCTGTAATGGAGGTTATCCAGGAATAATATGCATGCATGGGCCGTGAGAGTTGTTGACAACTACATCATCATATATATTCTAAATAAGTAAAGATGTAGCCAGATAGCATGCATCATGCATGTAATTAAGCATCTAGTTAGCAAGTGTGTTTGTGTTGTCCCTAATTTCCTTGTATGTTTCGAATAAGAGGCTTTGTGTGCCTGTGTGTGCACCAATCTTAATGTATTGTGTGGATGTCTTTGAATTCAGTTTGTGTTTGATCGGTCGTTCTCTATGAAAATGCCAATATATTGTAAAAGTTCAGTTATATTCTTGGAATTTACAATCTCGCCGATCCGTACGCGGTTGATTCAGTTATAACTGCAAACTATGCTGACATCATGTACAATAATGTAGACAATTGCTCTATCGCAAGCAAGCGAGCAAGCAAGCAACATTCGGGGCAAACTTGCAGCGTTTTCTTAACTGCGTAAATTATTGTATATCAGAATCAAATCAAAATCTGCCAGTACATAATTAACATCCTTCCGAAATCAGGTATGTCTAAGCCAAAGGTATCTTCAGAGCTCTCAAATACACCTGCATCGCTCTCAGCTCGATCGCAGGCAAGCAATATTTAGGCTATTAAGGCTATATCAACTGGGCAGACTCGACGATCTATCTTGCAGCACTATCTTATACACCTCGATCCTTATCAAATCAAATAAAACCACTCAGTGCGTGCCACCATCATAAGAAATACAGATTAGCATATTATATTAGGGCGCTTATCCCTCCGGCCGTTCACTGCTGGCTACACGCGTTGCACCGATGACAGCGCTGATGCAGAGGCTCAGGCGGCCAGGCCTTGCACCTGGACCTGACCAAGTTCATGGACAAGCTGGGCGTTCTTTACTGCCGTCATGTGGTCGAGCCTAGCATGTGCGCCGTACCTTATGTAGGTCGCCCATTATTATTGGTAGATTAATTGGGCCGGGCCTATTAGAAATGATCAATAAATCCCAAGGCACATGACACGTGAAAGTTGAAAAGGATTTTGCTGTTATGGATCGCGGTTTGATGACAAGTAACTAACACATGGTTAGTGACTAGTAACTGACGCCAGTAAAGACTTGTGGTTAGTGGCCGTTGAATGGCTGTCATCAAATGTAGCAGACATTTTGAGGATCAAGTTGGCATGTGTCTTGATCTATTTTATGATGAGTGATTGACTGGATGATTTGAGGCTTTACCGGTTGAGTCAATATTTCATATGTGCATGATAATGCTAATGACTAACCGGATGTGTTGTGTTGTGGTGTGTATGTGAAACAAATTGTCACGAACAAGAATATCTAGGGCAAGAATTTGAGAAGAATTGGGGAATTTGAGGGAATTTCGGGATGAACAGGGAGGAAGGGAAAGGGGAACGAGAGCGGGAGCTTGAGGGACGACGAAATTTAGTTATTCATTTCTTAACCGTTCACACCGGCCGGATAGAAGTTTTATCTCTTCCACCGCCTCCCACACACCGGGCCGAGCCCCTACGCCTACCTGGGCCAAACCCGGTTTACAAACGGCCCAATTGGCCCAGCTGTTTACAAGCTACGAAAGCTCAACGAAAACCGACAACGATAACAGCACAATACTGAACGAAATCCGACAACTAGCCACTGACGATGGTCGTGACATTCCCCTCCGCTTTAGCAGCGACTTGCCTCCAAGTCGTGGGATAGCGACTCTGAATATCACTCCAGCTTTCCCAGGAAGCCATAGAAGCTGGTTGTCGGTCCCAACGAATCAACACCTTCTTAGTCAACTTGGATCCTTGCTTTGAATCACCCCTTCGCCAAGAACGGACGGCAATATAGGCTGATCGTGGTCGGAGAGCAACTGTAGATAGATCATCCAATACCTGAGTAGAAGGAGGTACATGCTTCTTCAATTGTGACACATGCACCACTGGATGTATCAATGCTGACTCAGGCAGGTGGAGTTTATAAGCTACAGAACCAATCTTCTCCAAGATTGTGAAAGGACCATAGAATCTGTAGGAGAGCTTATGATTCGACCGGAAAGCCACTGAAGACTGCACATAAGGCTGCAACTTCAAATACACCTTGTCACCCACTTGAAATACCCTCTCAGTCCGATTCTTGTCTGCTTGGTGTTTCATGCGTTGTTGAGCACGAACTAACTACTGCTGAATCAGTTTATTCAGTAACTGTCTATCAGACATCCATTTTGCCAAGTCTGGAACAGTGTAGGCTTGAGGATCAGTAATGCCCAAATGCTTTGGGGTATAACCAAACATGACTTCAAAGGGGGTTGTCCCAATTGCAGACTGATAAGATGTATTATACCAATCTCGTGCTAATGGGAGCCACTTACTCCAATCCTTTGGACAAGAATGCACTGAAAGCAACAGCATAAAAAGCTTCTAGACACCGATTTAGCCTCTCGGTTTGTCCATCACTTTCGTGGTGGTATGAAGAACTCATTAACAACTGGGTGTCAGAAAAGACAAACAATTCTTGCCAAAGCTTGCTTTGAAAAATTCTATCTCTATCAGTCACAATGCGTTTAGGCATTCCATGCAACTTATATATTTGAGCAAGAAACTCTTGGGCAACATGGAAAGCAGTGAATGGATGAGCTAATGGGACAAAATGACCATACTTGGAGAATTTATCTATGATGACCAGAATTGTATCCCATTTACCAGATTTTGGAAGACCTTCGATAAAATCCATCTGGATTGTATGCCAAATGTGCTCAGGAATAGCCAGTGGTTGCAATAAGCCTGGGTATTTCACATGCTCCACCTTTGCTTGTTGACAAACCTCACAGCTCTGCACATAAGAAGTAATACACTGCTTCATCCTTGGCCAAGAAAACAGGGCCTTGATTCTATGATAAGTGGCATAAATGCCTGAATGACCACCAATAGCACTAGAATGTAATGCTTGCATAATATGCTGTTGGGCTAGTGTGTTGTTGCCCACCCATATCCTGCCCTTGTGCTTAATAATGCCATTCTCCAGTACATAACCCTTATCATTGTCAGAAGAGAGAGCCAACTGAGCTAAAAGTTGCTGAGTTTCTTCATCATCTTCATAACCTTGCTGCAATTTTTCCAACCAAGTAGGTGTACTCATGGAAATAGCCATAAGCTCAGAATGTAATGGAGATGCAGACGGGGGCATCAGAAATTTGCATTAGAAATACCCTTCTTGTACTGAATATGATATTGCAAATCCATCAATTTCAGTAATGCCTTCTGTTGCAGTCTAGAAACCACTCTTTGCTCAGTTAAATGCAATAAGCTCTTATGGTCAGTTCTAATAATAAATGGTTGGCCATGCAAATAACACCTCCACTTCTCAACTGCCATAATCATAGCAAAACACTCTTTATCATAAGTGGAAAGAGCCCGGTTCCTTGGACAGAATGACTTACTCGTAAAGGATATTGATGGCCATCTTGCATCAAAACAGCCCCCATTCCAGTGTCACTAGCATCTGTTTCAATGACAAAGGTCTTAGAGAAATCTGGAATTCTTAAGACAGGTGCTTGAATAAGAGCCTCCTTGAGCAGCTGGAAAGCCTCCTGAGCTTGAGGACTCCACTGAAAGATCACCCCTTTCTTAAGTAACTGTGTTAAGGGCCTACTGAGCATACCATAATGCTTAATAAATCTCCTATAATAGCCAGTAAGGCCCGTAAAAACCCCCGAGTTGCTTTTTACGTAAGTAGGTGCGGCCGGTGTCTCACAAAGATCCACCTTGCCGGGTTACGTAGCAACTCCATCAACAGAAATGACATGCCCCAAATACTGAATTTCTAGCTTAGCAAATTCACACTTTGATCTCTTCAAAGAAAAAGCGATTAGGCAAGTATTTCAAACACTTGATGCGAGATGATCATGATGATCCCTGTAATGTCTTACTCGTATACTAAGATATCATCCATAAAGATAAGAACACATTTTCTGAGCATGGGAGCAAAAATAATATTCATGGCTCCCCCGAAATGTAGGCCGAGCATTAGTAAGGCCAAAGGGCATCACCTTGAACTCATAAAGACCATTGTGAGTCTTGAATGCAGTTTTGAACTCATCACCCTCCGCAACTCGATCCGATGATAGCGGACTTACAATCCATCTTGGAAAAATAGCCGGCACAAAGCAAGTTCATCAAGTAATTCATCAACCACGGTAAAAGGGTGTTTGTTTTTACAAGAATTGTGTTCAATTGCCTGTAATCCACACAAAATCGCCCGACTTCCATCCTTTTTCTTGACCAACAAACACGGGTGATGCAAAGGGACTAACACCGTGTTGAATGATCCCAAATGGAAAGCATCTCTTTAACTTGTCTTTCAATCTCATTCTTCCGAGTGGGAGCATATCTATAAGGTCTCACATTGACAAAGTTGAGCTCCACGGAACCAATGGAATCGGTGATCATAAGGTCCGGAAGGTGGTAAACTCACTTTGGATCCCGAAAAATGGCCTCATACTTGACTTAACAGTTTTGCAATCATATCGGGAGGTCGTCCCGGGTAGGGACACTAACAAAGAAGCTCGGTTTCCACATGTTGTTGCACCATCATCAAAGAGTTGGTCAACTTGTCCATAGGACATCCGCTTGACCGACAACACTTGTTGCTTTCTTTTTAACAAACCCTTGAGCTTATGTCTTTGAGATTTGAGTGCATTTAGTGAGTTGATCAGAAACACCATGCAACCTTACTCTCTTCTTGTTGTAAGTGAACTGCACAATCTTCTTTCTCCAATGAATCCACATAGGACTGTGGGTTTCTAACCAATCAGCTCCTAGAATCATGTCATATCCCTTAATAGGCAACACTCTAACATCATAAGAGAAAGAGATGTCCCCAATGTACCACTTCATGGTTGGGATCATACAATTTGGAAACCATAGGTTGGCCATCGCCATTAGGAATCGTTGAGCGTAGCAAGACTTGCTAGGTTGATCAATGTGATCAGCTATCTCGGAGTCACAAAAGTACCAAAGACTCCCCTCGAGTCGAGTAGAATCAAAATTTCGATTATTGACCACTCCTCTGAACCTCATAGTCCTGTTTTTCTTGCCAGATTGGAGCTGATTAGGACTCTCTTGGTCCTCCTGAAGAGCCATCACCACTTGACCAGCATCCTGTTCAGTATCTTCCTCGCTGGATTCATAATCAGGATCTGCTTCAGGATGAACAGCTTCCACTAACTCTTGTATAACATGAATAGGCACATGAGTAGGGCACTGGTGATTCCTGCCAGTCCACTTCTCTCCACAAGTAAAACATAGACCATTGGCTCTCCTGAATGATTTAAGAGATGCCAATTTATCTTCTGTCCCCTTGCCCCCCAGCTGAGGTTGTTCTTTCTTCTGTTGAGGCTTGCCAATATCCACTGTGCCAACAAGCTTAGGCTGAAACTTGTGAATGAGCTTAACAGCAGGCTTAGCTTTGTTGTTGGCCAATTCCAATTCCTGTAATAAAGCTAACTCACTAGCATCCTCAACTGTTTGGGGTCTATGCAAAGTAATGGCAGATCTAATTTCCTCTTTGAGACCCCTCACAAACCGTGGTGACAAAGAACGTCTCATCATAAGCATGGTTGTACAAGAGAATACCATGGGACGAGTCTCAAACTTGAGATGATAATCAGCCACCGAAGTCTTCTTGCTTTAAGGCACTGGCGCATCATCCGCAGCTTGTACCGGGTCTCTCGTCATAACGAGCAATAACCGCCGCTTGCATGGAATCCCAACTCGAAACTTGGACTTGCGCTCCATCATGTGCGCCAAGCTTTGGCGTGTCCAATGAAATTCAACCGAGCAAAGCTTGTCTTTGAGAATTCTCCACGTAATACAACTCAAGCACGCCTCGCATTCATCCACCCAAAACCGAGGATTAGTACCATCAAATTTCGAAACTTCATCTTAGGCAATGGAACAAAACGAGGAGCGAATTCACGAAAGCGGGCATAAGATCTCGAGGTAACCGATGAGAAGGATCGGGACCATACCATTGGCCGGGTGCGGTGGGTCGCCCGAAGCAAACCCACCAACATCCCGTGGCCGTGTTTCGACGCCGTGCCCATTGGGCTGTACCGTGGACGACGACGCGGCCACCATGGTGGGAGCCTGCGTCGACACGCCCTGACCTCCGGATCCGTTCTGCAACGGAGGAGGTTGAAGCGGGGCTGTCCCGGAAGGATCGGCGCCGTGGAAGACGCCTCCAACCGCCGCAGCCGCAGCGACACCCGCATCCGACTTGGTGAGAAGCGAGGTGACGTTGTCCTCGGTCGATGACTGCTGGGTCTCCAACGATTCCAGCTTCGCGAGCGATGACTTCATCATCTCCTCAAAGGACTCGAAGCGCTTGGCGAGCTCATCTAAGGACGTCATGATCTGAAGCTCGCCCCTTCGTAGGTTTCAAGCCAGCGCCCCAGTCGCTAGAACTCGAATTTGGGAAAAATTTGGGGGTAAAAATAGGAGAATCGACGGCTCGGATACCAATTGTCATGAACAAGAATATCTAGGGCAAGAATTTGAGAAGAATTGGGGAATTTGAGGGAATTTCGGGATGAACAGGGAGGAAGGGAAAGGGGAACGAGAGCGGGAGCTTGAGGACGACGAAATTTAGTTATTCATTTCTTAACCACACCGCCGGATAGAAGTTTTATCTCTTCCACCGCCTCCCCCACACACCGGCCGAGCCCCTACGCCTACCGGGCCAAACCCGGTTTACAAACGGCCCAATTGGCCCAAATTGTTTACAAGCTACGAAAGCTCAACTAAAACCGACAACGATAACAAAGACAATACGAACGAAATCCGACAACTAGCCAATCGGGCGATGGTCGTGACACAAATGTTGTGCGGATGTGCTCTTGGCTTTTGGTGCGGGGTGACGTGACGGTTGACAAGGCGTGGTGAAGGTCAGGTGCGAAAGGTCACACCGATGGACCATGGTGAAGGATGAGCGCAAGTAGGCTTGGGCCATGGATGACAAGTTTAAAGGTTCATGCCGAAGGACCTAGATGGTGAAGGGTGGACACGAGTAGGTCCGGACCGAGGGACCCAAAGATGTCGGGTGGAGTCACGGGCGGCTCGCATGGTGCACCGGATGAGCAAGAGTACATGGTGGAGATGGCGTCGGCCAAGTCAAGAAGGATGACGATGGCAAGCATCGAGTAGGTTTGCCGTTGCGGCGAAGGCGCGAAAGAGCACGAAGGCGTCGTGGCACTTGGCAGAGGCCGGACACACATCTTCACCGAGGGTTTGACCGGTTTCGTCTCAAAACCGGGCTTTCGGCAAGTCGCGGCGGTGACTAGCCGAGGGGTTTCGTGGGTTTTCCACAAAACCACCACGAAGGCAGGTTTGACCAATTTGGGCCTCAAAACGGGGCTTCATCACAACATGTGGCGTCGGACGGGAGGGTTTAGGTGGTTTGGCCTCAAAACCATCTAGGCGGCATGATTTCCCGGTTTGGGCCTCAAAACCGGGGACGAAGTCCAAAGGCGCCCGACGGGCGTCGGATCGGAGGACGTTTGGCACCATCGTGAAGCATGCGTCGAGGCGAAGCGAAGTTGTTGTGAAGACGCTGGGTCCGTTTGATGCCCGAGAAAATGTTGGACGGTTTGACCCCTGAGGGGTATTTGGGGTGTATGCTTCATGTAGGGGCATTTTGGTCTTTAGGCCAAATGCCTATAAGTAGTGGGGGGCAGAAATTTCAGTCACACCCTTCGGAGAGATAGGTGGTGGGCATCTCATTTTGTCTTTGGGATAGCCTTATAAAGGGTTTGGAGGAGAGAGGGCTGAAAGAATCTTTGATTTGATCTTATAGCCATCTTTGGAGTTATTTTCATCCCGAATTTGTTATTTTTGGTATTTTTGGAGTTATTTTTGGGGAATTTTCGTTCAGGTGATTTGGCTGCAAAATTCGTGAAATTTGTTGGGAGGCTTTTGTTGCTAAGATCCTTGTGAGCAATTTCCATATGATCCCCTTCGACTTCTTCATGGATTTGGCTTGAATTTAAGTTTTCTTCTATGTTGTTCTCGCATGGGCAGCAGCAGGCGGGCCTCGGGCGAGCAAGCAAGGCCGGCGGCCCTGGTGGGCGAAGCATCAACAAAGCAGGCCCAGGCCGACCCAGCAGAAGGCATGGCCAGGTGGGCTCATGGGCGCAACAGCTTCGCATGAGCAAGCAGGCCGAGATCAGCGAATTGGCTTGTAGTCCAATGGTAGGGACGGGTCTAGTGGGGACGTTACCCACCGTGAGTTCCAATCCCGGTGCTCGCACCTTTCCTGGGATTTTCCCAAGGATTTACCGGCGTTATGCATTAAGTGGTGTTTATGTTCCCGTCGACGACGAGGCGCCTATGGTGACTTCGAGAATCTCCAGATCTGCCGGCTGCCCGGTCCTTCGTGAGGTGCTCATAGGGGTAGGGTTTTGCGTGTGTGTGTTCATAGGGGTGAGTGTGCGTGCGTGTTGTGAGCGCCTGCGTTGTACTTGTGTAATTCTCAAAAAAAAAAAAAAAAAAAAAAGCAGGCCGAGATCAACGGCAGGAAGTTCTCAAGCGATCGAACAATCAGCAGCTGCTGCACTGCTGTTCAGCCTAGTGGTAAGTGCAGGTGAGAACTGTTAACATTGCTCATTCATTTAGGGGATGTTGCTATCAATCTACAGGAGCTAATGATTGGTTAATTATTGTTTGCCCAATTAGTTGATCTCTTTAGCTTCTGTATTGTGATCGGCTGTTTTGATTTGTATTTGGTTAATCCTGTTGCCTTGGTTGAGTCATGTACTGCATGGTTATTCACGTATGAGTTTAAGACCAGCTCTTTATTGTTAAAATTGTTTTGCTTCCGCGTTAATATGAGAATTGCTTTGCTTTGAGAATTCCTAATCATTCCCAGGGTGATATTGTTACTTGTTGACTTGTGTCATCTTGACGATTAGAAGAGAGGTGCGTTCGGGTGGCAATCGGGACATAGGCCAAGTTCTTCATCGGAAGAATTTTTATAAGCTCCCATTCACCCTCCTTTGGTCACCTAGTTCGGTACCAAAATTGGTATCAGAGTCGGTTAGCATCACTCCTTGCCTTAATCGGCTTTGTGATCCATTGGGCGACTAAGAATTAAGCGATTTTTGGTTTGGTTCTTGTGATCTCGGTTTTTGCTTGCTTTCCAGTAATCCTAACCGGTGCTTTGAGATATGGCACCAAACCCTTCTTCTTCTGCTTCTTTGTCTTTGGAAAGCAGGAGCACAGAGGTTGAGATGGAACGTGAAGCGAAGGCCATCTTCATCAAGGGTGATGATTTCTCGAAGATACAAGAAGTTGGGGAAGTGTTGGATCTTATCGAGAAGGGTGATAGAGTGAAGGTCAGGCTATACAGCAAGCTAAAAATGAGAACCCAAGGTACACTTGCCAAATGCATTCATGTTCTATGCTGGCGCATTAAAGATAATGATGATGACAATGAAAGATACATAGAGGTTTGATATGCTTTGCGTAGGAAAAATGAGAAGTTGAAATGCTCCATTGCTAGGTTGAAATTTGGAATGTCTTATTGGAAATCACATGCTTTAGTACCTTGCAGTTCTTGTGATGACATGCTTCAAAAGAATGTTGATTTGAGCACTTCTCTTGCATGTGTGAAATCTGCAAATGACTTGTTGAAATTGAATGCCTCTAAGCCTTGTAATTCTTGTTTCTCTTTACATAATGATCTTGATAAGGCTAGAGATGAAATTGCTTTGCTGAAATCAAATACTTCTTTACCATGTGTTTCATGTGAGTCTTTGCTTGCTGAAATTAAAGAACTAAAATTGACTCACACCACATGTGTAGATCAACTTGAGCATGCTAGGGCTGAAATTTGTGAAATTAAATCTAAGCCTTGTAGCACTTGCTCTTTGATACTTGATGGTGATATATGCCTTACTTCTTGTGACAATGAAAATGATTTGCTTGATGTGAATGATAATATTAGCTCGTGTGCTCTTATTTGCACATCCTGCATTGAATTGGAACATGAAGTTTCGACTTTGAAACAAATGCGCGATGATATGAGCGCCAAGCTGGTTGAGCATTATGAGATGAGTGCCAACCTTGAAAAAGAATGTGTGCTCTTGCGTACCACTTGTGCTAAGCCTTTGGACTCTCAAGATTCATGTCACTCTGATTTTGATGCTTCCAAAATTGCTTCTTCTCAATCGAATTTGGCTTCTTCTCTTGAGCGTGAGTCTTTGGATGTCGGTACTTGTGATGGTGCTTTGGATAGCTCTTCCGTAGCTATTCCCAAGCTTGTTGACTCTTCTGGTGGTGCCCAAGATGATTCTAGTGGCAAAGGTGCTTCTCACTTCTTTGGAAGTCATATTTCCAAACCGAAGTTTCATTGCACCTTTTGCAAGAAAGATGGGCATACCATTGAGTTCTACTTTCGTTGTGTCAAACACGAGCGGCGTGTGTGTGCCAAAGCTTTTAGGAAGCCACGTAGCCTTTCCCATGGCATGTGTGATCCTAATGTGGGCACCAAGCTGAGAGTTGTCATTGATGCTTCTTGTTCTAAGTCCCAAGGGACTTCGATGGGCATCAAGAGAGTTTTTGCTATTGGCGTGCGAGACACTTGCTGCATGCTCGGTCTTCTAGGCCTTTGGTCGTTCATAGCCCTTCTTATGGCATGAACACTTGTGAGCCTATTAAGAGGCCGGGTTTCATTGATGGATTTTATGACTCCTTTTCTAGTGAGGTAGGTCATGTTCGTGGACATGTTTCTAGTGCTTCTCCTGTTGGTCCTCGACATGGTTCTCATGATGCTTCCGTTGGTTCTTCTGCTACTTCCTTAAGAGGTCATTGCCTCTTTGCTAGTGGTTGCACTCATTTTCCCTCTTGAGTTCTTCCTATGGGGCATGCTTCTAACAGTACTTCAAAACCATTTCATTTGAACCAGCATTTACATCATGCTAACCCATGTGATAAGTTGAGTGCGCTGTAAGGAAAATGGCCCTAGGCCATTGTTTGTGATTTTGGTGATCGATTGACAACAAAGCCATTGGGACTAATGATTTTGTCTAGATGTACTTCAAAACCGTTTCATTTGAACCGGCATTTACATCATGCTAACCCACATGATAAGTTGAGTGCGTTGTAAGGAAAATGGTCCTAGGCCATTGTTTGTGATTTTGGTGATCGATTGACAACATAGCCATTGGGACTAATGATTTTGTCTAGATGTATCTTTGAAGGTATTTTAGGTCCCAAGGATATTTTGGAAGCCATCCAAATGCTTATCAACATCCAAATAATCAACATCCAAATGATCAACATTCAAATTGATGGTCATCCAATTAGAAGCCATCCCACTCATAAGAAAAATGTGAACAAATGATGGCAAAGAAGATGGACAAGAAGCCCGCAAAGAAGCAACCAAGATAGTGCATCAAAGCTTACCACCGACTATTTCGGTGGTGCTAAGAAAAGGGCACCGAATTAATCGGTGCTGGCGTCCAGAGAGCAAATCGGTACTATATGGATTTGGATAGCCATCGACTATTCTGATGGTGGCAACAAGAGGGCATCGAATCAGTCGACACTGGCAAGACGATTGAAGACCTCTCTCTGTGGAGACCACCGACTATTTCGGTGGTACCATGGAGAAGGCACCGAATCAGTCGGTGCAGGAGGGCCCAGGCGTCAGAGACTCAACGACTAGCTGAGGTGGCACCACCAACTATTTCGGTGGTACCCCTTCTGTGTTCACCGAATTAGTCGGTGGTACGCAGAATGTTGCAACGGCTAGTTATTTTGGTTGGGGCTATAATTACCCCATACCACGGCCATTTCATGAGTGCTTGATCTCAGGGAAGATAGAGGCAAGTGTTCCACACATTTTCAAGTGCTCAATCCACCAAAGTTGTAATTAGAAGATCTAGGCGATTAGCAAAGTGCTTAGTGTTAGTCTAGGCCACTTAGCGCATCTCTTAGGTGATTAGCCTAGAGTTTAGCGAGGTTTGCACACCTCTTTGCTTACCGGTGCTTGCACGCACCAAGTGTTGTAAATCCGGGGCTTGTAGTGTTGCGAGACCCTCCAACCGTGCTTGTGGATCGGCCACCGGTGCTTGTGAGAGGGAGGAGAGGCCCTCGGTGTTTTGCCGAAGCTCTACCATAGTGAAGGCGACGAGGAGCATCCGGGACGGGCGAGCAGAGACCCACTTTCATGTGGGGAAGTCCCATGGCCATCCTCAAAGTTACTCGACCGGGGACCTTGACCCATGCGCGGGCATTCCCTTTAGAAGGGGCTCCAACAACGAGGACTAGTTGAAAGCTCATGAGCTTTCCAATACCTCGGTAAAAATCGCCGTTGCGGGAGTTTGCATTCTCTACCCCTTTACCTTCTGCATTTCATATTGCACTACTTTCCGCATTTACCATTCCTAGACTTGCCATGCTAGTATAGGATTGGACCTAGGGTGCAAAACTTTGAAACAGTAGATATAGCAACACATAGAAAAACCTAGAGCACATTTAGATAGAATTTGAGATAGGTTTTTATATGTGCATTTGGAGCCTTAGTTTTTAGAACACCTAATTCACCCCCCCTCTTAGGGTGTCACGGTCCCTTCATGCGCCTTTCACACGTGTGACCAAGTATTGGATTCCGAAGCATTTAATTGTTAACCCTTCGGTGTCCAAGACTCGGTCTTCTTTGTCCTGTCATGGGTTTGAATTTGCTCCCATTCCCCGATGCTGGTCGCCTAGTTCGGTCCCACACATTTCAATGGCCAGGAGTTACTACCTTGATGCCATTAAGCTAGGCAGCCAAAGGTTGCCCTTTGATGGCATTTTCATGACATTAACATGGCAGCCAAAGGTCTCTTCTGTGGTGCCCTTTGATGACATTAAGTTGGGTAGCGAAAGATCTCCCATGGTGCTCTTTGATGGCATTAACCCGGGCAGCCAAAGGTCTCCCATGGTGCTCTTTGATGGCATTAACTCGGGCAACCAAAGGTCACCCTGGTGCCTATAAGATAGGAATCCCTCCTCTGTCTTCCACACACAACACACGAAAGCTCGATCGTTGTGCTGCCCTTTTGCTCATCCCGTTCTGGCGATCTGTGTTCACAAACTTCGCCAGAAGAGCAGGCCTCGAAGCTGCACCCTCACCAAGACTCTGCACTCGAGGAGTAAAGGAGTGACCAAGTTTTTGGGTAGCGCATCTGCTCGACTGCTCGCTGCGATTGACTACTTCCCGGAGGCGCACCTGCACTACGATCATCTGCACGACATCACCTTTGATCGACTACATCGAACAGGTTTGTTATGGCGAGTAACAGCGCATCCGGTGCCCCCAGCACTGGCCCCGCTTCTGGGTATATTCTTATGAACTTCATGTGTGTTTTCCTTTTGTCTTATATGTCCTATGAGATATGCACAGTGAATTGTGCACATATATATACTATCGTTTACGTCATGATTTATATTTCAATTCAGATTAAAATGAACCGCAAAATGCCCCTAATTCCAACCATTATGTGCTTCTGCAACTATACATCATTGGCAGTTGTCACTCAATAATAAACCGAGTCGAGAAACCAATCATTCATGCATGCATGTACAGATGTATACTGAACCTTCCTCCATGCACACACAGAACGAGTAGGAAATATATTATGTATTGTGATTTTCCACTCAATGTACTCATCAGCACCTACGGCATCATAAGTTAGTGGATATGAACGACCTGTCATTGTTGGACGACAGCAAAAAGACAACGCAAAAGGTATTATCCCTATCAACACACAACAATGAGAACTGGGGGTGGGGAAGTGGACTGTAATATCTCAAGCGGCTTACCACTGTCTTGCATGTGTTCTTACCAAAGCCAACATGGCCGCACAATATGTTGTAAGATTGAGTGTAACAGTTGCAGGGTGAACCTATGTTGATCAAAAGTACACATGGAGTTTTGGGCAGGCACAGTATGGAGCAAGGAATATCAAAAATTCAATTTAGAATTGCAAGACTGAAAAGTAGTCCTAAACTAGTCACCTAAACTTGTCTCGGACAAAGTTTAAGCAAGCAATGGATAGAACTTTGCACAAGGACTCATAATAGATGCAAGTACTTCTGATTTTTTCTTCTTCTTCTTCTTTATTTTTCTTTCTAGTTGCGGCTTTTTCTTTCTCTTTTTTTTTCTTTGCAACTCTTTCCCTCTTTTATTTTATTTTTTTATAACAGAAAGTGCAGACCAAAAATAAATAAATCCACCAAATAGACTGGATAATTTTTTTAACTTGAATGGACTAAGATATCCAAACTGATGATCTGTTGCCTGCCTGATATTATTTTTCTTTCCTAACACGAGCTCGCATCTATTGCAGTCAAGTCACATAGAACAATTCAAACTTTCCTTTCCCCTTCAACTTGGGCAGCAAAATAATCTGGTTGTGGAGGAAAACAATCTATTCTCTCTCAACAGCAAACAATACTTGACACCAAGATCACTAACTAGACCTAGTCGTGAGAAACACAGTGACACAACAGGGGGCTAAAATTCAGGAAAGCAAACTGAATTGAAAAATGGTGGGGCACAAAGGGGTTATAGGACAACGAAATTATTTTCTAGGGATTTTTTTTGGACTATAGATAATGAAAAAGAGATTAATCTAAAGGGCACATGATAATATATTCATGGTTAACCTAAATCCTGATACCACATGATGTAATGCTGGCCCGATGTTCCGATAGGTATTGGTAAACTTGAATGTTGGAACATTGATGTTAGCGATCTTGTGTGATGACCGCTGAATGATGCATCTTTTATGCGTATGGTGGCAGGGTTGTTCTCGCGCCGGTGACGTGCGCTGTAGGTCGTACCAGAACCTGGCACAGCCGCATAACGCCTTGTATTACAAGCAGCATGCAACGCTTGGCGTCCTCATCGCTGAGGCCAGCATGGTGTCGTCGGAGATGGAAAAAGGCCTCGGCTGTATAGCCAGGAGCAAGTGGAGGCCTGGAAGCCCTTGGTTGACACAACGCACCCCCAAGGGCGCCCTCTTCTTCTACCAGCACTGGCACATAGGCCGCAACCGCAAGCCATCCACAGCGGGAACATTACTGGTTTTGACGGTGTGGAGATTCCAGCGAGGGCGTGGAGGAATCTGGGAGCAAACGTGCTATGGTGGCAGCCATGCCTTTCATGGGCAGGGACAAGGGCGGCGACCATGGCAGCCCATGGTGGGGGCTATGGTGATGGTGGGGGCATCTCCTGGGAAGGAACTCCAGAGCGGAGGGCAACGGCGGCTGCAGCTCCTTTTTTTAGAAACATGAATATATTTCAATATTTTAGCCTCTGCATCGACAGTGCATGCAGCCGTTCATTTTACAAAAATTATCACAAAAGTTGATAAGTCATGTGCAGAAGAAACATCTCCAGATTATTCCTATCCATTTTCAAGTCTATTGCGGAAAAACAATCCATTCCTAGAAAAGACTTCTATGGTAGTGGTCTCAAGCACACAACATACCCATGAGATTTGAGGTCAGTCCTCCTCCTTTTGCCCTGAAGATCACCTGCATTGGAGTAAGAGCTCGGGTGTTGTTAAAACCACATCAATTCTAGAAAGCCAAATAGCCCAACAAAGTGCACTAGTTCCAACCAAGATTCCGCGGCGGCACTAACATGTCATAACCTCGCTTGCATTCACCGCCGCCACCCAGATCCGCTCAGGTCCCGCCACTGCTCGTTGGAGGCTAGGGCCTGAGCCACCGCCACTTTGAGAAGCTTCATCGCCTCTGCCTGCAAGGCGCAGCAGGTCCTCCGCTCCCCCTACCCTCTCTGCTCGAGCCGCCTCAGCAAGTGAGGTGGGGAGAGAAGACAGAGTCAGAGATAAGAGAGAACAGAGGAAAAGATGCTTATATTCGGGTCCCATTGCCACGTGTTATCCACGTCAGTGAAACCACCCTTTAAAATAGTCATATGGCCCCATGTGAACGGTTTTGATGATTAGATGATCAAGGAGACCCGGTTTTGGAGTTGGACGCCCATATTCAAACTCAGTCGATAGTTGAATGGTAAAAAAATAAACTTTTTTCAAAAGTAAAAAGAACACGCTACAAGGAACCTAAGATATGGGTCCGATACATATATACATATAACTAGTGAAATGGCCCGCACAAGTAGCGCCTGTAGCTAGTTTTTCATAGTAATATTTGAGGTTTTAATTGAAAATAAATTTATTCAGAATGATTTAGGTCTTATGATTTATCATCATATTATATATTATATGGCAAGAAACATGAATTCATGATTGTTTAAAACTAACTCTATAAGTAATTTTCATTTTCATGCATGTTCTAATGTGGTTATTCGGATTAATTATATTTTTTTATAGAATAACTATTTTACTTATTAAATAACTTGAAATGTATTCTGTATAGGCTCTCAATTTTTTCCAAATCATTTAAATATATTTGGTGTAGATTGTCTATTTAACTATTTCACACCCTAGATTATTTATAAAATCAACTAATATTTTCTTATTTTATATTTAGTTATAAATTAACCATTTTTGACATCAACTCATGGTGAACTACTTTATTATTTTTTAAGTTCTGAATTTAAGTAGTTATTATTTGTGCTGGTTAATGTGGAGAAGATGTCAGGCTTAGCCTAACAATATATTAAACTTTGAGCTAAACAGCGGTTTAGGGCGCCCACAGAGAGGGGGCGCGTGCACACACACACACACACATATATATATTCTATTGTTGATCAATTATATATAGTTGATAAAGGTACACTAGTGATGAATTTTGAATGTTTAAAACTTTATTAGTGTAATATTTTCATGTGTTTCTATATGTTACAGTGACACAATCAAACTTACATCTGGCCACGTGTAATGCTTGCTACTCCACCTTTTCCAAAACCATTGCATGGGGGAATCTTACCCACCTCAAACAATGGGCTGCTAGCTTCTGTGTAGCAGAAGCAACCGATTCCTGAGTGTTTAGATCGGAGGAGTGCAAATTGTTAGCATTGCAATGCAAGTTTCCTATTGCAAATCTACGCTGAATATCCTCCAAAACAATTTGTTTTCAAAGTTGTGTCTCCAATAAAAGGAATTTTTGGTATAGCAGTAACCACAGTATTTGGCGGATATGGTAAAGGAAGAGCAAATTAATTTTATTGCTCTTATGGAAATGGGTCAGGATGGATTCCCAGAATTGACCCTTAAAAACTTTTTGTGGCGGTCGTGATTTCATTTGGCATAGCATGGCACTACATGGCAGATCAGCTGGCATCATATTGGGTGTTGATATGTCAATCTTTGACATTGGGTCCATCACTGAGGGAGATTTTCATGTAAAATTCTATCTTAGAAATAAATCGGATGGGTTCAAGTTCATGTTGTATGCTATATATGGACCAGCACAGCAACATGATAAAGAGGCTTTTTGTTGACACATGTTAACGTATACTTTTAATTGTCAACTAAACATGGAAAAGGACTAAAATATAATTAGATAACCTTATTAGGGGTTTATACTAATGATTTCCATGAGTTTTGGTAAAGTTGTGATTTGCAGGGACTTAACAGAAAAACAGCAGAAATGACGTGGCATACGACCGACGTAACGCAACGCAATCCAACTCCGAAACAAGTCTAGAAGGCTCCGGATTACTCCCGACGTGAACCAAACTTGGCACCGAAGAAAACATCATCTAGAAGACTCCAGAAGCCACGACGCATCGCGGGGCCCAGGGTGGGACCCACCCTGGGCCGATCGGCCCAATAAACAGGCCGATCGGCCTGCCTTTGGCGCCAAAGCAAGCCCCCTTTCCGAAGCTTCTCCAACCGCCTCCGAGATGCAATCTAATCCGGTCGTTTGATGTCGGTTTGATCCGAGGGTGTCGGTTAAGCACGAAGATTAGTACCACATTGCCTGCTGAAGCTGAAGAGACATAAGAAGACCCCTATATAAGCAAGCCCCCAGGCCCCTGGCTTCAATCATCTCAGATCAACTCATCATCATATCAGATCAGATCCAGCTCTAGTCGACGGCCTTAGCTCTAGTTCAAGAACAAGAAGTAGAAGATTAGACAAGATGTAGAACTAGAAGCCCTAGATTAGAGTTGAGAGTAGAGCTTCAAGTTGAGAGAATTAGAGCGCGGTTGAGGCGGAGTTGAAGGAAGGCCCGGAGCTGTCGGCGCCTCCATCTTCTTCTTCCTCCGAGTTGGTGCCATTGGGCGCAAACTCGAGATCTTGTGGATTGTTCGACTTCCATTCGAGTAAGTGATATTGTTTCTATTATTCTTAAGGTTCGTATTTCTTTGATAAGATTACTTTGATTCTTGGTTGCTCTTGAGTTAAAGTTGTTAGATTAATGTAAGCGTGGTGCTTAGATTGACTAGCTTATTACGAATACCTTCTATAGGCCGGGGTGAAGACACTTGTTAAGGCTGATCGTGGTGGTGACAGCGCCATTGAGTCCTTTGTTACGCCTGCCCCCGTTTATAGAAATCGTAGGAGCCCCTGCGTTGTTAGCGTAGATTCCCTTTATTAAGAGTTTCTTCATGACAACCCCTCTTAAGAACAATGTTGCAAATGATTTACTTGAAGTGAGAACAAGACCTTCCTAATGGAACTCCTTACCTCTCTTTTAATCTAGTTTTAGCCACTCGGATTTAGTTATACACCTCAACCTACTCTCTCACCTTCTCCCCCGTGGATTCGATATTTAAAGCCCTATTCCGGGTGAAGTGCTCACCGGTATCCGTTAAACTGCGGATTATCCATCATAATATTCCTGTAGGTTAACAAATACCAACAAGCATTTTCTGCGCCGTTGCCGGGGAGAACGGTTTGAGACCACGTTGAAAAACTATAGCTAAATCTTGTACCATACTTTTATCTTTTTCTTTTATTCTATCTTCTCATCTTTTTCTATCTTCGTGGGATCAATTGATTCCATATTTACCTATCTTATACTGCACCCTTAAGCGGAAGCTCTGGCCACTAGAATCCTTAGATCTCATCCTTACATCTGGCCATTAGCTACGCCTACGGTTGATCAAAATGATCATGAAGCAATACTTCTCAGAGTGAGAAGCGGGATCATATCTTCTATGGTAGGAGTCTTTGCCGACATCATGAAAGTGTTGTGCGCATGATCATCATGCAGTTTTTGGAGGAACCTTTTCTTTCCCTTTTTTAAGCAAGGTTTGCTTTGACGAACTTAGCGGGTGAAACCCATATACTAGCATTCTTTATGACCACCCAAAGGAAGAAGAATCATCCTCCAGCCGAAAAAAATAGAAGTTCTGATAGCTATATCACCATCACTCCAATCCCAAGACTTAGCTATCGACCCCAAACCATCAATGCGCTAAAAACCTTTAAAGGGAGAAGAAATTCAACCCTTGGATATCTCTTTAGATGATGAGTTTCATGAACTTCCAGCTTCACAAGAGACCATATATAATCCAAACCTGTTTTGAGATAATCTCTTAGAAAGCACCTTTATTGCTACGCAAGAACATTGGGGGAACCTCAAGGATGGCATATCTAATCATGCCATAGGAAGAGAGCAAAGCCATCAAGAAGCCACTCCTGTCTCTCTCTTTCTATGTTCAAATTAGATAATTCTTTTCGAACCCATCTTTAACCACATCCTTGAGCCCAACGAATCCTCTTGTGCCCTTTTCTTGCATCTCCTCACGATCCTAAAATATTATCTAAGGAAGACCAAAAGGAGCACATTATCTGGAGAACATCAATGAGCATAAAGACTACTTCATAAATGGAACTTTTTCACCTAGTCCACTGCTCATTTGAAAACTCCTAAATTGATTGCTATCTCAATTCTTGCCGCACATGAGATCTCCAATACTCTCTTTCTTAAAATTTAGAAAGGGTGAATTTTTCCTACGGCTTGAAATTTTGAGACTGGTATTATAAGGGAAACCACTTCATCATCTTGATTCATAATTTGAAAGTTTCCCAAGGACGAGCTTTTTGTCCTAAAAACAAGCACTCTAGGGGGAATTACTATATATCACTATATACCCCTACATTATGAGCATATGATTATAAAAATTTTTCCTTCGGGTATTCTTGTCACTAACCATGCCAGGTTTGGAGTAAAGAAGAACGAAGGATGACAATACAAGGTATGTCCAACCAGTCATTATGCAACATTGAATTACATACATAGAAACATTTATTGTCGTGTTGCTACACTAGCTTGGCTATCTTTACCTTTATGCATGCTCGACCGTTAAACACTTATCATTGCTCTATCATCTCTGTTTGAATAAATCTCTCGCAATGCTTTCATGCTACCATTGTTTGCTATAGTATGCTTAGGTTTTGAAGTATTTTCATACACCTTTTAGATTAAGCGAGGTGCTTAGTTTAAATTGTTTTCATGACTCGAGTTAAACATGGTGTTTAGTTTGATTCCTGAAACCATAAGGTGTGGTGATCTTTCTTCTAAAGGCTTTTTAAATTAAGCGTGGCGCTTAGGTTAGAACGCCTTCCTAAATCAAATTAGACGTGGTGTCTAGGTTGACTTTTGAACCATAGTAAACTATAGTAGATCTTTGGTATATCTTTGTTGGACTAACCCCCCTGAGGGGAAAATAATAATAAACTCGAAACAAGTTTGGGGAGGTCGAGATGAACTCACTAGAGATGAAGCAAGACATGTGAGACATGACTTATGGATAAAAGAATTCCCGATGAGCCAAGAAGAAGAAGAGTGACACAAGACAAGATCCACAATCGAAGCGCTCACTTTCGAAGAAGGAATTCATGGGTGATGGAAGCATCAAGGAGGGAGGTCGGTTCCATTGAAGATAATTAAGCCATCCTCTTCCTCCCGACATGCACTGTCACTCCACAAGCCACACCTACTCAAGAACAAGAGAAGGACCACCACAAGGTGTAATAGCGCCATCATACTCCAATAATAAAGGTAACACCTTGAGGTAAGTAGTCATACGATTTCCCTTTTTACTATGGCATCCTCATAAATGAAAAGTCAAACATGCTAGAGCTATAGTTTCACATGATCCAATTTTGTTAACTCGGCATGTTAGCTTTTAATTTCCAAACATCATTTTCTTGATTGCTCATTATTTTGCTAAAATATTTACGTGCTAGATTCATCTTCTGATCTTACCACCCTTGTCGTAAAAAGAACTTATACATTATCTTTATCTTGTTCAATGTGCCCACAAGGTTAGAGTAGAAGTAAATAAAATTTTGGTTCTGATGGTGTTTTCCCACCAACAGAGCCCATGCACTTGATCTCTACCTTGTCTTTGCAAAAGCGAGGACTCACTTTGCGCAATAAGAGGAGAAGTCTTACTTCCCCAATTCCTACAAGTGGAAGTCCTCGACCTACACACTAAACAAGACGCCTTTTACCGCCACCATCCAATCTTCCTTCAAGCGACCGAATCAAGAAGG
The DNA here is from genome assembly GCA_015847255.1 of Hyparrhenia diplandra. Taxonomy (NCBI): domain Eukaryota; kingdom Viridiplantae; phylum Streptophyta; class Magnoliopsida; order Poales; family Poaceae; genus Hyparrhenia; species Hyparrhenia diplandra. Next base: position 209,973 of record JADLZK010004837.1, read on the forward strand.
AACAAGGGCTACGCCATCACCAAGTGGCTATTAAGATCGGATGATGCACTTGAGGAGTGACCAAAGAAGATCAAAATGAGCACGACATGATCGGAGGTGTAGACCACTTGACAAGAGTAATGGGTCATTATTCATCCCCATACTCCATCAAGAAGGCCTTACACCACCACTAATTGTCTACCTCACCACAAGACCCAAGAAGAACAAGACGCGGAGATCTTTGCTAGAAATCACAAGACCGGTTGGAACGGAGTTGACGAACAAGGAAGACATTAAGAAAGATTAAAGAAGTTCGCTCGGCCCCGACCAACTAAACACTCGGCACCGCCACTCCAAGAAAGGTCTCCTCCGAAGAAGCGACATGGAAAAAGAAAGAAGCATCACCTACTGAAGAGGACGTCAAGAGTACACCTTCGGAAGACCTACCACTACCCGCGTCATCAAGCGAACAAACACCATCGGCTACCTCATCTACGCCACTCGCCGAGATCATTGAAGGCACCATTTCAAACATGACATTCCGACGAGGTGCCATCGATGACGCACGCCATGGGAGTAAGTACTCAAAACTCTCGCCGAGAGGTAACTCGGTATTTATACGCATATTTATTTTCTACACGGCATATTTAAATTAGCATATTTCCTTTAGCATATTTACTTTCCTACACCTGCATAAAAAATCATAAAAATATGTTTACTATTTTACGCATCGAGTTTTCTTTAAAAGCCCCATGCAAGTACTCCTTGCTGTGGTGGCATAAAAATAAAAACCCAAAAAATATTGCATTCATATGTTTTTGCATCATCATCCTTTTACATAGAAAAATTCCTAAAAATATGTGAGCACATGAAGGCTCACAACATGTTCCTAGAGTTTGTTCCTTCGGGTATATGCGGAATTAATATTTGCGGGGAGAACATGTAAGGAGAACCCGAAGGCGAACAAGTTCCAAGGGCGAATCAAAGGACTACTTCAATATCCGGCTTGGGGAGAGCACCCCGATTATCACGATAGGTATCACTATCTTTTAAATTATTAGCTAGCTATTATATATGTTTGCTTTGATTAGAGTTAATGAGTCTTAGCGTTTAAGTCTTAAAGTTAGTTCGATTAATTTGTTTAGTTCGGTTTAGTCAAAATTAGTTTACTATTAAATATTAGATTCGTAATTATATAATAAAGTGCTCTTATGGAAGTCATCCACAAGTTGAGTCAATTATTCTCCATATATTTCGGATATGTTTTTGTCTCCACCATGCTTTGTATACAAGATAACAGAAAATAAGTGTGGGGAGATCCTCGGCGACCCAACAGAATTCTTCGCGACCAAAATCAAGAAATTCGAACCAAGACGGAACCATCGACTCAAGACGACGAACCGCGACCCGACACGGCCCAGAGGCAGGCCGACCGCCCAATTATTAGGCCGACCGGCCCAATTATTAGCCGGCCGGCCCCTACCCGCCCCACTCGGGCCCAGTTTCGATCCACCGCTCGGTTTGCTTCCTAAAACTTTTCAATTTTCGCAAATTACTTTCCGTTCGAATTAAAATAAGTCTATTCTGTTATGGTATGTTCTCCCTATACGAAAAAGATGTCTTGTTAACCCATGAACAAAGTTTTGCATGATTAAATTCCTACATATACCTGTCACTTGTTGGGATGCTTTAATTGCTTAAAACATGAGAAAGAATAAAGTTAGAATAATGAGATCCTCTTTCTTTTTATCTTGTCTTTGGAGAGTTATTTATTTCAAAATATTAAAATCATTAGTTATGCTTCTCCTTTGTGATCAATGATACATCCTAATAGAGCCGTAGCAATCATTAAAGATATATCTAATTAATTGTTGCTTTCTTGTGTTGAGCTTTGTCAAAACCACGACCCATGTTGAAATTTGTCTAAAGTCTAAGATCAAGATCACGTACACTACTTTCACTAAAATATCCATGCTCTAAAAAGTTTTAATCTCTATCTCCCATAATTTTAATTGTTGAAAAAGGTACAGCCATGAAAAAGCCAAATGTTGAAAAAATTCTAAGAGTGGAGAGAAAAGTGAGAGAGAGGAGAAAATGAGCAAGTGTTCTACGGGTCAGAAGAACCCCCCTCTCTAGGAAAAGAAAAAGGCAAAAATAAAGAGAAGAATAATGGACAAGTGTCCGAGGGTGAGTAGGGCCCACTTCTCTAATAAATAAGAGAGTAAAAATGGACAAGTGTCCGAGGGTGAGTAGAACCCACCTCTCCACTAAATAGCTGATTACCTCGCTTGAAAAATAAAAAATGTTCCAAAAAAAGGGAGATAGACGATTTTCAACTAGAGAGAGCAAAGTGGTAATAATAATCTTGACTCACATGCACATCTTGATCTATGACTTATGACATCTTTCTCCATGGATCCACTGATTGACTTAGCAATAAATACAAGGTAAGTGTGCTACATGTTCTTGAGCTCCACATATGATATAATAAATGAACTGTGAGGATATAATATATTTTGAGAGACTTGAGAGTGTCACAAAGGAGTAAGTAGAGCTATGTTTTCTTTTTCAAAACTTATGCAAAATCTCTCCAAGTGACTTGGTTTAAGAATTTAAGGTGATCTGTTTCTAACCATTTCATGCTCGAGATATCCCAAAGTGTGTATGACCATGGAGTATAATTATGATCCATTCTTTGTCTCTACGGTTACATTAAAGTTAGACCATCCTTTTATCGAGGGGCAGTAAAAGCCTAAGTGTGGGGGAGTTTGTTGACACATGTTAACGTATACTTTTAATTGTCAACTAAACATGGAAAAGGACTAAAATATAATTAGATAACCTTATTAGGGGTTTATACTAATGATTTCCATGAGTTTTGGTAAAGTTGTGATTTGCGAGGGACTTAACGGAAAAACAGCGGCGAAATGACGTGGTATACGACCGACGAACGCATAACGCAATCCAACTCGAAACAAGTCTAGAAGGCTCCGGATTACTCCCCGACGTGAACCAAACTTGGCACCGAAGAAAACATCATCTAGAAGACTCCGAGAAGCCACGACGCATCGCGGGGCCCGTGGTGGGACCCACCCCGGGCCGTCGGCCCAATAAACAGGCCGATCGGCACGCCTTGGTCGCCAAGCAAGCCCCGTTTCGAAGCTTCTCCAACCGCCCGAGATGCAATCTAATCCGGTCGTTTGATGTCGGTTTGATCCGAGGGTGTCGGTTAAGCACGAAGATTAGTACCACATTGCCTGCTGAAGCTGAAGAGACATAAGAAGACCCCTATATAAGCAAGCCCCCAGGCCCCTGGCTTCAATCATCTCAGATCAACTCATCATCATATCAGATCAGATCCAGCTCTAGTCGACGGCCTTAGCTCTAGTTCAAGAACAAGAAGTAGAAGATTAGACAAGATGTAGAACTAGAAGCCCTAGATTAGAGTTGAGAGTAGAGCTTCAAGTTGAGAGAATTAGAGCGCGGTTGAGGCGGAGTTGAAGGAAGGCCCGGAGCTGTCGGCGCCTCCATCTTCTTCTTCCTCTGGAGTTGGTGCCATTGGAGCGCAACTCTGAGATCTTGTGGATTGTTCGACTTCCATTCGAGTAAGTGATATTGTTTCTATTATTCTTAAGGTTCGTATTTCTTTGATAAGATTACTTTGATTCTTGGTTGCTCTTGAGTTAAAGTTGTTAGATTAATGTAAGCGTGGTGCTTAGATTGACTAGCTTATTACGAATACCTTCTATAGGCCGGGGTGAAGACACTTGTTAAGGCTGATCGTGGTGGTGACAGCGCCATTGAGTCCTTTGTTACGCCTGCCCCCGTTTATAGAAATCGTAGGAGCCCCTGCGTTGTTAGCGTAGATTCCCTTTATTAAGAGTTTCTTCATGACAACCCCTCTTAAGAACAATGTTGCAAATGATTTACTTGAAGTGAGAACAAGACCTTCCTAATGGAACTCCTTACCTCTCTTTTAATTTAGTTTTAGCCACTCTGGATTTAGTTATACACCTCAACCTACTCTCTCACCTTCTCCCTGTGGATTCGATATTTAAAGCCCTATTCCCGGGTGAAGTGCTCACCGGTATCCGTTCGCTTGCGGATTATCCATCATAATATTCCTGTAGGTTAACAAATACCAACACTTTTCTATCAGAAATGGCTCATACCTGCTCTAGGGAAACTTTACCTTATATCGTAGGTGGTGATTGCAACATAATGAGACAGCCTGATGATAAGAATAAGGATAATTTTGAAGCAAAATGGCCAAATTTATTTAATGCGGTCATTGAATCTCTCGAATTAAGAGAGATCGTCATGCATGGTAGGTGATATACATGTGCTGGACCAGGTGATGACTCTATTTATGAGAAACTTGACAGAGTGCTAGTAAGCACATAATGGGAAAATAAATTTCCATTATCTACTGTTGAGGCAAGGGATAGGAGTCAATCGATCACACTCCACTTGTGCTCAATCTTTGGAGCATCTACCCACACTAATAAACAAACCCTATTTAAATTTGAGAGAGGTTGGTCCCTTAGAGATGGGTTCTTCGATATGGTTGCCAAATTATTGCAATCGGAAAATAAAGGACCAACGCCAATGGAAAGATGGCGAACAAAATTTGACATCTACGCCATTACCTCCGAGGATGGGCCAAACATATAGCTGGCTCATACGAAAGGAGAAAAAAAAACTTATATCAATGATCGAAAAGATTGATAAAAAGTAGAGACAGATCACTTTGTCGATAATGAGATAAATATGAAACATTATCTGAAGGAAAGGCTCATCTTCTTATTAAGGGAAGAGGAAATAAAGTGGTATGAAAGAGCAAAGGCTAAAAACCTATTACGGGGGTGACAACACTCACTTTTTCCATTTTAGTGGCCAATGGTAAACACCGCAAACAACACATCTTCAAACTAGAACAAGAAGATGGTGTTATTATCGGTGGTGATGAATTAAAGTCATACATCACAATTATTACAAAAACCTCTTTGGACCACGAGAGAGCCTTGACATATCGCTGGTAAAGAAACGAATAGATGATCTCCCTAGGTTTGAGAAGAAGAAAATAACCACCTAATCGCTCAATTCACACACAGAGGTAGAGGTTAAGGAGGCGTATTCTAAATGGAACACAATAAAGCCCTGTGTCCGGACGGATTTCATGCAGAATTGTATCAAGTTTTTCGGGAAATAATAAAGGGAGATTTAATGGCTCTATTCAAAGATTTTTATGAAGAGCGTCTTCCGCTACATAGCCTTAACTTTGGAGTAATTACATTATTACCCAATGTCAAAGAGGCGAAACAAATTCAGCAATACCGCCCAATATGCCTCCTCAATGTTAGCTTTAAAATATTCACAAAAGTTGGTACGATAGAAATAACAAAGTGGTAGGGAAAGTTGTCGGACCATCTCGGACCGCTTTCATGTCGGGAAGGAATATCATGGAAGGTGTAGTAATATTACACGAAACCATCAAATAATTACATTCAAAGAAGCTTGATGGGGTTGTTTTAAAAATTGACTTTGAAAAAGCCTATGATAAAGTCAAGTGGTCTTTCCTACAACAAACCTTAAGAATAAAGGTTTTTCACCCAAATGATGTGGATGGGTGGAGAACTTTGTTACTTGGAGGTAGTGTGGGAATAAAGGTCAATGATGATATTGGTCGTTATTTCCAAACTAAGAAAGGCCTTCGACAAGGAGATCCAATGTCACCTATATTGTTTAATTTAGTAGCAGATATGCTTGCTCTTTTGATTAAAAGAGCAAAAGATGAGGGACAAATTCATGGTGTCATACCACATTTAGTGGAGGATGGTCTGTTTATCTTGCAATATGCAGATGACACCATTCTGTTTTTGGATCACGACATGGAACAGGCTAAAAACATGAAACTATTGTTGACTTTTTTTGAGCAACTATCGGGTCTAAAAATCAATTTCCATAAAAGCAAAATTTTTTTGCTATGGAGTAGCAAAAGAGTATGAGGGCTAATATAACGAACTTTTGGATGCAAATCTGGTGAATACCAATTCAGATACTTGGGAACACCAATGTATCACGTAAAACTCGAAATAGTGATTGGAGAATAATAGAAGAAAGGTTCGATAAGAAATTATGTTGTTGGAAAGCCAAACACTTATTTTATGGCAGGCGTTTGGTTCTATTAAACTCGGTTCTCAGCAGCCTACCCATGTTTATGATGTCATTCTTTGAAATACCCAAAGAAATCATCAAAAAGTCGGACTATTGCAGGTCTAGATTTTACCGGCAAGGAGGTACCGATAAGAAAAAGTATAGGCTTGCCAAATGGGATATACTTTGCCCCCCAAAGATCAAGGAGGTCTTGGGTTTGTATACCTTGGGATAAAAAATAGAAGTCACCTAAGAAAATGGATTTTCAAATTGCTTAATGAAGACAAGACTTGGCAAACTCGCTTAGAAATAAATATCCGAGCTCAAAAACTCTCTCCCAAGTTGACGTTAAAAGAAATGACTCGATTTTCGAAAGGTCTCATGAAGATTAAAAACCAAGTTTTTTAGAATATAGTTCCTTCAATATCAAGGATGGAACACAAACTAGATTCAGGGAGAACACATGGGCTACATCTCAACCACTGAGAACACAAACTAGATTCTCGGAGAACAAATGAGTGTCTGTTATGCAAACCTGTTTCAACAAGTAAAACCGAAAGCTCGCAATATTCTTCACATTGCTAAATCTTTCATCACTACGCACATTAGTTATGAAGTTACCCGGTCGAAAGGAGAGACGCCTCAAATCAGTAGTCGCTAAGTCTTTGGGATAACATTTAGCAAGTTTAATCAAGTTCTCCTTGTCAAAAGCAAAGCAAATGAATCTCCGGGATTGAACGATGACATGCAAATCAAGCAAACTAGTGCTTACTTCATCAAATCTTTCATTCAACTCCTTGATTTGCCTATCAATGATACCTAAGAACATATCCACTTTGAAGTGATGATAATTCGTGAGTTTGGCATATTTTCTCTTTGATATCCCAGTTGACTTGTATATGTCATCCGTTTGAGGAACATCTATTTCGTGTTTCACTCAAAAAGAAGTGACAACAGCAAGAAAGCCCTCCCATCCATCATTCTCCCAAAATAATTCAAGTTGAGTCTTTGTCAAAGATAGGAGTAAAACAACATTAAGAATATCCCTGATCCCTCCTTTGCAAAGCACAATTCAAATCATATGTATACCTAAATATAGTGTCCAACAAATGTGCAAGGAACACAAATACAAATGACTCAAGTGAAAACAAAGCCATTTCAGCCTTTCCAGATTATTTAAATTCAGGATCATCACCAATTGCTTGCAACACCTGCCGAATTGGCCGATACATAAGAATAACATGTTGTATCGTTTTGTAGTGAGATCCCCAACGAGTGTCACCTGGCCTGCCTAACCCCATCTCTTGATTCCAACCACGCCCGCTTTCAATTTCACCCAACTCTAATGCTTCAACAACATGTTCTCGCTTGAGCAACTCGAAGCATTTGCAACCTCTTATAAGAATTCCCAATGGCAGCCAACAAGAACCCAAGTTGCTCAAAGGAACACTTGCAATCTCGATTCTCCTTAGCAACTACCAAAAGCATCAATTGAAGTTGATGCGCAAAGCAATGTACATAATAAGTAGAGGGAGACTCATCCATAATTAATTTCTTCAGACCATTAACCGCACCTTTCATATTGCTAGCCCCATCATATCCCCGCCCACGAACTCTACTCAAGCTCAATGAATGCTCCATAAGTAAAGCCTCAATAGCATTTTTTAGTGTCAAAGATGTAGTGTTTTCCACATGAACAACACCAAGAAACCATTCAACTACCTTTCCTTTAGTATCAACATAGCGCAAGCAAAGAGCCAATTGCTCCTTTTGGTAGATGTTGGTATAAATTAATGCAAATGTAAAAATCGCAAGCACACGGATACCGATGTAGCTTTCACCGAGTATTCAAGGTATCGATTTCCACGGGGAACGTGAAATGTACTAGGAGAATTAGGATCGCCCAAGGAAAGATAGATGATATGGGTAGAGAGGTTTTTGAGTTTTCTAAGTGGTTTCTATCTAATTAAAGGCTCACTATACTTTATCTACTTGAGCAATAGGTCCGCTCCAACTCTCGAAAAAAGACGGGAAGAAGGTAGTTGGAAGAAGGTCGCCGAAAAGCTCTACGAAAACACCAATCCACACGTGGTGGTTTTACACAGGCCTAACAGTGGCTGCCGCCCCTGGGGCTACCACTACTAACCGTAGGATTGCGCAACCTCAGGTAAACCCTAGTCTAGACACCATGTCTACACTAACGTTCACTACTCTAATCTAGATCTAAAGATTAGAGCACTCAATACGAGCGGAGATCCAAGAAATAATGTAAAGTAAGAACTAGAATTAAATAAATGCTTAGAAATAAATGAAGCACCAGGAGATTGCTGAAGATGAACTAGTTCTTTGTAAGAATACAAAGTTGAAGAAGATCCGACAAGTCCGGCTCTTCGCTTTCACCTCTACTCTCTCCCCGATCTAGTTACAACTAGATGAACTAGATGAACTAGACAACTAGAGGGACCTCTCTCTTCTAATTGAAACCCTAACTTTTGCTTTGTAGATAGATAATGAGGAGATGATCCTTATGGTTAACCTTGGGTTGCTTATATATCCCTAGCCGATGAATATGCACCCTTGGATCAAACCGACCTTGGCAACGTGTAGATACAACCTCAATGTCGGTTACAAACCGACCTACGGCGGGCCCGGTTTGGGCTCGGGACACCGGCGGTCGCCATGAATGGGCCTGGCAATCACCAGTCCATCATGGATCTTTGGATCGAGCTTTCGTGGGTGCGTAGATCTCGCCGATAGCTTCAGTAATGACCGGTATTTTTTTGGAAACGAGTCCGGGATGAGAAAGTTATGGCCGTTTTAGTGAACTCGCTCGCAATTGATATCTTTTGATTCTAGACTCGAATATAGCAAACAATATATCCGTTTTGATTGTCTCGACGAGCTCTTTGCAATGATGCTATCTTGGAATATGTTTATAATATGTTTATTCTTCATATGTCTTGCAAACTCTAGATTTTCCTGTTTAGTCCCTGAAAATATATAAATCACCAAAACTTGTGGAACTATGTTAGTCAAGCCCCTAGTCTATGTATATATTCATTTTATACCCTTATTCCATGTTTAGTTGAGTTATAAATATATAGCTTAAGAGGTGTCAACAGTAGACATCACTAGATTCATCTGCAAGTATTGCAAAGTAGTCATCACCAAGATCTTCCATGATAAGTTTGGTGGTCTCTTTGGCACAACAGTTGATGAGCTCTTTTCAGATCCTATGGGATGTCAATTTGTTGTTTTTGGAGCATTTTTCAGAACAACCCCTGTCAACATCCTCAAAAAATTCTGCTAGCCTATTTTTTAAAAAAACCAAATTTCCTTTGTTCAAAGAGTCTTCACTTTCATCATGTCCATGACACTCTAGCCCTTGCGTCAAAAGAAACCACAAGCACTTCAGTGAATACCTCAAGTGAGCTCTATACATAATTTTTTGCAATGTGCTTTGCTTCTTAAATTTATTTGCTATTGATGTTATGGTTCTAGAGAACAAATCAAATTTCTATTGTGCTAGATATTGAGATTTGCACGCAAAGCATGCTTCTCAAATTTACTTGTATGATTCCAAGGCCTAAAGCCCCCATCCACAAAACTATTTCCACCTTAGAATTTTTATTCTTGAAAATAGGTAGCAAACAAAGCAAAAGGCAACATCTAACCTCACATGTACTCAAGCCAAGCATAGCTGTCAAACCAAGTAGGTAGCTTACGGTTACCTCCAACAAATTTTCTTGGAAAATCATGTCGTCAAGGTTGACATGGCCCCATAGCTATATATCCGCTTCTCACATCCGCCGATCATTAACATTATAACTCGATCATGTGGAAGCCACTCAACATCATAAAATGCCTCTTCATCGAAAAATGTGTCATTGTCGTCTTTCACGGCCATGAACTTCCTCATGTGCTATTGCTCTTTTTGCATCTCCCACAACTTGAGGTTCAATGCTTGGCAATGTTTCGGGTTCCCCTTCGATGATTGGCAATGTTTCGGGTTCCGCCACTTCGGTGTTTGGCAATGTTTCTTCTTGCTCTTCGGTGCTTGGCGGTGTTTCCAAGTGAACTCGAAGGGGAATTGCTTTCCACGGTTTTGTGATTGGGTGCCGAGGTACTAGCCGCCTTCGCTTTCTTTGGAACTCTAGTCCATAAAGATTTCAAATCAATCACCTTCATCCTTTTTCGTTGGTTGGTCTGCGTAGAATTAAACAAATAATATGCTTCATCAAACTACTTGAGTAGTGAGTAACTAGATATTGACTAACAAAATTCACAAGATGTGTGAGTTAATTGCATGGAACATGAACTGGAACCAGTGAAATCAATTAGCAAATGCCCAATTTGCATCTCATACAAACCTTTGGTCTTTGCTAAATTAGCCGTAGTCGTAGCAGTGTGTCCGTAGCATCGGTGTGGCCTCCTCCTCGGCGCTTGCCATGGTCTCGGTGGCGGCCGGCCCCATGCCCATCGGGCGCCGTGGCCGGCGTCTCCTCCATGCCCGCCGGCGCCGTTGTCGGGCGCCTCCTCCTTGCACAACCACATGGTGCACGGGCATGGCAATGGCCATCTTGCGATGAGGAATCGAGGATGGAGTCCCAATCAGCCAATCCCAACTTGAATCTGTCTAGTATTTCAATCCCTAATTTCGGTGGAGGAAGAGGAGAGGATGAAATTGCGGATCTCAAAATTGGGGTTCTCGCTCCCCATCTCTTCTGAATGAAGACCGAGAATGAAGGGAGTCGGGAGGACGACCCTGTGCGTGTGTGGGTTGTTTGCAAGCATTGCCGACCAGCCGTCCAGTGGCCTTCTTGGGCCAGCCCAAGACAGGAGGGTGAGAAAATTAGTGCGGAGGTGGGCTGGTTTTCTTGTTTTGACCGCAATATACAAAGTCTGGCCTAATTGATAGTATACATACTTGTATATACATTTGTACACCCATGTCCATATACTACGCCCGCCCCTGTTTCTAGGGAACGTATTGGCTGCCGTCTCGGTCAATGTTGCAGCGTGATGGGACAAAGCAGAAGCCCCGTTCAGCGAGCCTTGCTATGGAGATCATTGTCATGGAGGTCTTCGCGCGCAAATAGTGGATGGAAATTCAATAATAGACTTTGTCTTTGATTTTTGTTCCTTTGATCTCAGCCAAGGAGCTGAAGAAGGTGAAAGAATAGTTCGCTTTGTGCTCACCGCTAAACGATTTTTGTTCCTCTCGACATGAGAGAACACCCCCGCATGCGTGGAGGGAGCAAGGATGGCGTCTCTCCCTCCCTCGTGACCATGGCGACCATGCTTGATTGCCATGGGTGGTCTCCGACCGACTTTGGTCTAGGCCTTAAGCTTCAATGAGTGGTGCATTCTCGTTTCTCTTCTCTGGTCAGTTTCTCCTCTCCGAAATCCTCCAATGGCTTTCTCCTGGTAGCTTCTTTCGGTCGTTGTGCCATTCGCTTGGATAACAATTTGGTTGGTTTAATGTTGCAATCATGCCTTGGAGGCACCGATGTGGATTTTGATGTGTCCCATCTCTCGGGCACGATGTTTGGATTCACTGTTTACTCAAAAAATGTTGGGTTTCTCATCTACCGTCTAGACTCCTTTGCTTGCAAGTCTTTTGAAGTTTTCTTCTCTCTCGGGATACGGGTGGCCCCGGATGGAAGAAAAACTATGATCTCTGGATTAAGGAACAGAGTCCGAATGGACGGTGGTATCGAAGCAAATCTTCTCGAAAATCCTATGTGGAGGTTGCTAGAACTCCCCGAAAATCCGTTTTCTCTTGGTCGCATTTCCCGAGGATGATTTTGTTAAGAATTTTGCTAGCCCCGACCCCGTGTTCTTCGCCCGGCCCGTGTGGTTTCGAATTTTAAAATTCAAATGGAGGAACGTGATCGGGGGCGTCATCTTCGGTGCTTTAGATGTCTCTCTCCGGATCATCTAATCTCGGCATGCAAATCGCAAATTCGTTGTTGTTCCTGTTATGGTTATGGCCATGTTGCCAAGTTTTGCTGCGCTAGGAAAGGAAAATTACTCTCCCACCGCCCGAAATTGAGCCCATCTCAGGGCCCAAATCTCGGGTCAGCGCAACAAACAGAGTCTCCCTCTTTGCCGCCAACCGACCCTTCGCCTTCCTCGAATCCATCTCCAACTCCTCCCCGCTACTCCCACCACCTCCCGCCCGCCCTCCTCCACTAGCTCACATGACCAACTTCGCCATCGACCCCCATCCCTACCTCCCCCAAGGCTTCACCCGGGTCACCCGGCGCCCTACCCTATGTGCCTCCTGCTCACCCTCGTGCCTGCATTTCACTCAACATTGAGCGCACCAACGGGGATCTTGCGATCGCCTCATTCACCCCGCCTGTCGCCAAGGAAGACTACATCCCGATGGCTCGTGAGCTGCATCAGTTCTTGATGGATGATGGTGTTCGATCTTTGGAGATCCAGCTATGTCCCATTGGCAAGGCCTACGTCCATTTTAGTAGTGCACTAGAACGTGAAAGTTACCTCTTTGGCCCCTTTCGTTGGATTGGTCAAGATCGTCAGCTTCTCTAGGCATGATGAGGGTGCAAACTCAGAAATCACCCAATGGATAGGGTAGTTTGGTTGATGCTCATGTGGTATTCGCCGATGGAAGGTCCCTTGCTCTCATTGCTAAGTCTATTTGTGGGTTTGCTCAACTGTTGCACGTGCACCCCTCTGTTACCATAGCTAGAGTTATTGTCAAGGCTTTAGTTAACAAGGAGCAAGATGTGCCTGATGATTTTGTTGTGACTATTGGTGAAGGGGAATATGCTAGAACTTTCATAGTGCCCGCGTTTATCATGACGCCTCGGATATTGTTATTAGGGGTGATGAAGAAGTTCCACCTGAGAATGGACCGGTGCATCCATTGCCTTTTCCTGCTCCCCACTGGGTTCCACCTTTGAGTGCAAATTCTGCCAGTTCCAATGTAGCCATGGGTCCTAATGATAACATGCCTAATGCTGCAGCACATGGTTTATTCCAAGGTTTGTCTAATCAGGAAGGTGATCCATCCAATGGGAACAATGCAATGGAAGAAGAAGGACAGTCCCTCTTGGTGACAATGTCGGGCCCCCGATCTTGCCGCGGGTCAAGAACGATTAGTCCGCCCCCGAGAACCCTACTCCCTTGCTTGAGGAAATTGTCAATGACATTAGTTATCGCCGGGTCGGCTTGAAGTAATCCGCCACCTTTGGTCCAATTGGTACAGCAGGGTGATCTTTCTCCTGCTACTCTGTACTTTGAAGCCTCCGGTGGAGTGACAAGGAATGTTGCTGGTGATGGTCAGAAGGTTGGGGAGCACACAGAGACTGAGCTAGCAACCCCCAGTGGCAGTGCTATTGTTGAAGCCGCCCCTAATCTGGTCCCTCTACACAGTGTTCTTGACATGGTGATTAATTCCATCACTCCTCCCTCTTCAGCCTCTTGCTCTTCTTTTGCTAATATCAATGAAGTCTCTATTAATCTTGATACTTTGGTACCCCCTTATCTGGTAAAATATGATGTTCTATGGCATTTGGCAAAGATTCTGGTTGAACCACCACAGGAAGAGGCTGAAGTAGATGAGGAAGTTACCATCCTAGACAAGATGCCTCCTGCCAAGACTCCCCGTAAGCGTCATGCCAAGAATCTGAAGGGTCCAATTGACATCAAGTGACTGCTTTGTTAAGGCCTATTTCAGATCATATCCCATATGTGGTTAGAATGGATTCCCACATTCCTAAGGCTTCAATTTTCAGATTTGAAAACTATTGGGTGGATTTCCCGGGCTTTCTTGATACAGTGCAGCTACATTGGCACAATAACCCCTTCTTTGCTAACATGGCCAAAACCATCAGTGGGAAATTTAAGCAGCTCAGAGTTGGTCTTAAATGTTGGAGTAGAGAGTTTTCACAATTGAATAAACTTATTAACAATAGCAGTTGGGTTCTAGCTCTTTTCGATGGTCCGGAAGATCAAAGGAGGCTTAGCATCATGGAATCAAATTTCAGAAAATTGATCAAGAAGCACATATAGATTCTTTTAGAAGCAAAGAGGTTGTATTAGAAACAGAGAAATACTATGAGGTGGGTCAAATTTGGGGATAAAAATTCCAAACTCTTCCAAGCAATGGCCACTCATTCCTTTAGGAGGAACTACATTTCTTCACCGAGACTAGAAGATGGCTCTGATGTGAGTGATCATTCCCCTAAAAGGCTGGTGCTCTTTGGGTTTCCTTTAAGAACAAGGTTGGGTATCTTAGAGTATGAGGCTATGTTATTTGACCCGAGAATTTGATTCAAGCAGCTTGACCCGCCAACTATGGACTCTCCTTTTACAAGGGAAGAAATTGATAGTGCTATCAAAGAGATGCTCTCTGATCATGCACCAGGGCCGGATGGTTTCAATGGACTATTTATGAAGAAGCGTCGGCACATCATCTCAAGGGACTTTTACAGATTATGTGAAGCCTTCTGGAATTGCTCTATTGACTTGGAATGCATTAATGGGTCCCTCATTACCCTCATTCCAAAGAAGGATAATCCTATGACAGTTAATGACTACAGGCCCATTTCTTTGCTAAATTACTCTTTGAAGTTGCTCACAAAGCTGTTGGCTAATTGGCTTTAGGAGGTGATCTTACAAATCATTCATGCTAACCAATATGGTTTTCTAAAGGGTAGAACAATCCAAGACTGCTTGGCATGGGCTTTTCAGTTTTTACATATTTGTCATCACAGCAAGAGAGAAATAGTGATTTTAAAACTAGACTTTGAAAAGGCATTTGACAAGGTTGAGCATCAGGTTATTTTAGATATGTTCAAGCATAAAGGCTTCTCGGCTAAATGGGTGCAATGGATAGAAATGGTTTTGGCTTCGGGTTCCTCCTCTGTACTCCTCAATGGTGTACCTGGCAAACCATTCAAGTGTAAACGAGGGGTAAGGCTGGGTGATCCTTTATCCCCTCTTTTGTTTGTAGTGGCTGCTGACCTACTACAATCTGTGATAAACAAGGCAGCAAGGGACAATGTTTTAATGCATCCCCTGGGTGACAATTTTGGTGGTGATTACCCAATAGTTCAGTATGCAGATGACACCTTGATCATCATGCCGCCAGATGAACTAGCTTGATCGCCTCAAAGATATCCTTGATACATATGCCGCCTCCATTGGATTAAGAGTCATTTTTTTTGAAATCCTCTTTGGTGCCAATTAATATTGATCAGGAAAAAGCCCAGTCCCTTGCTGGTGCTATTGGGTGCATGGTGGGTGAAATGCCTTTTACATATCTTGGTTTGCCTGTGGGTACAACCAGGCCCACCGTTGAAGAATACTTGCGACGATGAATAGAATAGAAAGGATGATGATGGGTCCGAACAAGCTCTTGTCCTATGTTGGTAGGCTTATTATGGTAAATTTAGTGCTTTCTTCCCTCCCCCCACATATTATCTTTGCACTCTGAAATTGCCTCCACCAGTCATTGAGCAAATTGATAAGTACAGGAAGCATCTACCAAGGGATAGAGGTGACTTGAACAGAAAAAGGTGGCAGCCTGGTTGCATGGCCAAAAGTTTGCAAGTCAAAACAACAAGGGGGCTTGCCATCATAGATTTGAAAAACTCGAACACCTCTTTACTTCTGAAATTTCTTCATAAATTCTATAATCATGCTGATATTCCATGGGTTTCCCTCACTTGTAGATGCTTGTATGCCATGGACACTGTTCCTCATAGGTAACGGCCAATGGGGTCTTTTTGGTGGCGAGATGTTATTTCTCTGAAGAGTGTTTACTTGAGTCTAGCCTCATGCAAAGTCAATGTGGGTAATACGGTTTGTTTTTGTTTTGATACTTGGGACCTAGGCTTTCTCTTGGTCACTTTTCCCCAGCTCTTTTCTTTTGTGAAGTGAGAAAATCTCAGACAAAAAGTTCCTCTCACAGATGCTTATGCCAATTTCTTCACACCTCTGTCTATGAAGGCTTCGAACAGTTAGTGGAGCTTGTCAACTCGATTCAGTGGTCCGCAGGGTTGACGAGGGGCTACAAGACAAATGGTCATATATATCCGGGGATCATCTCAAGATACTTCCAAGAGAGCCTATGCTCAGCTAAAAGGGGTGGCTCCTATCAGTCCTGTGTTCAAATGGTTATGGAAATCATCTTTGCCGTCGGAAACACAAGTTTGTCTTTTGGCTTCCCGATCGGGGGACAGGATTAACACAAGAGATATCTTGAGAAGAAAAAAACAGAATGTTGGATGATTACAGCTGTGCCATATGTACTTCCAATTGTGGAAGAAATGATGCTTCATCTCTTTTCAACAGTTCCCTTTTCACGGTGGTCTTTGGAGATTCCTAAATATTTAGTGGAATCTATCTTTAGGAGTTCGGAGATGATTGTTGAGGCCGGGGTTCTTTTTTAACAATAGAATTTTCGGGGAGATCATCATAGTGGCTTGTTGGGCCATTTGGAAGCATAGAAATGAAGTCATCTTTGATGGGGTTCCTGTCTCTTCGAGACGTTGGAAGCATATTTTCAGGGAAGAGTTTAGTCTTATTCTTCATAAAGCTAAATCCTCCCTGAAAATGGAGTTAGATGAGTGGTTATGTAATTTCAGATAGTTCTTTTTTGTAGCTTTTTTGTTGGGCCTGAGGCCTTGTACACTGTACATATTAATTATATAATGAAAAAATTCCACTAGGGGCCTCCCTGCTGTTTACCTCAAAAAAAAAAAGGAGCTGAAGAAATGTAATAAGCCTAATCTTTGAATGTTGTGTGCGGATTCACAGAGGAGGGAAACAATTTCCATTATCTAAAAAAAATCTTTTTTTCCAAACTACAGCAGCCAGGAGCACAAGACACAACTGCCCACGGTGAGATGTGCAAGCCTTCTTCCAGCATTGCTGTTGACCTAGCAAAGGCACGCCAGCGGCCACGCGCGCCGCGAACTGCGTGACCTGCGGAACCAGGTCCTGCACGAGCATAATGAAGAGAACAAAGGTCACCATACACGTATGGCCGGCAGCAGCAGCGGCGAGGCCACGGCTGCCCTCTGCGCCAGCCGAGACAATGCAAGAACCAAGACCCTCACCAAAGCGCGATGGCTGGCGATCAACAATGCGTTCGCCAACCATGGCGTTGGCAATTGGCGACGTGATCAAGGTGATGACGCCTCGACCTGGTCAGTTGGATGGGCGATGGGTAGTTGGATGCGGCGCGCAGCGTAGGCGTGTCCCCCGCGGGCGACGCGAACGGTTTACGGTCAATCACCACCGGATCCATCATCAACAAAGTACTAACACTAAATAAGTACTGTTAGTTTCTTTATTACATATATATTTTTATATAGTACATCTATTCGGTGCCATAAATCTTTGTGATCTCCTCTATAATTTTGGTTAAACATAAACTGGTTTGACTCTCCAAAAAAGTTAGAATGACTTATAAGTTAAAACGGTGGGAATATAAAACTAGCAAGTTGCTGCTATTTTCGTTTTGAATTGAGCTTATTTCTACCTACCTCAATACCCAGCTATAAACATTTCAAATTTATCTGCTTAATGCATACTCAAGTAATTGTCTTTGTTTTGTAAAGGAAGCTAAATACCATAGAAGGTGTGTGTGCTCTTTTTTTTTACCTTGCATCTTTCATGCTTGTTTGCCAATCTATAGTAGCTAAGTGGCCCTTGTCAAGTGCATATTCAAGATTTTTTTACTCTTTTTTTATGTTTTGACGATGACAAAGCTTTTATTCCCTAATCCAACACCTTAATGTTGAGATCATGTACACCTACATTTGCTCTTAGCCGTCCCTCGCTGGCTCGCTCATCGTCCATCGGCAGTACGACCTCGTAGAGATATAGCACGCCGCACCGCTTCCATGGCCTATATATATGACCGAAATCCTTCATGTACGGTAAAAAAAAAACAGAGCTCCAGGCAAATGGCTGATTATGTTGCGTATGGCAAACCAATCTACGGTGATATCAGCAAGATGTCGAATTAACCTCGTAATGCTAGTCATGTGGCCAGGAAAGCATAAGATGGCGGTCCTGCATTGTCTAGAAAGTCAAGCTCTGTCGTTCCGAAGACCCCTCATCGTTGTGTCGTCTCTAAAACTTGCTATGAATTGTTGTGGGCCCTCCACTATAGCTGCAGGCTCTTTTCGTTCTTGAAAATCTTCAACTTCATGACGTACCCCAAATTTTGGAAGAGGTTCCTTTAACTTTATTTCTCACTAGCTAAACCCTGCTCCTCTGCTGGCATGCGTACGGCCTCATGTACATGTTAATGGACCGCCAACAGCCCAAGATGAGCATTCAGCAGCAGAGAAATGGAAGCTAACATGAGCAAACCAATATAAGCTTAATCAGACTTGATACTACTAATTTTTTTTTTTGTCTCAAACGTTTATTTTATGGCTATATGTCAGAACGTGTGCTGTATAACCTTAGATGGATATAGTATATGTAATGCGACCTGTAATAATATGATGGTTTAGATCATTCTCTTGTACTTGATTAGTGTTTAATTCATGCATGTTGCTTTTCTTTCACACATACATATATTATCCAATCTGGGGTGTATCTATTTGATTGATTTTATTCATGGGAATATCTAAATTATAGATGTTTTCATGCATGTCTCAAGAAACTTCAGACTTTGTAGTATTCGTTAGGGAGTATATGTGTCAGGCTAAGCATATAATGCTCTCATTTGTTTCTACAACAAATTATTGATCTAGATTCTTGTTCAGCAGCGCGTGGGTGACAGCCGCGCCACAGACGTCATGGATGTGATGTCACGGGCGATATGCAACTTCCTCCACACGAGGACGTTGAGAGCCAATTAAGGATCCAAGCACATGCCAAACGACGCGACAAATATATATATATAATAATTGTGACGTAAATCATAGTCTTAAGTCTGGATCAAGATCACCAAGCTGACACTTTTGTTACGTAAAAACAAAAATATTGGGTCAAGTCATTGCAAGCATAAAAAGAAGGGGCCGGCGAGGTAAATGATGGGCCTAGCTTCCGAGCATCAATTCATAAGTACGTTGTGAACTGAATCGTTATCATAGTCTTAAGTCTGCATCTACAGCAGCAAGCAGCTAGTGTTGTGTTGTTACGTCAAAAACAAAATGACGTCAACTCATTGCATAAAAAAAAACAAATCGATGGGCCTAGCATCCGAGCATTAATTGATCATGTGCATTGATGAATCCGCATTAATTGATCATGTGCATTGATGAATCGTTAATCCTTTGTTTAGATCGCTAAAATTTCCAATCTTTTTCCCACTTTCCCTCCATCACATCACATTAAATACACCAAAAGACATATGTTTGGAGTATTAAATGTAGGTAAAAAAATAAATAATTACACAGTTTAGATGTACATTGCGAGACGATTCTTTTGAACCTAGTTACTCCATGGTAGGATGATATTTTTACCAAGTATAAAACGAAACGTGCTACAAGTTATGCGATATGACATCCGGTTACAAATTTTAGCAATCTAAACAAGTCTTGTTTGGATCCAGATCACCAAGTTGATACTTTTGTTACGTCAAAAATAAAATGGGGTCAAGTCATTGCTTGCGTCAAAAAAAAAAAAGAGAGCTGAGCAATGTACGTCGTCTTTAAGAGTCTGTTTGGTTCCCATAGGACTTGGGACTAATTTTTAGTCTCATTTAAAAGATGTTTAGTTCAAGGGACTAATGAGAGGCTAGAGCTGATGACTGACTAGTGCATGTACAAGTGCACAAATGAGTTGACGACTGACAAGAGCACAGACTAGTCCCAATTAGACTCTCAAGAGGGGCTAATGGACTAGAGACTAGTTGGGACTAAAAATTAGTCCATTAGTCTTGTTGTTGGATAAATTAGGGAATAATTGAGACTAAAATTAGTCCCTAGTCCCCTGTAGAAACCAAACATGGCCTAAGTCTGGATCTAGATCACCAAGATGATTCTTTTGTTACGTCAAAAATAAAATGGGGTCAACTCATTGCTTGCGTCAAAAAATAAGTGAGTCTAGATCTAGATCACCGAGCTGATCATCATGCGCGAGCAAGTCAACTTTCCAGCCAGCAGGTCTCCATTCATTCGTTAACTCCGGAGTTCATGAATCCTTGCTTAAAATATATGGACTCAAAGCAAGTTTAATGGCAACGCCCGCTGCTGGCTATCGTGGTGGCAGACCCTACAGGCAGTTAATGCACAGCAGAGAACATTGACCAATAGAATGCGGCACACAGCCTTGTCGCTGGCTTGAGCGGGCGTTTCCTGGTCGCCCGCTACCTTCTCTCTCCTACTTCCTCTCTCTTCCACGTATACTCTCAGCCAGCTCTCAGCCTTCTATTGTACTTGCTCTCATCGGACTAGCTAGCTCATTGTCAGTCCCAGCTCTCTCTATATATACCGTGTTAGCCCATCACCCTCTCGGCACTTGTGCACTATCACAGAAGCAGCACATTCATTCACTGAAGAAGTGAAGATTTGCCGCAGCCTGGCTAGAAAGATGGGTGACCAGGTTGTTGCATCCGCCTTCCCTCTGTTTTATTTCCTTAATTAGACACATGCATTCATCTCTCTCCACCATGTTGTATAGTACGTAATGTATGTGGTTTTAACTTTTCTTATAGTAGCGGTGCAGCTTGTATTAATGATATTTCTTTATGCTGATCATTGGAAGAATGTTTAAACTTCCAAAGAACATGATGTGCAAGGCCAGTCTCAGCGCGGTTTCATTGCACAGTTACATATATGAGTGTCATGGGGATGAAAGTCCTCTCTGGTCCGATGATGTTTTTCCTATTAATTACCTTGCCAAGTCAGCAGTTTTGTTGATGTATCGTTGAAATTTAATGTCATGAAACTCTTGTGAAATCCCCAATGAGACTAGCCTTATTGAGGCCCGATAGGTTGTTATTGTGCATTAATTAGTCTAGACCCAGTGGATTGTATATCATACTCCCTCTGTCCCATGCACTTTGACGTTTTTGACTTTTGAACTTCATCTTTAACCATCCGTCTTATTCAAAATATTTATGCAAATTATAAAATAAAATAATCAATATTCAAGTATCTTCATTGATAAAATAAGTCATAAAAATAAATTATATTTGTGCAAAAAATTTGAATAAGACGAAGCATCGAATAAGATGGCACGGAAACCAGGGTGACAAAGTTAGTGAGACGGAGGGAGTACTCATTATTTAGATGTCACGTATGACTTTTTTGATGATGCGACAACACATTTAATAGGAAATATCTTGAGTATGATACTACTTTGATATGATTTCTTATGTTGGGGCACAAAATTTAATAACATGCGTGGGTCCAATATCATAGACACATCCTCAAAACAATTAGTTGGTTTAGATATTCAAGTATGAATACTTATATAATATTGATATTTCTTTTGAAAAGTATCATATTATTCGTGGCACTCTTGAATACTGAAGTATGATACTATGAATTAGGAATTGGGATTAGCCTTACTGACAGACAGCTAGCTAGCTCTCCGCATGCATGTACGTACCCTAGCTGCTAACTCTTTGGTGAATACACGGTATATACTTACATGCGGCATATCACGTGCAGGCCATGGCATCAGATGTCTCGAGCCATCAGATGGAGCGCACCACCATGATTGGCTCGAATGAGACTACTAATGCAGTGGACTACAAGACGCCGGCCATCACCGAGATGGCAAAGAGGGCCGCCATACAGAACCCAGCTCCGGTTCCTCTGACAACTACCATTACCACGCCACCATCAGAGGTTATATTCTATATATACTCATCAATTAACCTGTTATACTGCATGTGCTAGTAGTAGTTATATAACATATAAACACAATAGAAATTAATGGCAAGTTGTTGTTTACATATGTTGATGTGTATTTTGGGCCTTGACAGGTCGCTCCGCCCTCATGGAAGGAGTGGTTATCATCCGCGAGTTGGTTGTCAGTGATATCGGGTGCTTGGAACAATGGTAAACGGGTAAGGAACTAACCAATCCATAGTCGACTTGGTGGTCTCTCTCTCTATCTATTTACTAGCTATGCACGCATATGTATTCAGGTGATGGTCGAGGCGTTTACGGGAAGCAGCATGGTGGTCAACATGGTGAATTGCACTCCGGTCTTAGGAGCGCTTGGGATTGCTGGTGTGGTCGTCTTGTCCTTGGTCGCGATGATGCTGCTCCGCCTCCTTGTTGGGTGGAACACAACAGTGACCACGACGCCATTATTCAATGTCACGTTGGACGTGATGAACCATCCTCAGTGGTCTGCCATGAAGGGTGGTTGTAGTGCGACGCTCCACATGGTCGAGGAAGACACCTCCTTCTTCAAGGGTGTTACGCAGATTGAGATGAGCCAACAAATAGACCAATACCTCTAAATGGTACGTCACTACGTCTCGTACATATGATGATGAACATAATCTTTGCTTATATATAAATAAATATCCTAATATATAGTCTCTGGTCTCGATGCGTTCGTATATGGATCGGCAGGCTATTCTGTACGCCGCTGCCTTACGCACCAGGTACAACAGCACTACAGATTCCGTTCCCCACAAGGTGCTGAGGGGCCACGCGAAGGCGTACCTTCAAGCCATGCTCCAAAGGATCAACAAGAACGACGAGCTACCTGACATGCAAGTTAATTCCGTGAATCATATGTCGAATGCAATGAGCCAGCACCTATACTCGGTACAACCCATTGTTCCATCGATCTCCTCCTCCTCATGAAAACAATGGCCGTCACTTTGTCATTATTAACTGTTGTTTCTTGTCTCAGGCCACCGTGCAAACCCATGCTCTAGTGACTATGCATCCTCCTCCATTTACTCCTGAGGAAATTATTAAGCAGATGATTGCTGAGAAGGACACGCTGATTGCTGAGAAGAACACGCTGATTGCTGAAACGAACACGATGATTGCTGAGATGAACACACTGAGTACAGAGATCGTCACGCTCAAGATCGATATTGAGAAGATGCAAAACTGTTGTGAGCTGGCCGAACGGTGCGAGCGGCATGTCAAAGAGCTGGGCGGCTCAACTGACTATTTCCGAGACTACGTCACGAAAACAACATATTCTTTTTGAATTTGATCGCAAGGAACTTTCGGCACACGAAGCTGTTGAATATGGGCATCAGAAGATCAAAGAGCTGCAGGGAGCTGTTGAACATAATAAGGTCGACAAATTATATTGATCGATTTTCACCAAGTTCAGCTGCTTGAGCTGGCATTATATTGGCAACGTATACTCCTATGTATTTCCGTCCATTATTCCTTTCCCTTATTTCAGGTTAGCTAGCTATATACGTCTAGCTAACTAGCTAGTTTCATTCGGTACGACGACGACATTAGTTATGTTTCTCCAACTTTTCTTTTCCAACTAAATAATGATTTGTATATTTGTTTCATTCCTTAATCAAATACTATAATAAAGCATGGAGTCTATTGTATGTGGTCGTGACTTATTAATCTGTCGTTCCTACTCACCTACTAGATCTCTATATTCTATATATACGTACGTGTTGCAAGCTAAGTCTGTGCACCTTAATTATTTCCTCCTCCGATCCGATCCTCCTGATTATTAATTGCATGGATACACTCAATGTGTCTTCTACCATTATGCATACGTGTCTAACGAATTGCATGGATACACTCAATGTGTCTTCTACCCGGCCCAGACGGCCCTCCCCACGGCCACATCCCGGCGGCAGTCTCGGACTCTCGGCGGCCTTTCGAAGGCCCCATCCCCGGCAGCGGTGTGGGGCAGCGGCCGGAATGTTAAGTGTTGACCGGTCGGCGCCAATGCGGCGCCGACCACCCCTATATTTCGGCCCTTTTGGCCTTTTTAGCCCATGGAAGCCCAGCCGCCCCGTCCTCTCCTCCTTCCTCCTCCCTCACGACGCGAAGTCGACGCCCGCCGCGCCATTGTGCTCTCCGCGACGCCACCGTGGTTTAGGGTTTCGCGATCCCGCAGCTTTAGGGTTCCGGCAGGGTGGTTCCGGCGAGGTCGTGGTCCGCGAGCTCCCTCCCCTCCATTCCTCCCCCCGGCTCTAGCATCCGGCCGGCCGGCTCGGCCGCGCCGCCGACACGGCGGTGGTCGGCGGTTCTACCGGCCGTGAGCTCGGCGGCGGGACGCCGCCGAGCCGGGCTGTGGCCGGACCTATCCGTGGGTATGGGTAGGCGCGGGCTTCTGTTGTCGCCATGGCGGTATTTGGAGGTTGCCGGAGTTGGAAGAGATGGCGGCGATGTGGCGGAAGTAGGGGGAGGGGAAGAAGAGGGCGCCGCGGGGCGCTGGGTTTGCCGCAGGCTCGCGAAAGAGGGTCGCTTCTAGCTAGCCGGAGCTCCGGCAACCCTAGCGCGCCGGGGGCTGGGGGGCCAGGGACGGCGGCGTCGTGGAGGAGCGGGCGGCGGCGGCGTCCGTCCTCGTGGTCGTGTGCACGCGAGGAAGATGAACAGGGCCATCGTCTTGGGCCGCGGGCGGCAGCTTGGGCCGCCCAAGCGAGGGCTGCTCGGCGTGGTCATGGTCGGCAGTTAACAGCCCCGGCAGCGGCCGTTCCTGCCGAGGACCTGCAGGTTAGCGGCCCTAGAATCCTTTCTGATTTGAGTTCGTCATGTTTGTTTTCGATTTGTCACTCGCTGGTTCATCTTCGCTGGTTCGTCTTCCCTAGATCCTCCGTGGCTGCTCTTGTGCGGACTGCTCACGGTGTAGAGGAACGGCAGTCAGCCCGCCGGGGGCAGATGTCATGGAGCGCGCAGCCTGGGGGATCTCACGGCGGCCAGACCGCCGAGCGGCAGCGGGCACCACATTCTCGCCATGCGCTGCCCGTGTTTGTTCGATTTCATCATGTTTTTCCTTTCTGAATTTCACGATGCTGCCTCTCTCGTTTCTCCCTGGATTTCTGAACGGTGCTGACTCTACTTTTCCATGCCTGCATCTCAAACTCTTTTTTTTTTTTTTTTTTTTGCGACTAGACTCTACTTTTCCTTTGTCATCTAAAAAATGCTCATTTACTTTTTTGTGATAGTTTTTAGTGAAATGTGAATCTGCTTTAATTCTGAAGAACTACTCCCTGATTTCGCCTTCATTCCTACTAACTATTCTCTTCGTTGATGATGTTTCTGTCAATCACAGCTGCTATCTAGGACCAGTGTGGTGCAGACGGGTGAATGGTGATTCCAGCAACGCAGCTCCACCCTTCCCCTCACAGTACTGCTTATGTGGGTGCAGGCCGACTAGTACTGCACGTTAAGTCATCAGTTCGTCATGGCAGTGCTGACCAAGCTCTCTATTTGGCTATTCATGGAGTATCGTAGAATGAGAAGAACAATTGACTGGTCGGCTGAGGCAGAGGCAATGCGTGAGGCAGCTGACCGGTGGTCGGCTGAGTCAGAGGCAATTACGCGTGAGGCTGCGGCTGCCATTGCATTTGACATGGCGTCCCTAAGGGCGGCTCAGGCAGAGTCGACGGCGGCGCAGGGGCAGGTCATCCCTGCAGGCGAATCTCATGCCAACGCCGGCGTGGCGGCGCCGGCGCCATGATAATTTAGTTGCCTTGTTGGTGATGAGGTAGGGATAATTGTCGGTGATGAAGTGATGTGAGGAGGTGCGGGCTCAATAGACATCTATAGTTTTGCTTTCTGCAGTGTTTATCTATCTACTTATAATATCATATACTCGCTCCATCCAAAACAAAGAGTTGTTCTAGGCGTGGACACAAATAGACCAAGACAAAGCTAAAGAGTAGACCTGAATGCCACTACGTTCTATCTCCTGTCTATTCTCTCTCTTGTTGTTCCTGTCATCAAACCCGACGCTCGAGACCTCATGTCGATGCCAAATTGGTGCAGCAGGGATGGAGGCGTGACTACCGGTGGAGCAAAAGAGAAGGGCGGCGTCCTTCCCGTATGGTGGAGGAGAAGAGGCGGAGGCAACTGTTTGAGCGCCAATTCATGGGGCAGGCTAGTGTCTGCGAGTGTAGATGGGGAATGGGACGCCTCCGTTCTAGGAAGGGGATGCAAATCCAGATCGACGCGCTCGACCGCTTGTGGGCTAGAGGAGGAGGAGGTTGCGTGGACTGAGGAGGAGGCGAAGCAAAGGAGCAACGCGGCATAGTCTAGAGGAGGAGGTAGAGGTAGAGACGAAGCGTAGGGGCGACATGGGCTGGAGGAGGAGTCAAAGCAGAGGGTGACACGGCCAGGAGGAGAGGCGAGCGGAGGGCGATGGGATGAAAGTGTTACGGCGGGATGGGAGGCCGCGAGAATAAGGATGGCTGCAAGGTGCCTCGGTCTCGGTTGCTTTGCTTTCCTTGGTTTAGGCCTCGTGTCATAGCTAAGATGAGTTTTTGTAAGGGACATCAGTCGGTAGATAGGACAGTTGATTTAATGGGATAAAGGGAGTACTATATTACTACACACAACTAAAAACCCCTATGGAGACTACCCAACGGACATCTTACGCGCGGGCTGGAAAACAGAGTAACTCGCAACATATGGTTTGGGCGTTGACAACAGTCCAAGCTACCTGCTAGCTCGTAGGCTGCACACTAAGCTAGCACTCGAAAGGACCAAAAGCTATTTGTATTTTAAATCCTTGTACACCAGTCCACACACACACAGGGATACCATGTTGTCTCGTGTTGTGTGCGAGATATAGTAGACGAGAGAATCGTTGGCTCGGTTTACTATACATGTTTTCTTTCTTCCACACAGGATGCATGTTGATTTTTTTTCTTTCTTCCACACAGGATGCATGTTGATTTTTTGTACACTCAAAAAGCAATGATGTGTACAGAAATAACTAACTGAGTCAATTTATAATCCTCATATACATGTTTTTGTATGTTTCATGAAACTCATGTAGTATTCATGATTGACTATAAACTAAATATTGACAAGAACATACGTCAAAAACATATATTTTTTATTATTGTAAAACATTCGTTGAACACACGAATTATCGTGGCAGCACTCCGTCCGTTGTTAGAACGCACGGGGGTGCTGTCATGTTATATGACATTTGGGTCAACTAGCCGAGATAAAGTAATAAGACCATACAATGAGCCTAATATGACCATACAATGAGGCAAACAAATTTCGCCTGTGCCAATATATGCCAAAAACCACCACTGTGTGTAAACTTCCCCATCACACGTTGCGTTTTTAATGATCAACCAAAACCCCAGCCACCCATTGTTCCACTCAAATCACTTGTTGCTGGTCCATCGCACCCACCCCAGTGGCACAGTGCGTGGCTTGCATCGGCGACGCACGCAGCGGCACACGTGTGCCTGTCCACACGCCATCCTCTCAACCCACTTTCGGCAGGACCATGGGCCCGCGTACAGGTGGGCCCCACTGGCCCAGGGAGTGAGGGGAGGCGATAAGCCCCCGCGCTGCATCGTGGCCGCCCGTTTCGAATTCACGCTTCCCAACGGTCGCGCCACCGACCCTCTCCGTCTCCCCGCATGCACCCGCCACTGACCGCTCGGCCTCCCGCCGCCGAGGCCCCACGCGTCGGCCACCTCGGTCCAGGGCTATTTAGGTGCACGCCGACGGGGACCCGCCCGACGAACCGGGGAGCTTACGAGTACCTTATTAGCGGCGACACGTCACTCGCCGGCCATGGGTAGGAGCGCTAGCAGGAAGCCCAAGCCCAAGCACAAGCAGCGCCCAGCCGCCGCCTTAGCTCCCGCTCCACTCGCCTACGACGTCGCCGACGAAGCCTCCATGGCTTCCGCGGACGCGCCTGCTGGGAATGGCGAGGACCAGCACCATACACCACCACCACCGCCCCCGGCTGCCGCCGCGGCGGAGGTAGTACCCGACGCTCGCTCCGCCGCCGCCGCCAACGGCGACGCGACGTCGGCGGATTCCGCGCCCGTCAACGGGGACGCGGCGCGGCTCAGGACCTGAACGGCCTGCTCATCACCCGGGCCGCCGAGGACCGGCAGCGGCTGGCGTCGCTGGAGGCGCGGCTGGCCGATCTGTCCTCCTCCGACGCCGTCGCCGACGCCGAGGCGCTGGCGGAAGGGGAGCAAGCGGTGCTGCTGGCGGCAGTCCTGGGCCCGCTGCAGGCCGCGGAGGAGGAGCGCGCCGCGCTGCTGGAGGGACTCGTGGCGGCGAAGGAGGCCGTCGAGCGCGGACAGGCGGAGGCGGCGAGTGCCCGAGCCGAGGACGCGGCGCGGATCCAGGCGGCGGGTGAGGAGAATGGGAGGCTGTTGGAGATGCTGCGAGGGAAGGAGGGTGAGGCGGCGGTGGTGGCGGAGAAGGTGGTCGGATTTGAGGCTGTGGTTGCCGGATTGGAGGCGCGGGTTTCGGAGCTGTGCGCGGTGAGGGGCGAATTGGAGGTTCAGGTGGAGGCTGTGACGGCCTCGGCTCGTGATGTTGAATCTCAGAAGGAGGCGTTGGAATCAAGCTTCAACGAGTTCAAGAACGAAGTCGAGGTTTACAAGCAGGAGATGGAGGCGAAGATTGGGGAACAGTTGAAGGAACTGGAGGCTCTGGAATCCGGGAAGGTGGAATTGGAGGCGAAGGTGAGTTCTTTGGAGGCAGAGCTCTCTGTGGCTGTTGGTAGGAGCCATGAATTGGAGTTGGAGAAGGGTAAAATGAAGGCAGAGGTGCTTGCTACCAAGGAGGAGGTGGAGAGGCTTCAAGCCATGGCTGCCGAGATGGAACAGAAGCAGAATGTCATGGTTGATAGAGTGGCTAGGTTCGAAGGTGAGATTGAACAGTTAGTGAAGGCAAATGAAGCCGCTGCTGAAGCACAAGCTGAGAAGGAGACAATGGAGGCTGAATTGGAGATGCTGAAGGGGAATGTGGACAGGATTCAGGTGGAGAAAGATGATGCCATTAGCATGGTGCAGGCTAAAGATGCTGAGGTTGAGAAGTTGAGGGATGAACTGAAGAAGGTCCAGACTGATATGGCTGAGCTGCTGAAGATGAATGAATCGGCTGCTGAGGCACAAGCTGAGAAGAAAATGATGGAAGCTGAATTGGAGACACTGAAAGTGAACATCGACAAGGTTCAGGCTGAGAAAGATGATGCCTTAGCCATGGTGCAGGCTAAAAATGCTGAGACTGAAAAGTTGATGAATGAACTGAAGAAGCTCTACAGTGACATTGCTGAGCTCCGTGCGCAATGCGATGTTCTTGATGGGAAGTCTTCCTCCCTTGAAGACGAGAAGATTTTTGTTCAGAAAGAACTTGAGCAGGAGAAAGTCGGCGGAGCAGCTGAAGCTCAAAATTCAGGTGCTTTCGAGTCCCACAACATAAACAGTGATCATGAGATTGGGGTGCTGAAGGAAGAGGTTGGGAGCAGGGACAAAGAAATCAGTCAGTTGGCTGGGGAGATTGAGCAGCTGCAGCTCGCAGTCGCCGAGGCAGAGCGCAGGGGCAGCAATGTGGTCTGGACATGGCTCGGTCCGGCTACCACAACCGTGGTGGCAGCTGCTTCCTTTGTCTACGCCGCACGCAGTCGGTGAACAGCTAGCTCTTTCACTCTGCTTTTTTTTTCACTTGCTGGAGTATGTATTGCTCCAAATAACCTGGGCTCTTTACTCATGAGTCATGAACCATGATACCTGGTATATGGTGAACTGCTTCTTATATACTATGAAATAATAAAGCTGTGTTCCGACCATTTTTGTTTTCATCTGTCCTTGGGATAGAAATGCTTGTTGGTGAAAGTTGGCACTTGTTTTTATAGCCTAAGTAGAAGGTAATAGCATAGTTGCAGAGAGTTGGGTTGGTACACGAATCTCATTTAGGACTGACTTATGAATTGAGTCAGGGCTTTAACATCAGGTAATCATAATGTGTGTAGTTTTTAAACGAATTATAAAGATATATGTAGTTAGAATTAGAAGGTTCTGTATCGTTTAATGTAAGCTTACTAGCTTAGAGTTATGTCTGCTGACAACTGCAGAGGTCTTTGTTGGCTTGGTTGCTGTTCCATCGCACATTAAACAGAGAGACAGAGCATTTTTATTCATCGAGACAGAGCCTTCTTGCTTTTTAGTCAGGTAAAACTTTTTTCTCCATTGAACAATAACCATTTCTAGACAGCCACATGAATAGGAAAACACACAGTAATAATAAACTGACAGCATTTTACTCCTATTATTGTTGGGAATTATTATTGGGAATTTCTGGTATTTCCTTAAAGCACAACCATTTTTATTTTCTCACTTCTCCTGCATAGAGTTTGGACTAGTTGGGAATTTGTAGTCGTCAGTTTTAGCACAATTCAAAGTAATCAGTTTTTCACAGATTCTGTATTTTTGGCCTTGACAGGCTGCTGTAGTGCATTGACTGTTCATATTAGGTCACAACTGATTGGATTCTCTTATGCTTAACGTCATAACTAGCAGTGTACTTTTATACCATCCTGTTAGTATCAACAACTGTAAACATGATATTTGGCATTCCTAACTCCTGCTATTCTGGTAAAGTCTGAAATTGAGATGAATTGAACAAATAAGAACTGTCAGTAGATGAATTTAAAGTTAGCTTGTTCCTTTTCCTTGTTTGATCACTGAAAAGTCTATAACCTTGATTGATGCATCAATCAAGTAAATGGTGCAAGTAAAAAGAAGTGACAAGTGTGTATACCGTTACTTCTAAATTATGTATAACCTATATTCAATTCCGATTCTATATAAAAACCTCAGATTGTGCCTCAGATATTATCTTAGAAATAAAACTCATGCTATATATAACTTATTGGGCTAACAAAAATCCTAAATTCCTTGTCAAATTTTCAGTTGTTCTTCTTGAGCGTCCTCCTCCGGCAGAACAACTCAATCCTGTCACAGGCTTCTAGTATCAAACTAACTGGTGCTCCAAAAATATCCTAACCCAGTTCTTCAACCCAATGACAGAACCTGTGAAATAATAAGAAACAAAAAGATATTGAAATTGTCATTACAGATAAACTTAAAGTGAGAAGAATCTTGTACTAGAATCACAACTTAACCTATACCAAGCATTCTGGAAGGAATAGAAACCAATGCACTTATTAAATGTTGGATAAATAATTAATATTGCAATAAATCAAGTCAACTATACCAGGTAGAACGAGGACACATTCTTCTTTGATCAATTCACGTGCAAAGTCCATGTCATCAGCAACACCGTATAAAATTGAAGTGTTGATCTCAACCTGCAAGATTTTGTGAATATTACACTTTATGTTGGGAAGTAACAAAGTTTTGAATACTGAATCTTGTGTATCTCTCACTAACCATCATAAACATTGAACCCTCAGGCTTTGAATAGCACTTAAGGGCTTCCATTTGATTCACTCTTCTGTATAGAGCGTCAGCTGCAGACTCTAGGAGGCAAACAACATTCTTGTGAAAGTTATGATGTTCTGCTGAAAGAATCTTCGAACTGCCGCCTATGCGTCAAAAGACTTCATCTGCATCAGTATGTATTCACTTATCTATATCAAGAATCATTTTTAACAGTCGTTTCTTTGCTGACCTGAACTATGGAGGCAGGACCAGAAGTCACATTCAGTAGCATCTCGGTTGCAGTTTTGACCTTTTGAGGATACAAATTACAAATTGACATTTGAATGCATACTGAAAAACTGCGAAGACATGATAAGAGTCAAGTTCCTTACATTCTTGAGTGTGCCGTTAGGATCACAGAAGGCCAACCAACCAAGACGCCATCCAGGTATCATGAATCTCTTTTGACAATGCTCCGATGCTAATAACCCCGCAATGCGCAATGTGAGCTAAGGAGGCCATGGGCACAAACTTGCTACCACCAAATACCAAATGTGCATATACCTCATCTGCTATGATCGGAATCCCCAAATCCCTTGCAGTTTCAGCAATCTGCAGGATTCAGTGATATATATACAGTTTGCAATCAGCAAAATATCAGCAGTGCAGCTCTGAAACATGCATGGACACGCAGATGATAGTTCTTTCTACCACACTTTAGATTCCAGTATGAGGCCTATTTATTTGTCCCTAGTATTCGTAAAGTAGAAGCTTATATTTTTCATATTCTTATAAATATAAACAGATTATTCATTCATGAACAAGCATTGATCGAAAGACTGAACTTGTTGGCATCTGACCAATCACCTAACCTGTAAAAGGTGCTGAGCAGAGTAGACGACGCCGCAGGGATTGTTGGGGTTGATGACAACGACGGCAGCGGTGTTGGCGTCAGCCAGGGCGCGGACGCCGGCGAGGTCAGCCTCCCAGCCTCGCCGCGGCAGCAGGTCGTAGAAGCGAGGCTCGGCTCCGGCGATGTCGCAGGCCGCCTCGTACGGCGCGAAGCCGGGGCGCGGCAGCAGGATGTTGGCCCCGGAGCGCCGCCGAGCACCGTCGTGATCGCGGTGATGGCGCCCATGCCACCCACCGTCATGAACACGTCGCCGTCGTGGATGGTGTGGCGTGCGCCGCCCGAGGATAGGTAGTCGGCCACCGCACTGTTTGCAGCAGCAGCAGATCGGCACATGAACAGAAGAAACGTGCTGCTTGTTTAGCAAAACATGGGTCGGCGACTGACGAATAGTGTTGAGAAAACGAAGCGATGCCTACTGTTTGGAATTTTGCTCCAAAATAATAATAATAATAAGTATTATTATTATTATTATTATTATTATTATTTTTTTTTTTTTTTTGAGAGGCCACTAGACTTCACAGCCACGTGTGCTGCCTTATTTAATAAAAATCAGGTCGGTGACCGCCACTGTACGACTGCCTACTTCTCCCACCCCGGATTTTCGTACCATCTTATTCGATGATTCGCCTTATTCAAATTTTTTTACATAAATATAATTTATTTTATTATAATTTATTTTATCAATGAGGATACTTAAATATTAATTACTTTATTTTATTATTTATATAAATATTTTGAATAAAACGGATGGTCAAACATTAAATTCGAAAGTCAAAAAAACGTCGAATTCTATGGGACGGAGGGAGTACCAGTTTGTATTTGTAAAAATCGAGCACTAATATGAATAAAAACTCAGTGTAAATTTGCAATTGACACTACCCGGAATCTATTGTTTGCGAATGTTTTCTATCGCACACAATTGACACTACCTGTCCGGTTATTTTGATGAGGCAGAGACATATATATTAGACAAGGACTTGATATTCGGTGGACAATATATATATATATTTTTTTGACTGCATGTAACTTCTTTGTCCTCCAACAAGTTGCTTTCTATGGGGGGAATCAGGGTCACCTTGTGATGCAAAACTTCAAGATGCCGAGAGAGCCACGTGGCTCGACGTCCTGTTACCACGTAGACAGGACCACGTCCGTGAATATCTTATTGTAGTTTGCTTTGAAAATGGGAATATATTTGCGGTGGTGCGATGCATGGCCCAGGTAAATTAGCAGCTCGCAGTGTAGAGTAGAATGGTACTGTGACACATTTACTGAAGCACTCTCCTTGGATCTTCTGAAGTATAAAGGCATTCTAGGAATTCTATCACGAATATATAGTGGTAAAATAAATAACAGTATGTAACGAACCCTATTTTTTTTTGGTTCTAGGAATTCTATTACGATGCCATTACTAACCTTTTTTTTTTTTTTTTTTTTTTGGAATAGTTTTGCATCTGAGTTGTATTTATCTTTCTAGACGCAATCAGCCGAAACACCGCAAAAACTGTCCAGAATTTTTTTTTAAAAAATGAAACAATGCATGCGAAAAAAAAAAAAAATAATGGCGGAATTACTCACGAAAATCGGACAGCCACACAAACAAACCGAACTAACGAACAATCCGAGATGGACGGAGGGACTCAGACTCACCGGCGTGTGGCGGGGAAGCCGTGAGACGGCGCGTAGCAGTCGAAGGCGCCGGACCTGGCGGCCTCGGCGACGGCGTCGGCGGCGAACTCCCCGCCGCGGCGGAAGCACGCGTGCGAGGACGCGCGTCGCCGACGCCCAGCGAGATGAGGCTCTTGTTGCCGCCGCTGGCGCCGGCGCTCCCCGCCATCGACAGCAGCTCGCCGATCACGCCCCTGATGGACGCCTTGCGCTCCTGACGATCCGCTAGCGCCGGGTGGCACCGCCGCACCAACGCCGCCTTCTTGCCGCCGTTGGTGGTGATGGCGGTGCCGCCGTTGGTGAAGATGCCGTTGCCGCCGTTGGCCTTCCGCCCGCTCTTCTCCAGCGCTAGCTCATCCCCTGCCGCCGCCGCCTGGTGAACGAGATAACAAGCGGCGGCGCGCGGCTTAGCCATGCATGATGAGGTGAAGGCCGGCCGGCCATTGCGGCCATGGCTGGAAACACCGTCCATACGTACCTGAGCAGTAGGAGCCATGATGAGACAGGGTGAGATCGAGAAGGATAGACGACGACGAGATCTTTGGCACTTGGGCACTCTGCGTGGAGCGTATATATGTAGGCGTTGCCCTTCCATCGACGGATGTGGCCCAGAGATGACACCGGTGGTGACCAGGTAAATCGGGGCTTTGTTGGATAGCGTCGTCTCATGCAGGCCTGAGTGAGAGAGAAAGAGGGAGAGCCGTGCTTGCTGCCAACTTCACAAGTTATGGATGGGAATGCAAACAGGCACACGTACGTGTCGTGTCAGCAGATAGAGCTCACAAAAATGGGGACTACGCCATGTAGCAAGCGAAAACAGTTGTCTTGGTTTTTTATTGTAAAATGTGTTGAGTAATGTGTTTCTTATGGTTTATAATATTATATGCGATCTATGTGTACAAATTCAGAACTCAACATAAGTTTTATATATGATTAAAATTTATGATTTTATAGAAATTGACAATAAAAGATAGAAATACATTTTACATAGAGCATAACTGCAAATATAAATTAATTTGAGAAAAGAAGGTAGAATAATTTTTGCTCAAAAATAATGTTAAGGAGATGTGAAAATAACTTTCCTCAGAAGTAAAGTTTTTTTATTTGAAACACAATAAAAAAATATGTTATGGACATGTGAAATTGTTGGACCATCCTTTAATTGCAAAACTAAATAGTGGTCCAATACAACATTGTAAACCATGTGTTATCTAAATTGTACATAATGTATTTTTTTTTTATTGAAAGATCCGATTTTGTTGTTTTGTGTGGTCCAAGTTCAGCATTATTTTCCTGCACGTTTTATATACTAATCTCAATAGAAGTCTCCACCGGGCCAGTGTCTAACATGGAGGAGAGAGGGCCACAAAATCCTATCGCTAGCGACGTTTCATGGTCAGTCTCGCACATCTCTTGAAAACACCCGCAATCTCTGCTCTCAATGCCCACTCTCATTTGCTCTTGGTGCATCGATGTAGACAAACCAAGCACAATCTTCCAAAACGATGTCTGCAAGGAAGATCTCGACACCACCGGCGCCGCCGTCGTCTAATCAGTAGGTCCAGGTTTAATTGAGCTCTCAAGTAAGCAGAAGGCGGTCAGGAGGAGGCCGGGAGTTGGCGCGGCGGTTCGAGGACCTCGCATTTGTTGGTAGGACCACGACTTTGGCTAATAGGCCTGCGTGAGAGGCGCTCACGAAATTGGCAAGAGGCTGGCGTGGGCGGTGGCAGCCAGCATTGTTGAGTTACCAAGATAGAGAGAATGAGGGAGAGCCGTGCTTGCTGCCAACTGCAAAGTTATGGTTGGGAAGGCAAACAGGCACACGTACGTGTCGTGTCAGCAGATAGAGCTCACACAAACGGGGTACTACGCCATCTAGGCAGCGAGTACAGTTATCTTGGTTTTTATTCTAATAATGTATTAATAGTATATTTTTGAAACTAATGCATAATGCATCCCACGCGATTGGGAGACTAGCAGCTATGTACTTCCTTGGTTTCACAAAGGTCATTTTCTTTAGGTTTTTGTACGATCTTTTTTTACTCTCTTTTAATGAGAAAATATATCATATAGGTTTTATATATAATTAAAACATATGATTTTATAGAAATTTACAATCAAAGATAGAAATACATTTTACATGGATCATAATTACGACTATAATTTTAGTTGTAAAATAGGTAGAGTACATTTTTCGTAAAAAAAAATATTAAGGATATGTGAAATTAACTTTCCCTCAAAAGTAAAGGTTTTTTTATATACACCGGAAAAGAAGTAATGTTACGGACATGTGAAATTATCCGATCAACCTTCAATTGCAAAATTAATGCATACACTGTACACCTCCTGTTATCCAAATTGTACGTAATGTATTCTTTTTATTGAATGGGAAGATCTGATTTTGTTGTTTTGTGTCGCCATTATTCTCATGCACGTTTTATATAGCCAGTCTCAATAGAAATTTCAAAATGTTTCAGGGCATGCCCAACAGGCCAGCGACATCACTAGCTTGCATCATGCTTTGTCTAACGTGGAGGAGAAACATCCCGTCTCTGCTATCAAAATGGCCCACTCTCATTTGCTGTTGGTGCATCGATTCGAAATCATTTAATGCCATTGCGGATGCCCTTGTTGTCATTCCATGTTGTTTGGCATCTTTGGTAACTACTACCTCTGTAGCGGGAATAGAAGCCGTTCTCCGGCTTGACTTAGCGAGCACAAAGGACGTCATCCTAGCCGAATGGGGTGATTTCGGACATTTTTGCTCCCGTGCAAAGAGCAGCGAAAGGCAAAAATAGTGCTACGGTGGGAGTCAAACCGATTACCTCCACCCCGCACTGCTTCGGGACACGTCACAGTAGCCAATCAGCCAAAAAATTGTTGGTGCTTACAACACGGCACGTCTCTGTATTTATGAAGGGCAAATATAGAAAAATTACCCCTAATAAATCACTCCTTAGTAAGCGCATTCCTGTCCTAAACGACCTCTAATATCAAGGCGTCCGCAATGGTAATAGCTAGTACTACCTACGTAGTCTGCTGATGTGGAGGTGAGAGGCAAAACAAAGACTATTTTATATTATTGGACTCACATGCTCATCTCACATGTTCTCGGGTTACGTGAAATAGTCTAGCTATTTACATGTAGCTAATTACTACTTCCTCCTACTTTTTTGGTGCCACGTCACATCTAACTAGCCAAATAACTAACTATGGAAGACGGCCTTATGGAGATGAGCACGTAGAAGTGGAACCATTGAGTTAATCCTATGGCCGCTGCCATGTGCTTAGTGGAAGTGGGACTAGGGGCGGACATAGGCCTATGGCAGCTACGGCCATGGACCTAGACCTGGCCTAATAAAATACCTTAAGTGCATTCGTAAAATTCTGGCCCAATTATAATCCCTACGGGCCCAAACACATAGAAGGAGAGACCAAGAGCCAGCACCGCATAGGCCACAGCCCACACAGCCGCATCGTCACCTGCATTGTTCTGGTTGATTTTTTTTTTTTTTTCTTTTCAACAAAGTTATTCTTTTACCCCTATAAGAGCAACTCAGCCATACACCTAAATTAGAGCCTCTATTTTCTATTTAGGTGCCTAATTTTTAATTTTGTTGGCTCAATTTGTTTTTCATCTCCAACCGCACTCAAACAAAGACCTAAAAATATCTTTCCACACGACTGACCGAGGACCGGCCGTGCTGCAGCTGCTCCTAGGTACGCACAACATCAGCCATCGGCGGCCAGAGGCTCGGGTTGTTCCGATATGCGCAGCCGCCAGCGCGACCACGGCGCTGCCTTGCGGGCGTCATACCAGCACCCAAGCCTCCGGTCCACGAAGCTTCGCCCGGCCACGCCCGCCGCCCGTGGCGGCTGCGGCGGCGAGCTTGGGCGCCATGGACACCGTCGAGGACCCGGCCGTCGTGGAGCGGCTAAGCGCCCCGTGAGCAGGACCAGCAGGAGCACGCCGGAAGCTGTACATGTCGCTCTTCTTGGTGGCCCACGAGCGGAGGTAGTGCAGGTCCACGTAGCCCTCGGGCGCCTCGCGTCCCTCGCGTCGTGCCATGGGCAACATCCCGGTGGTCATCTACTTCCACGCGGCGGCCGTGGTCGGCTCACGCGCGGCGGGCACACACAACTACTCCCTCGCGCCTCGCGTCCTCCGCGTCGGCGCCCGGGCACAAACCGCCTGCCGTGCGACGACGCGTGGCGGCGCTGCGGTAAACGTAACTTCGGCGGCGGCGAGGGACCCGTGTTCCGCTGGAGCACGCCGGCTGACCTGTCCGGCGTCTTCACGCGGTACCCGCAGCACCGTAGCGATCGCGGCTGCCTCGCGCCCCCCTTTGCGGCTGCGGCGACATCAGAACGGGTGGAGCCGGCGCCATCCCGGCAGCCGGACGCCGATTGGGCTAGAGCCGACGCGGAGGGTGAGGTTGGCGCCCGCTGAACTCGGCTCTAACACGCAGCGCCATGTCGCCGTCGCCGCGGACCACGCGGTCGGCCGCCGGACCCGTGTCCGACCCACCGAGCGCGGCCCAAGCGTCGTCAGAGCGGCGGGGGACGGGTGCTCGAGCGCGAGGCCGTACTCCATGGACACGGCGCAGCCTTGGGGGGGCGAAGTCATGCTCGGTATTTATCTTTGCCGGCGGGCGGCGAGGTGGAGAATCGCCCGCCCGGCAGCGAGGGTAGTAGCTTGGGTGCGTTGACGGGTGGAGGAGAGAGAGGAAGGGGGAAAAGTGGCATGGGACCCACAGGATAGGGTGCTTCCAGGATCCGGGGGTTGAGATTAAAATTTGGGGTGGCATGGAAAATAGGAGTACATCCTGGGGGCTCTATTGGAGTTCATTTTTTGTTCCAGCCCCTAGAATTTAGGGTAGGGGCTTAATTAGGGGCTCCATTGGAGATGCTCTAAAAAGTTATTTTTTCTTTTGTTCCATTTCATTTTCATTGTTCGGTACTTCTATTGGCTGTTGCTTTGTACAGTAGCAATTAGTATCGAGCAACAAGGTTGTTTTTAACTTGAATTTTATTTGTGTGATCTTAACAACGAAAGTGGCTAGGACATTTACATTCTTTTTTACTCCTCCATGATACTCTACTACATAAATGATTTGTAGCAACGTCTCATTTTTTTGGTAGGGGTGGCTCACTCTATAGCCGCACTACCAGTGCGCAACAAACCAGCCGCCCCTACAAATAGAAACGATGGCGGTGGTGCTTCTGAACGCCCCAACGAATCAACCATCTTTAAATGTATATATGTATGTATATGTATTTTGTGTCGTACTTTGGTTTACCAAGTTTGATATACGATTAAACTCTGAATAGACATTTATTAAGGATGACAGATTTACATGCTTAGAGGTACGGTGGTCTTAGACGATCAAAATCCATTGGTTCCATCTGCTTAGTAAAACCGCGAATAAGAAAAGAGACCAAAATTGCAAGAAATCTGAGAAATTTTTGACACAATATACAACGATCGTTGAAACGATCAAAAAGCTCAATAGGAATGAGTTGGCTAACTGTCGGGACACCTTGGTGCTGATGCCACGACCGTCATCTGCCACAACACAATGCCGCTGGTCCTTCATCTCACCATCGCTAGCAGCTTGCCGATCATGCCCCAGGTGGACGCCTTGCGCTCCCGATAGTGGGCCTAGAAACTTAACCGCGGCGGGGTTTTGGCTTAATCATGGCGGTTATTTCAAACCGCCTTAGATCTAAGGTAACAATAAATGTGACCCTTTATCGAGGCGTTTTGTTGCCCTCCACAGTAAATAAACATGAAAAAGAAGAAGCACGTCAATGAGCCTGTCGGGCCCATCGACTGGCCTGTCGAGCCCATCCATGTCACCACCTCATCGTGCCTGTGCCTTCGTCCAGATCCACCGCTGGGGACGCCTCTCCATCGTGGATACACCGCAGAGGGCCTAGATTCGCTGCCGGGGAGGACTCTATGCTGGATCCACCGCTCGAGGTGAGGATGGGTGCCGAATCCACGCCATGGCTCAGATCTGTCGCCGAGAGGCCACTTCATCACGGACAGCCGCAGGTGACATGCTGCCATGCCTACTATGAAGGCCTCTGCGTCGCTAATCCGATGTTGGGGAGGCCACTTGCACCCTATACACGCTTGCTGGAGACGTGCCTTGCTTGCAAAGCACGCTGGCCCGCCCAGGACCTCGAGGCCGACTGGAGCTCATGAAGGACCACTGGCCACTGTGCTCTGCACGATACAGGGAGGGCACCCAATACTGGTCCTCATGATCCACTCGCGAGATATAGGCACCCGATGTCATGCCATGTGTGCTGCACGGGTGAGGGAGAGCGACCACCGCCGGTTACCGTGACTGGGAGGAGATGGAGCGAGAAGGATCTAGTGACTGGGAGGGAGCGCCTAGGAGGGGTGAGAGAGTGGAGGGGGAGGGGGGGGGGGCGAGGTGCCATTGCGTCGACTCGGAGGCATCGGGGCGCGAGGCCGCCGCGAGTGGATGATGAGGAGGTGTTTGATGGGAAACTGGGGAGACCCTTTTTACTGAGGCAGGCCATTTAGCAAGCCCGCCTTCGGAAATGATGGCATTTTTTGGAGGCGAGCCATTCAATAAACAATCACCTTGGTTGATGAAGTTTGAGAGGATTTTTTTATCTGCCTCGGTTAATAAAAATTGGCGGTTTGGTTAACCGAGGCGGGTTTCAATGCTGCTTGCCTCAAGAAAATTTCCAAAACGCCTTGCAAACGATTTTTTGTAGTCGTGATTTGGATCCGTCCTAGCTAATTTTAGAAGCTGACTATTAGTTGGTTCGTTTCTATCGGATATGTAGGGCCTGATGGATCTACTAGCATCTAATAGTTAAATACTTAATAGCTCTTAGAGCAAGTAGAATTGCAAGCTATAAGCCAGCTAAATGTTGACGTGGAGGAATGAAAGGGTGGAGACAGAGGAAAAATGGGTTATAAGATTACAGCGGGCTTGATCATAAGAACTAAAAAAACTTTGTGAGAAAGACAAATGGGGTATGCATTAACTTTTTTTTTTTGAGAGAATCGGAGCTTCATTCATTAATCATGATGATTACAATCTGATTCTAAAATACCCCGTAGTTTCGGTGGTGGTTCTTGCCACTCCTCCACCAGGTTGTTACGGGATACTAACTTAGCACATTCATGAGCTAGGCTATTACAAGATCTACTTGAAAAAAACGATAGAAAACCCAACAAAACTCCGACTCAGTTTATGGATCTGTTGAAGAATGGGACCAATTGCAGAAAATTGGTTCGATCGGTTCTCCCAGAGCTTGACGAGTACCTGAGAATCTGTTTCCAGCTGCAAACGCACGACACCTTGTTCGCAAGCATATAGTACTCCATCTCGGCAAGCTAAGGCTTCTGTGGTTAGAGCGTTCAAACAGTGGTGATACCACTTAGCCCTTCCTCCACAAAATTGCCCTTCATGATCTCGCAAGACCACACCAGTTGCTCCTCGTTGCTGCACCGCAAAAAAAGAAGCATCAGTATTACATTTGGTCCATCCCGGCTGCGGTCGTTCCCAGCGTTGCACA
Organism: Hyparrhenia diplandra; assembly: GCA_015847255.1. Classification (NCBI taxonomy): domain Eukaryota; kingdom Viridiplantae; phylum Streptophyta; class Magnoliopsida; order Poales; family Poaceae; genus Hyparrhenia; species Hyparrhenia diplandra. The sequence continues at coordinate 251,531 of JADLZK010004837.1, forward strand.
GCACAAGGCATGCCCTTGCTTTTGAACGGATGAAGGAGCTGCCAAAGATCAAAGGCCGTGTACGTCCCTGGCCCATTCAATTGCCTTCCTCATCGGTATATTTAATTCACCATGTCTGCGTTTATTTCTTGCCATCCACAAAGACCACATCCCACATAGTATTATTGCAGCTGATTTCTCCGAGCAGCATCTTGGATCAATGAGGTCTTTTGCCCAGGTATGAGTATGGAGCTGCGGAAGCTTGACACCAGTTAACTCCCTGGCTTGATGCCAGAAGCTTTTGGCGACCGTACAGTCCATAAGCACATGTTTGATGCACTCCTCCTCCGCGCCACACACATCATAGTTCGGCACACGTTAACTGTGAAGAGCTAGCCACTATATGAGTGGTAGTGGTCTGAAAGAAGGTTGTGAAAAACTTTACGCCAATAAGCGGGTTTTATTATTAGCCTTGCTCTTAGCTAAGATTAGCTAGCTAGCTCATAATTACCTGCTTTTTAGAGCAACTCAGGTGGAGCCCCTACTCAAGCCCCTACCTAAATTCTAAGGGGTTGAGAAAAAAAATGGACTCAATGGAGCCTCTAATTTAAGCCCCTATTTTCCATTCCCCTCAAAATTTAGCTTTGACCCCCGGATCCGAAACCCCCATCCGTGGGTCCCACCACCAATTTCTCCTCTTCCCATCCCGTCGGCGCCGCACGCGCTCCTGCCCGTCGTGCGCACATGCCGCCCGCCGGCGCACACCGGCCGGCGTGTCTCCACCCCGCCGCACCGTCGTCGTTGCCCCTCAGCGCCTTCGGTGAAGCCTGGGGGGGGAAGGGAAGGGAGCCGCCTCGCACAGCCAAAAGCTCACCCATGCAGCCAAGCGGCCATGAAATGCTTGAGCGGCGGCGGTGGTGGGCAGGGACGATTTGTTCGACCAGATGATGTCCACGCTGCGGCCGCATGGTCCGACCTCGCCTCGGCGAGTCTCCCAGGAAGCTCCCTTGATTCGCCTTCGCCCGGGGCTGCGGATCTCTGCGGCGGTGGGGATGGGCAATCGCTGTTGCGTGGCGAAGAAGCCGCCGCCGCCGCGGGCGGCAGCAAGAAGCCCAAGGAACAGAAGTAGAAGGAAAGAAGCCCAACCCCTTCTCGATCGGGGACAACGGCTCGGCGCCGGGCGGCGCGCCCGGGCTGGTGGTGCTGCGGGGAGCCACGGGGAGCTTCGGGCGCGGCGAGTTCGGGGTCACCTGCCTCTGCCGGATCTCCCGCGGGGACGCCCCGGCGCAGCTCGAGCCTTGGCGCCATACGCTGAGTACGGTCGGGCAACAGCGGCGGCGGTAGCGCCGGCGGCGTGATGAACGCGCGAAGCTCGGCGGCGGCAGCTCGTCGACACCTCGGGCGCCTCGAACACGAGCGAGACAAAGCACGCCGCCCACGTGTGGTCGTCGGCGTGTTGCGCCGCGCCCCCGCCCTGCTCGGCGATGGTATCCGCGACAGCACGGGCGACTTCGGCCGAGAGCGATCTTGCGGCGAAGGTCGAACACGCCGTGAAACGGAGACACACCCGGCCCGCGTGCTCTGCCGGCGATCCCAAGGCGCATCAGCATCGCCAGCGCGTTCGCTTTCGCAGCGGCGGTTTTCGAGGCGGCGTAGCAAGGTGCAGCATCGCCACGCAAGTAGCTCTGATTGGCGTGCAGAATTGATTTGGAGGCTCGCATTTAGGGAGTACGGTTGGAGTAAAATCAAAAACTGAGCCAACAAAAAAAATAGCACTCAACACCTTAAATTAGATTTGGGGGGCCTGATTTGTGGGCTCTGACTGGAGTTGCTCTTAGCCAGGTTGGTCTAAAAACCGAGAGAGAAAGCAGAATGGATTGGTACCTTTCAATGTCACAATAACTACAAACTTTAACTGTTAAGGATATGGTAGGCAACAAAACAGTAAGCATAAAAAATTATGTCAGATTACGAGGAAGAAAATAAATAGTGGTAAAATCTATCCTAGCGCAGTGCCTGTAATTCATACAAACTGTATCCATCTCCTACCATGCATATATATATGTAGCACCGTATAACCATAGTAAATGTCCTCCCTCAAACAGTTTCACCAGTTTCCACAGATCTTGAGCAGCAACCAACAGTATATATCGATATGGCGACAGCATTTTCGTCTACCGTATGCAAGATTGTTCTCATGATTGCAGTAGCCATGGTTGCTCTCTTTCCCACCGGTGATTAGCTGCCTCTGTTTATATGCAAATTTTGTTTTGGTTTTACAAGTGGCACGAGAGAAATATTCTTCTTGTTGACTAGATACTGACGCAATGGTGTTGTAGGGAAGGCGGTGAAGTACGGTATAGGCTACCCCAAGGGCGGTGAGTGCATAGAGCCACACAACATCGACTGTTGCTGCTGGTTGATACCACCCGTCGATAAATTGAATGGAACGGCAGGGTTGTTTCACAATCGCGCGTTGCATGTTTGACTTTGTTGTCGGTCACCAGTCGAATGATTGAGATAAAATAGGCTCATATACTTCATTTTGGATTTCGGATGCCAATCATGTGTAACACACGTACCTGTGTGAGCTTATATATACTAGTAAAATTAACTTATGAGAGGTATACAAATCTAGTTCAAAGACTTAAAAAAAATTGGATCATCTTCTGGAGTATACCTAGCTCATACGATGCGAATGCATTATCAAGATGCACTAAATTCCATTTAATTAAATGTATAATCATTTTGTACTCATAAGTACACATGAACGCAAGGACTCACCATCTGCTCCCTTTTTTCTCTTTTATACTTTTGGTCAACTAATTTGTTTGTGTCATTTCCTTTTTTTCACTAGTACCTAATTAGTTTTGCGTGTGAACTTAAAAACTATTTTTAGGTGGCGGGCAAGTCGGCCCGTCACCAACCAAAGGTCCGCGGTAAACAACGAGAACTTGCGTGGCGGGCAACGCGGTGCCGTCCACGGTGAATCATTTTATCCGTGGCGGGCACATTAGGGTGCCCGCCACGGACTATATTTTGAAAAAAAAAAAAACCAAAAACCCTAGACAGGCCCGCCAAGCCCATCCATGGGCCCGTCGAGCCCATCTAGGGGCAGCACCACGCCTGGACCCGCCGCGGACCCGATGCGGGGAGCCGCCATCGCCGCCGAACCCGCCGCGGATTTCGGCGCGGGGCGCCGCCCCGCGCGTCGTGGTCGCGGATCCGCCTCGCCCGCCCGTCGATCCCAGCTTGCCGTCGCCGCATCCACGGCTCGTCGGGGAGGGGGGCGCCACCGCCCGTCGTCGGGCCGGCCCGGATCCGCTCTAGGTGGCCGGATCCGCCGAGGAAGCTTCAATCCGCCGGATCCGGCCTCCCCCCACCACGCCCCGCACGCCCTCCACCGCCGAGGAAGGAGCACGGCCGCCTTCGCGGGAGGGAGGGAGGGGCTGCCGCTGGAGTCCGGCCTCGGCGCCGCGGGATCTCGCCCGCGCCGCCGCATGAGGCCCGGCCACGTCGCCCTGGATCTCGCCCTCGCCGCCCGCTTGAGCCTAGCCTCGCCGCCGCTTCAGCCCAGCCTCGCCGCCCTAGAGCTAGCTTCGCCCGCGCCGAGATGGGGAGGGAGGAGGAAGATGAGCGGCAAAGCGCCGCCGCCACCCTAAGTTGGAAGGGGACGCAGGGTGGTTGAGAGGAGTGGAAGAGAAGGTGCCAGAGAGAAGAGAGAGAAGTTATGCGTCTAATGAGAGAAGAAGAGAGAGAGAAGTGGCCGGGTGGGTGGAAAAGTGAGAAGTGAAGTGGATCTAGAGGCTAGGGTTTCATCGTCATATATATACCAGCGACGATTCTGGGGCTGAAATGGGCCTGTTGGGCTTCGATTTTTCTGTGACGGGCATTTTAGGATGCCGCCACGTAAAATTTATTTTGCGTGGCGAGCACCTTAACACGCCCGCCACGCAAAGAAACTATTTTGCGTGGCGGGCGTGTTAAGGTGCCCGCCACGCAAAAAAAAAAATCTTTCCCGTGACGGAAAAAACGCCCGCCAAAAAAAAAGCTGGGCGTGGCGGGGTATTTTGCAAGTGCTCGCAAAATCATTTTGTTACTAGTGTTTTCTTCTAATTTCTTGGGCAAATGGATGTATGTGACTCCGTCGTGACTCAACATATAAGCCTTGGTAATTGCATCTGCGTGTCAAATATTTCCTTCATAGATACGTTCTCTCGATTGGCAGTGACCTTCTCGATCTGATGGAGGCTCTCCATGGCAGTTGCCATCCTTGGGAGCAAAATTCTGGCATGGCCATCACATTTTGTTATTCCAATTGTGTCATGCACGAAATTAGGCATTCTCACGCTTTAGTTTTCTCTAATGTCTCAAGAAATACTTTGTCTATTTCCAGTCACATGATGGTAAGCAGGTGCATCACAATTCATTACACAAAAGTTTGGAAAATTTCTGCCTTGGAATACTCAAACTAATATGCATCATGCACATGCTGCTTCTGGCTGTTATGATCTAATAATATTTGAAACTATTTTCCCTAATAATATCTCAAACGATCCTAGGATCCACAAATTCAAAGAGTTCACACTAGTAGAAGTGTTGAAATACCTTTATGTGGTCTTATATATGCATGTAGCCCGAGACATGGCAGATTGGTTGGTCTGTTTAGGGGATGCAATGCCATCTTCATTGCTGTGGCAGTTATTGTGTGACTACGTGCAAGTTAGGATGAAACAAAGCCTGATAGTTGATACTAGACCTGTTGAGGTGTTGGACCGTCTCCAATGGACTATGCATCATGTTACCCATGCCCAAGGGCAGATCTAGAAAACATCACTAGGGGTGGCTAATTAGTAATGGACTGCTTGAGTTGGCTGTAGGAGGGGCTATTTTGGGCTAAAAATATCTAGGATTTCCGTGGGCTGCGAAAGGCATGCTTATAGGATTCTTGGGCTGTGTCCCGAGCAGCAGCCTTAGTGGCATGGATCCGCTCCTGCCCAGCCCATGCCCCAAAACCAATTTTGCATCGGAGGTGTGAGAGGGGAGTCCAATATGCGTCTCTCTCCTTGACCCAAATCGCGAGCTCAGTGGCACGGTGCACACGGTGCAGATGGTGGTCGAGGCTAGGATGCCGATGAGCTCACACCACCACTGTCTAGGTGCATGCGTAGTGCGTTGGTAAGGCTGCTCGTTGTAGCACCTGCCGCCCACGTTCGAGCGCTGCTCGACGCAGGTTCGCACCCGGGGATTTTTTTTCCTAAATCTCGTTCGGATTTTTCCAGCGTTTGCCTCTTCGCGTGGTCCGTTCAATGGGAATGCGATGCGCCTCATCGCCTACGGAGTCGATGGATTCTGGTGATCTCTAGAAGGACGTGATCTTCTATCTGTGTGTAGTTGTAGGTTTGGTTGTACATGGGTGGCGTGTGCGGTGTGCGTGTGTAGAGTGGACGTGCGTGTGTATGAGTAGATACTACAACTCTATCCAGATGAGAGGCAACTCAAAAAAAAAAAAATGGTGGTAATCCAATATTCACCGGATTGCGGCAGCACCCGCCCCTCGCTGGCTCGTTGAAGTGCCCCATCGACCAACGGCGCACGCGGTGCAGCACGGGCCTTGCTCTTCACCTACTTGCACATCACGAGCCTGCGGATGGTCATCGATGGCGCAGCCTACTGCTTGGCGTGGACGGCGTCAATGGATGCTCGGTGGTCGGTGTGATGCTCGACGTGAAGGGAAGCAGGCAGCGGATCTGCTTGACGGCTCTATTTTTTGGGTAAGCAATTGGAGAACCGAAAGCCTTTCTATGCGCGATGCAAACCATGGAATGCCTCTCGTTTTTAGGTACTGTTGGGGACAGGTTTAGGTATCGTCATGCCAAAAAGGAAAATCAGGAACATAGGAGGGCAGAAGAGGCAGAACCGTGCGTCTGGCTCTGCAACGGTTCTTTTCTGAAATATAAAATAGAAACACTAGAAATGAGCTGTGTTCTGAAAAAAGCATCTTCCATATATTTATAGAAGAATCTTTATCTAAAAAAATATATTTATATGATAATAACATTTAAACATTTATGTAATTATCCCACAAGCATCTGAACATTGAAATGGGACAGAAAAATGTTACCTACGTCAGTGTTTTTCAGGTATTTAGGGAATAAATACTATGAGTATCTGGATTCACTTAGTAACCTAGCTTATCATAGGTCCTAGGGTGATCCGCGGCTTAACATAAAATTTTGTTAGCAATGTAACTATAACTTGTTAAGATACAAATGTATTATTTAATGAAACAGAATAATTTTTTTTTTTGAGATTAACACGCACACACTCACCCCTATGAGCACCTTCGAAGGACTGAGCTGGCAAATCTTGAAGTTCATGAAGTCACCACCGCCTCACTGTCAACGGGACGCCGCCTAGCACTTAATGCATAGCGTTGGAAAATTCTGAAATAAATCCAGGATAAAAGTGTCACACCCACTCACCCCCTATGAGCACCTTCAAGGACTGGTGGCAAATCTTGAAGTTCACGAAGTCACTCACCCCTATGAACACCTTCAAGGACCGAAATGGGCAAATCTTGAAGTTCACGGTCATCACAGTCTCTCGCTGTCAACGGGGACGTCGCCAAGACTTAATGCATAGCGTCGGAAAATTTTGAAATAAATCCGGGATAAAGTGTCACAGCGTAGGGATTTGAACCTTGAGTAGGAGCCCTCCAACTAATGGTCTTTGTCATTGCACCATGAGCCCCTTGGCAATGAAACAGAATAATTTGTATGTGTATTTCAAATAAAAATAGTACTACTAGAAATACCACCAACCATGTCAACATGCAAATGTATAAAATAGTACTGTGTACTCCCTCCGTCCGACGATAACTTCACATTTGAGGTTCAAAAAAATCCACAAATAAGAGGTCACGATGACACAGCTGTTGCATGTATTCAGAGGGTGGGGCTGCTGGCGCACGTAAAAATAAAGAAAAGCTCCTAGACAGCTGGAGTATTCTTGTCCACACACTTCAATTCCAACCGAGCAGACACATAAAAAAAGAAAGAAAAATCCCCATCACAGAACCCTGACTGTCAGAATTGCATGGTGTCACCTCTTTTTAGGGGCACTTTGATAATTTCGCATCGCTGCTAATTTGCTCCCCCTCAACCTTAGACGTTAAGTTAAACGTGGACGGAGGGAGTACTATACTACCAAACACTGTAGCATATCACCCATTTCAACGCACATGGCCACATTATGACCCATTTCGACGCACAATGCCACATTATGAAATCAACTAATATTTTTTCCACTGCGCATGAACTGGGATTTCATTAACAGCCGCACTAAAAATTAATACGAATGATTCATGTCTTTTCCTCTGTTCGCAAGCAGAGCTCAACTAATGCCACTCTTAATGAACACCCAGGAGGGCTCAGACAGAGAGGCAACCCAAAACTCCATAAGTTCCCGGAACTAGCATCCCAAACTCAAAGGTAAGATTAATCATGCGACGACAATAGTAGAAACGACTTATTACATGACAAACATCCTAGAAACATCAATGCAGATTGCTCGTCTTAACACAATCATAAACTTGTTTTCCCCACTTTGTTGCTGCCCGTGTTGATGAAGTTCAAACCACCGACTTCAAGATTACCACGCCGCCATGCTCCATCTTGGCACCGACCTCTGAAATCGCTCGTCCCAACACCAGGGTGGAAGTGATGATTCCTGCCGTCGGGGACTACAAACGTGATCCAGGTGGAAGAAAGGATACGTTAAAAAATCAGGCTCAAGAATCGTAGGCTTTGATAAGTTATAACCAAATGTCACGAACTAGAGTAACTCAGAAGGATTGGAGCAGAAGGAAGAAGAATAACAGAGGAAGTCTGTTGGGGATTCAGGTTTTCGTTGCTGCATAACTATCCATGTTCGCTTGATATTATGAGCGCCGCCAGACTGACTCAATTAACGGGCGAGCCCACACTTTCGTTAACATGCCGAGCCCATATAGATGTATTTCTTCTCGCACGCTCAAGCCATCTCAGCAACAACTTCGGCTTTTACTTTTGCCCGCGCCCTCGATCGACTGGGCCATTGTCGGGTTCATGACGGGCGTCTTAGGCGCCGACCGTCGGGCCGCCGACCAGGCCCGGCCCACCCTAGAGGCCCGCCTAAGGTGCACCATCGTCTTCCGGGCGCCATCGTCTTCCCCGCGCACCGACACACCCCCGCCGCGTCGCCTCCGGCGAGCCCTAGGGCGCATCGGCGGCGGCCATCCCCCCCCCTGTCTTCTTCTCGTTTGGTCAAACCCTAACCCTAGCAATCCATGGCCGCCGCTCCAAGCTCCGAGCTCGAACTCCGGCCATGGTGCCCCGCCCCGACCTGGCCCAACCGCCCCACCGCTGACCAACCGCACCTAAGCCGCCCGCGACCATGCCGACCGCCGGGCCTACCTACCTCCCGGCCGGCCATCTATAGCCCCATCGGAAGGTCTTGAAGTAAATCCCCACTTTCGCCGTCGTTGTCGGCGCCGTCTCGGCGTCGTCTCCACCTCCGGCGGCGCCTCGGCGAGCCCCTTGCGCGGGCCGGGCAGGCCAGGCCAGTTGGGTCGGGCGCGACCATCGGCGCCGACTGGTCGGCGCCTAGTATTGCCGGTTCATGACACGCCCGGCGTCTATGTGTATTTTGCACATTGCAGTCTCCGGCCTCAGCGGACATCAACTCGCCATTCGTAGCTGTGTCCATGAAGCGTGGGGTATTGGAAGGAGGTTGCAGCGATCATCAAAATTTCTTTTTTTTATGTGTGTGTGTGACTGATTATCTACATCCCTGGTGAGGCCAGATGTTAGGGATAGAGATCAGAGACCAGAGTAGAGCCAGGAAGAAAGATTCGGAGGACATGCTTTTATTCGCCAGGGTGTACTTTTTTTTTTTTAGAATTACACAGTACAACGCAAACGCCACAACACGCACGCACACTCACCCCTATGAACACACGCACGCAAACCCTACCCCTATGAGCACCTCCGAAGGACCGGGCGGCCGGCAGATCTAGAGATTCTCGAAGTCACCATAGGCGCCTGCGTCGCCGACGGAACGCCGCTTACCACTTAATGCATAACGCCGGTAAATCTTGGGAAAATCCCAAGAAAAGGTGCGAGCACCAGGATTTGAACCCCGGTGGGTAGCGTCCCCAATGGACCGGCCCTACCATTGGACTACAAGCCAATTCGCTCGCCAGGGTGTACTTTGTTGTTCAATTGTTACCCTCTTCCTCATGTTTGAGCATATTAAATAATACAATCGGACTCATCCACGATCTCTCACAAGAGACGCAGCTGCTTCTACTCCCATTCTGGCCCAGCAACAAAGGCATTTGGTCAATTCACGCGCTGCCGCCGTTTGGGCTTCATATCCTTCTCGCCTGGGTGTGTCGGACGGGCTACAGTACCCGTGGGTTCAGGTTCATCTGTTAAGGGTCCTGGGCCTCATTAGTTATCAGTAACCGGGACACCAGCATATTGTTTTGGAATTTATTTGCATAATGAAAAATTATAGCCCAAAGGAGAAAAATGAATTTTCATGTTTGAATGAGGGCCTTCTCGCATAAGAAAAAAAATTGCTATATTTAAGCCTGATTTGTAATTTTTGGAAAAATTACAGTGGAGAAAACCGCTAGTACAAATATTCATGATGGCGGTTATTAAGTGGCACCTGTAAAATCAACTGATTTTTAATGTCCTTTGAATACAAATAAAATGTGTACTAGTGATTAGGGCATTTAATGGCCGGTCTTCAGTCATCGATCTTGAGAGTTGATTGAGTTTATAAAATGTAAGCCTGATAGGCGAGACACTATATATATAACTATATAACCAACTATACAGCTAAGAAAAAGATCAGTTGGGTTCGCAAGCCATGTGAGTAGGAAGAGAGACGCGTTGACCTAAACACATGCAACAATTGTCAGTTGATGATCGATTGGTTAGTTTATTACAGATGACTGCTACGTCATTAAGAACTGATCTTCCGCGATTGGAATATGAGGTTCACGATGGGCACATAGGCAGACACCTAACATGCCACATGCAGGGGCTAAGCTAGAACAAATTTGAGGGGGGTGTCTCGCTCTCGTAGATATGAAAGTTTAATCCAAAACTATCATGAAAATCTGTTTCTAACACTGGTTTTTCAATTTTTTTATGGGTGCCTGGGCACCCACAACATTCTACCTAGCTCTGCCCTTGCCCACATGGGCACACTACTATATAATTCATCATCACGTACAGCCAGTACTTTCATCACAGGTTTACTCTAAGCTGTTGGTAAACCACCGATTCGTGTTACGAACTATTGTGAATGCACACACAGATACCCTACCCCTATGAACACGTCCGAAGAACCAAGTTGGACCATCAAATCTCGAGATTGATAAAGATGAACACCTCCGAAGAACCAAGTCGGACCATCAAATCTCGAGATTGATGAAGTCACCATAGGTGTCTCGATGTCGGGCGAGAACTTCACCTACCACTGAAAGCACAACGCCGATAAATCCCGGAATAAATTCAGAAAAATATGAGCATCCATGTCATGTCGGGAGTTGAACCCGAGTAGACAGGGACAAGTATAACTTTCAATGGCATATAAGAAATTTGTGCCGTGTCTAGTGCCACAATGTTTTGTTGATCTCTCACTATTGTTAAAATTTGCTCAATCTAAACCGGCATCACAACTATTGTTTGTCAACTGTAATATTTGAGCCCGTTTCGGCGCTCCACCAGGCATCAAATTTTAATGAACTGTTAGGGCATTTAATAGCAAGTTTTCAGTCATCGTCCATCTTGAGCTAATAATTGCATGCTTATAAAAACTAAGCATGATGGGCGAGGCACGATATTAGAAAGAATATTGAAGGAACTTTGATTGAGGCTTGACCAAACCCATCATCTACTGCCAGCTTGTTTAATTTCTCTCACATTATGGCACAGCTCTTGTAAAAAGGAGAAGGTAATTTATACATAAACCAAACATAGAGCTAAGAAACTTGACGGTTTACTATTAAAAATAAAATGAGCACATAAATTTGAGTCTATGAGAACTCAAATCTTGAGGACTACACCATCCACCACATATGGTGTTGACGATGTGCGCACACATGGGCACACGCCTGACGTGCCACATGGGCACACATGGGTTCACGATCGACCTACCTAACGTGCTCGTGTCTAAATAAATAAATAAAAACTGCATCTATTCATGATGGATCCATCCTTCTTATATTTGTTACCCAAGTAGTACGTAGATGACCCTCATCGCCCTTACTTCCACACGCCTCCCATCCACCCAGCGACAACAAAAACATGGCAGACCTGGTGATGGGCGCCATGGGTTGCGTCATCGCCAAGCTTGGCGAGCTGCTCCAGGAGGAGCACAAGCTGCAGACCGGTGTGAAGGACCGCATCACCATGCTTACCGACGAGCTCGAGCACGCACAAGCCGCGCTCCACATCATCGCCCAGGTTCCATGGGACCAGCTCAATAAGCAGGTCCAGATCTGGGCACGCAAAGTCTTGGGGAGGCCTCCTATGATATGGAGGACATTCTGGACACCTTCCTTGTGGGTGTCAAAGACCCTGACTCTACAGAGGAGAAGAAGAGCCTGTCGAAGTATCTCAAGAAAATGACCAACTTTTTCAAAAAGTGCAAGGCCCGCCGCAAGATCAGCGATGATGTCAAGAACATCATGACTCATGTAAAGGAGATGATGGAGCAGTATCACAGGTATAAGGTGGATGATATGCGTGGACATTGTCATACGACATCCACTGTTGATCCACGTCTTCATGCCATGTATACACATGTGAACAAGCTTGTTGGCATGGACGAGTCAAGTGGTGAGCTCATGTCCATGCTGCAGATGAACCTGCAGCGGGGTGATGTATTCGCACGAAGATGAAGATAGTATCAATTGTTGGAGTTGGTGGCCTAGGCAAAACCACTCTTGCCAAAGTTGTCTATGATAAGATCAAAGGGATTTCGATTGCACAGCCTTTGTTCCTGTCGGCCGAACCCAGACTTGAAGAAAATTTTCAAGGACATTCTTATTGATCTTGACAAGGAAAAAAAAATTCCACGATAGTACTGCCACATTGGATGAATGGCAACTCATTGATCGGCTCCGTGAGTTCTTCGATCAAACCAAGAAGAGGTACGCATCAGCCACTCAATCTTGATGTTTTTATTTCTATATTGTGATCAATAATACTTATTCCCTCTAGCTAGTCACACAAATAATTAAGTGACCTGTTTAAGACATTTATTTAAATACATAATTACACAATATTTATTATGCAGTAAGCTTGATATTTGGAAAAAAAATATGATTACATTTATCTTGAAATTTATTTTTGCAATAGTATTTATTTTTTTGATGTTCTATAAATATTTTTTTCCATGAAATATACTAGCCAAAATTTTGTTTTGTAGATGGTGTGTACGTGTCTCACTATTAGAATCTGCGCTTTGCCGAAAGTGCTCGTCGCACTCTAAGCAAAGCCCCCTTTGCACTCGGCAAAGGCTTTGCCGAAGTGCCGCGACTCGGCAAAGTGCACTCCGGCAAAGAAATCGTCGGCAAAGCATTCTTTGCCGAGTGCCGAAAACACTTGGCAAAGAAAACACTCGGCAAAGATAAAAGTTGAAAAAACCAAAAAAATAGCAAAAAATTTTTTTTTTTTTTTTTGAGAGGCCGCCACCGACCCGCCTACCACTTGCTCTCAACCATGGTCTTTTTTCTAAGTTTTTCGACACTTTTTCCACACTTTGCGGTGAGTGGGATTCGAACCCACAACCTCTCCCTCGCGTGTCTACTGTCTTACCACGCACTACTGCTTTGTCACTTGTATCTAGATTCCATATTAGCTCCTCATATATTATACTAAATCGAAATTCGAATTTTTCAAAACGACCTCGGATGCAAAAAACTTCCTAAATAAAAATTGTAGACCTTGAAAAGTTGTGAAACTTTGTAGTTGATAACTTTTTGATTTAAAATCGTTTAGGTCCTCAAAAACTGGTTTGAAAACAGGATTTGCCGAAAGTGCCTAAAAAGACATTCTAAGAAAGAGCCTCTTTGCCGAGTGTAAAAAACACTTCTAAGCAAACGGTTTTTCAAACCAGTTTTTGAGGCCCCAAACGAGCTTAAATAAAAGTTGTCAACTACAAAGTTTCATAACTTTTGAGATCTACACTTTTCATTTAGGAAGTTTTTCCATCCGAAGTCATTTGAAAAATTCAAATTTTAAATTTGACAGCGCTTTTAGACCTAGTTTTTTGCATGATAAGATGAATTGAAATCAAAAGTTTTGTACTATAAAGATTCATATCTTTTTGAGACTTACAAAGTTTACTTTGGTCATTTATTTATTTGACAAAATGTTAGTAACATTATTCAGTAAATCTTATTAATCTCTCTTCTAGTTGTAGGAAACTATGAAAGGATATGAAAGAGATGTAAGTTTTGTGAACAACGTTATTGATGCTTTGTCAAATGAAGAAATGACCAAAATAAACTTGTAGAGCTTGAGAAGTTATGAAACTTTGTAATTGAAAACTTTTTTTTTATTTAAGCTCGTTTTAGGGCCTCAAAACTGATTTGAAAACATGCTTTGCCGAGTGCCAAAAAAGACACTCGGCAAAGAGCCTCTTTGCCGAGTGCCTTTTTTTGGCACTCGGCAAAGAATTCTTTGCCGAGTGCTTTTTATTTGACACTCGGCAAAGAAGATCTTTGCCGAAAGTGTCTTTCTTTGCCGAGTTTTTTATTTGGCACTCGGCAAATAGGCTCTTTGCCGAGTGCCCGACGTTTTGCTCTCGACAAATATTTTTGCACTCGGCAAAGAAGCGGATTCCTGTAGTGTCTCGCATTACTTCCAATTTTCTTTGGAGGGAGTAGACAGTTTTCTAATTCAAGTCATTGGCATGCATGACTCTTCGTTGTATAGATGCGTATCTTAGTCATCTTAATTATTACTCCCTTCATTCCAAATTATTTCTTGTAAACGAATAAGTTATCAACTACGAAGTTTTACAACTCTTCAAGATTGACAACTTTAGTTTTGATCGTTTCTCCATCCGACAACATTTGAAATAATGTCATTGCCCGCAAATCATCAAATAATGTTCAAATTTCTGACCGGATCGTATTTAGGGTCAATTGGACAACGTGTCCCACCACACTAGCCTAAACTCACATGCTTGCACGAGGGCCCTTTATTGCCTCGACCTCCATACACTTTCTAGACTGATCCACCATCAACATGTGACATCATGTCTCCTGCTCCACTTCAAATCACTCGTTGATCGCATTAAGCTTATCAAGTGGTAGAAAGAGTTTAGAAAGGTAGGCAGCCGATGGGCCTTTGTTCAAGTATGTGTGGTTTTTGCTAGTATGGTGGGATACGGTCTTCAAATGACCCTACATGACCAACATTTGAACAGTATTAGATGCTTTAAGGCCTACAGATCACACTTTGTAGTTGACGGGGTCATGAAGTCAACCCTTGATATATTAGGGGCTATATAGACTTTTAATAAGCTATGTTAGCAAAACCACTTCCAAAAAATTGCTCAGAGGGTTATTTAGATGGTTAACAATAGTTTGAGGGGGCGTAGTACGTACCTGGTTTTGTAGGTGAGATGGTGAAGTAGTAGTAGACAACCACCAATAGTTGAAGGGGTTAAGTAAACTTTTTCCTATTTTAAAATAATATGAATATGTTGTCTTGTCATAGAATTAATAAAAAATATTACCTTCTATGTCTTTTTGAATTGTGTTTTGCGACCATGTCCACTTCGGAAACGTCATTACTTTTTTGATATGAGGGTTAGTAATTTTCCATCGCTAGATAGGTAGCAATTACTTGTCTTCAATTTATATATGTCATAATACTTTATTAATCTGGAACTTTTGCACATTTGTGCGGATGCAGGTATTTTGTTGTTATTGATGATCTATGGGAGGAACAGTCTTGGGAAACTCTCAAATTGGCAATCTTTTATGACAAGCATTGTGAAGGTAGAATAATCATAACTACTCGTAAATGGGAAGTTGCCAAAAATGCTGATGAAGTCTATAAGCTCCCAACACTTGCTCTTGATAGCTCCAGAGAATTGTTCCATAGAAGAATATATAGTGATGAAAGAAAATATGTTGATCATGGGCCAGATGAGGTATCTGATAAAATTCTAGAGAAATGTGCCGGTATACCGCTAGCTATTATCACAATGTCTAGTTTATTAGTTAATGAACCAAGGCACAGATGGTTAGAGGTATATCAATCTATTGGTTTTGGGTGTAAAGATAATGAGGATGCAGAAAACAATCTGAAGAAGATATTGTCCTCTAGCTACTATGACCTGCCATTGCATATAAGGACATGCTTGTCGTATCTCAGTGCATTTCGTAAGATTTTGTCATCCCTAAAGTTTCATTGGTTTGGATGTGGGTGGCGGAAAGGATTCATTCAGAAGCGAGAGAAGGAAAAGGCTTATCTGAAAACCGGAGAGGGTTACTTCAATGTTCTCATAAACGTAAGCTTGATCCAAGAGGTTGAACCCAATTATTTTGAAAGTTATATACATGGTTGTCGTGTTCATGATATGATTCTTGATTTCATCCGATCTATGGCACAAGAAGAAAATTTCGTCCACAGTATTTGATAATAACCAACAAGGCTCCCTTGTTCAGAGCAATGTAGTACGCAGGTTGGCTTAAACATAACTGAAGGACCTAAACGGCGACCGAGGGGGGGGTGAATGGGAGCCTCAATTTTCCTTTTTAATTTTGGGTCATCGGCTCAACCCCCAACCTCAAAAGTTTAACTCACAAAGATACGAAAGTGATACACGTGCTAACCGGCAGCAAGATATCAAACGTGAAGAGTTGGGCTCAATGAATAGAACGTAAAAATCGGTTCTTAAATCGGAGCTCAAACGCACGAACGACGGACAAAAGAACAAGTCGAGAAATGAGCAAACTAGAAACTAGAGCCTTGCACTTGCTAGCTGCTGTTCAAAGAATTCTCTTGCAACTTAACATCACACACAAGTGCACCAATAACCAAGTACCGAGAAGGAAGCTGCAGCTTGCAAGCCGAGTAACACTTCAAGCAAACTGAATCAAAACGAAACTCAAGCACCGAGGTACAGGCTGCCAAAGAAATATCCTTTTGAACTCAGACACTACTAGTGCTCAGCTGAAAGAAAAAAAGCTTGCATGCTGGAAGGTCTTGCTGGTCAGCATGTACACGAATAGCTAGTTGTGAACCTGCAGAGAAGAATCAAAGAACAGCAAGCAGTGCTCCTTATACATCGTGAAAACTAATCAAGCCTAAGTGATATAAATTAATATTTCAATGATGAGCTTATGATTGCTAGAGATAGTCATTCACAGATGCAAGTATTGAACTTGAAATGATTTACTTCCTAAACAACGAAATTACAGCTATGCAAACCGAGTAGTACTCCAAGCTAAATAAATCAAGTCAAAGCTCAAGAATCTAGGACATGCTGCTGCTGCTCGAAATCCATTGCTGAAAATAATCAATTTCTGAATATACCAATTTGGATACTAGAGAATGAAGTTACGTATTGACTTTTACCTTGCCCATCGACCAAGCTGTAACCTGCTGACAAGAAGCTGTTGTACCTTGAGAAGGATGCAGCGGTCGACCTCCCTGGTGAGGAGCACGAGACCTGATTGTTCAGCTGAGAGACCGCAAAAGCTGCAGGTTCTTCAAACGAACAGGAGCTGCGCTGTTGCCTGCGAACCAAAGACAGCAGAGAAAAGAACAGGATCTAAACCAACAAATCAATTCAGGACTCCCGATGCTTCCTGGCGAAGGGCAAGCACCTATCAGTGCTGGGCGCACGACGCCTGGACTCTATGGCACAGCCTGCTGACTGCGTTCCATCTCGCACGAGCAAAGAACAGAGAAGAACAGCAGCAAACCCCAGATCCGAAAAATCTTGAAACTCACAGGAAACAAAACCCCATGCTCTCAAACTTGGCACACTGATTCGCGACAGATACACAAAGCTGCTCCTAAGATATCATCACTCAATTTAGTCTGTAACTCCGTGAATCAAGGAAATTCGAACTGGAGCAAAAAGAGACCACGGGAACAAGAACGCAGCACAAGTGGAAAACGAAAATCACAGACAAAGTGACAAAAACCCAGAGGCACAGGCAGGATTGGGGCTGCCCTTCCCTACAAAAATCATAGAAAATACAAGCACGAATTTGTTCAGCTCGTGGACCTCTCTCACGTGTTCTAAGATGAAAACCTAGAGTAAAAACGAAAATGAAAGAGGCAAAAGAGGGAGGAGGCCTGTCATCCTCCACATATAGTCTGAAAATCCCTCTTTTCCCAAACTACCCCTAGATACATATGGGCCGAACCGATAACCCTAAGGCTAATTTAGTCCGACTCGAATAATTTGATCCGGACGACCGCCGTGCCTCTTCATCTCGCAGCCTTGCTCCACGCAATCCCGGATGCCGCCACGCCGCCCCTTCCGCCCACCGGAACGTCCGCCCGGTTTTGAGGCCCAAACTCGTGAAACCCCGCCGATGGTTTTGAGGCCCAAACCACCAAACCCGCGCCTCGTGGTTTTGAGGCCCAAAACCACGAAACCCCGCACCGATGGTTTTGAGGACAAACCACCAAACCTCCTCGACACGTGTCATCATTTGTCTTGACCGCCCGAAGTCGCCAAGTCATCCGAGCTCCCCGCTCGCTTGCACGCCGCCGTCTTGACCCGATCGACACGGTCCCACCACGCCCCTCTTGCATTCGTCAATGTCCCGGATGTCGCCCACCATGGCTAGCCACCCGGTGATTCGGTCCCTCGGTCCAAGCCTCACGTCCGTCCCTTCACCTCCGCGGTCCATCGGCCCAAGACGCCCTCCTTGGCCCCTTCACCTCGCCGCCGCCTACCATCTCCGAGCTCCACACCTACACAACACGAACCAAGAGATACGTCTTCGACACACTCCACGTGTGCCCGTGAACATAGCCGAAGCATAAAGAATAAAGGAAAATAGAATTAAAATGTTGACTGTTGACAATCACTCAATCACAAAACTAAACACATGTGACCTAAATCAACCATGTGTTCGCAATCTCCCCCTTGATGAGTGCATTGTCAACATTCAACACAAAGACAGAAGAAGGTAGAAGATAGCACATCCATGTGAACAAAGCTAGATAAAAGCTAAGACAAAATCACTGGATAGCAAACATGGAGCAAAAGCTTGGTTCCCAAAGACATGGGCAAAAGGCTTGACACAACCAAGCTAAACAAACAGCTAGTCCTCAAGAAGAGGTAGAACAGGCTCAACACCACTAGCACAGCTCCAAACCAATTACTTTCACACACAAACAGCTAGACCCTCAAGACAGAGGCAAAAGGCTCAACACATCTAGCTCAAAGTGCTACTCCCCCTGGACAAATGCAGTCACTGTCTTTGTATCTTTCTCCCCCTTGTTGGCAAATGCACTAATCAAGCTATGAAATGCATGAAAGTGCAATGAAGGAGCTTCAAGTTTATAGCAATCCAAATGAGAAGATGCTTTAGGTAGTGTCATGGCAACAAAATCATGTGCTTAACACAGTGCTCAAACCGATCAAGAGATATGAAATATGGCTTGAAAGCATTTTGATTCAGTTTTAAGCATTTCGAGTAAAAAGTGTCCACCACAAAGAATAGCACATAGCACAAGTAAGTCGGAAATCTACCAAGTGCTACACATGTATATCAAGTGAACTACCTCAAGCAAGGTTTATACATCATGCAAAAGACAGAGCCAACACTTGTCAAATTTTCAAGTTATCGGAGTTAAAAATGGTTACAAGCATTGGACAAAGCATGAGTGCGAGTGGTTATCCAAGAACCGTCGGCCTTACTAATCAACCATGTCAAGCCTATGCGTGTGAGCAATCAGAAGCTTAAGACAATGGTGCAGGTCAAACACTACCAAGCCTGTGGTTCAACTCAAGTGCAATGAGCAGCTAGATCCCAAGACTTGATGTGGGACGGTATGGACCCATCTCGATCTTTTCCATACACTTAGCTTAGATTTCAGGTTTTAGCAGATAAAAGCATGTGATCATCTAAGCAAGTGTATAACTCGATGAATGAGACATAGTCACCTAGCATACATGATAAGCACAAAGGATCTCAACAACTTAAACATGCTAGAAACTATCTCAATGGTGAACATTTTGCAAGATTCATCGTTGTTAAGCAAGTTCACATGAAAAATAGCTTTGCTCATAACATATATCAATTAAGCGGAAAGAGCACAAGCTATAAGCACCAACATGTAATTGTTACACTAAACAGAGCATAGTCTCATTGTGATTAATATAAACAAGAAGCTCAAAGTGCAATAGTGTACATGATAAATGCAATATGATACAAGATGATGCACAAAGCAAAAACAAACCTAAAGCTGCAACTATACATCAACTACAAAACTACCCCTCAAAAAGGATAGCAAACTCCCAACTCCCCCTCAACCAAACACACCTAGCAAAAGAAAACTAGGAAACAAAAGGGCACAAAGGCTAGCATGGCATATAATACACAAGGTAACACATGCTAAAAAGGATATAAAAGCATGATACAAGTATAATACATGCAAGCAATATACAAGTGAGCAAATGAACAACTATCTCATACCATAAGTAGAGAAATCATGAATGTACAAGGCATGAGTGTATATGATAGCTCACAGATTGTGTGTAGGTGTCACAATAAGGCGCATGCCTCTTGGAGGCCATCAAAGTGGTGTAGACAATCATCAAGTCTTGATCACACCACGACAAAGAATCAAGTTCCACCAAGCACGTGTTCTCCACCCCATGTCCTCATACCTACACATGAGAGGACAAAGAAACCCAAGTCTTGGATCCCAAGGGTTAACAAGCATAAACTTGGGAACCCAAGACTTGATCACCTACATCATTGGTAAAACATGGGATGAGCAAATGGCACAACATTGGGGTTAGTATACTCAGGAGAATACCAATGTTGACCATTTTGCCCGAGATAGGCATTAGGCAAAACAAACATCCCATGAACCTTATTCCCAAAGCGCTCACCATGCACAACAAAGTGTGGTGCACTCCTCCTGTCAAACTCAAAGCTCCCAAAGCGAGGATCAACATCCACTCGCGGAGCACGACCACCACGGGGTCTCACAAACTGTGGCCTAGCCCTTTGAAGCCTCCTACCTCCTGGCCTAGCAA
The DNA here is from genome assembly GCA_015847255.1 of Hyparrhenia diplandra. Classification (NCBI taxonomy): domain Eukaryota; kingdom Viridiplantae; phylum Streptophyta; class Magnoliopsida; order Poales; family Poaceae; genus Hyparrhenia; species Hyparrhenia diplandra. Next base: position 271,826 of record JADLZK010004837.1, read on the forward strand.
ACTGCCTCTGAACCGACTGCACACCCCTCTCATACAAGCCAAGTGGTGGGTGATACAAGTCACGGTTCTCAAACTCAACTTGACGCCTAGCATCCCTCTTCCTCCTAAAGAAAAACTCAAACAAGTGACCATCTCTCTGGCAGTACTCACAGTGATACCTCACCTCTCTCTTAGGTGGTTGTTGGTTCGCTCTCTTGGGTGGATGGTTCACTCTTGTTGTGGCCTTGGCTCTAGGAAGGGTTTCCTCAGGGATCTTGGGCAAAGTGTCAAGTGGGTTCTTGAGGTGGTTTGGTTTAGGAAGCCACACTTGTTTGGGAGGTGGAGTCTTTGGGGTCTCTTGGAGAATGCCATTTTGCACAATGGGCTTGGTAGGCTCAGGTGGGGTGATCTTGGTCAACTTAGGAGTGTTTGTGGGTTTCTCACTCGAGCTCAAACCACTACCTTGACCAACCTTGCCATAGATTACTTCACCCTTCCCACCTATTGCAAAGCCTAATCCCGTTGTGTCAGTCCCCCTCTTGAACTGACTCATCATCATGCCAAGCTGTGGCTCTCCACTAGACACCCAACTCAGGACAGAGCGAAGGTACTTGTTCTCCTCTTCGACTCTCCCCTTGTCATGCCTACAAGACATGACCTCCATCTCCAAAGCTTCACACTTAGCACACTTCAAAGACGATGCTATCTCGAGCTAGCCTTCTCAAGCACGCAAAAGCAGCTTGGCAGCCTTCTCTGCCAACTCAGATTGCAAGCTTGGACAAGACTTGCATGCACTCAACAACATAGGCTTAGCCTTCACCAACGTGCTCATCTAGCAAAGCGGAGTACTTAGATTGCAAAGTCATGATGCTAGACATGTGCACAGCACAACCATCGCACTCCGTCTCATCAGACATCTCCACGGGCTTCCTAGCCAACTCTAACTCCCTCATAGCTACCTCCCACTTCTCCTTGTACTCCTTCCTCTCCTTAGCTACTCGCTTGAGCAACTTCTCTTGACACACAAGTGCATCGCTCAAAGAGTCAAGTTCATCAGTGAGGGATTCGATAGTGGGTGATACCTTAGGGGAAGAGTTGCTGCCGTGTGGCTCGACGCTGTCGGACACCGCTCCGTCAAGGGCCATGGTGCGAAGCCCCGTGCTTGGAGTTGGCGACGAAGCAAAGTCCATTCAGCTTTTCCTCGATCTTACGCCGGGCGCCTCGTCGGCTGGAGGAAGCTTGCCCGTCGGAGGAATCGTTGTCGACGTCGCTGAGGGAGGCGAAGAAGGCGTGCTTGTTCTCCTTGGCACGCTTGAGGTACTTCTTCTTGATCGCCTCCTTGTCGAAGCCCTTCTTGGACTTGTGCTTGCCGACGGTGTACTCGCGATTGTTCTTGCGCTTGTCGGAGTCGTGCTTGTTGAAGGAGTAGTACTTCTCGTCGGAGTACTTGTCCTTACTCTTCTTGGGGCACGTGGCGACGAAGTGGTCCGGATCGCCGCACTCAAAGCATCCGCCCTTGGGACCACCGCCACGTCGGCCAGTTCAAGCGGTTGTTGTGGAACCACGAGAATCGGCCGATGACGAGAGCCAGCTCGTCGTCCCCAAGGCACTCCAACTGCTCCTCTGTCCGCGGACACCAAAGAAGACAAGGCAAAAGAGATCTGTGATGGGTTAGCAGAAGAACTGGAACTGCCCTTACGAGACGAGTGCAACGTTCGGGCGCAGATGGGTTCTTGAGCCGCTTGATGCGGGCCTCAATCTCGGAGGACTTCAGCTTGCTATAGAGCTCGTCGGGTGTGAGGGTGTCGTAGTTGGCGGAATCCATGATCGCGGACACCTTCACATCCCACACTTTCCGATCCAGGCGCACAAGAGCCGCGACGCCTTCTCGTGGTCGCCAAGCCTCTCCGACGGCTTGTTCGCACGAAGCTTGTTGCGCATCGTCCTGAAAACCTAGCAAAGAGAGAATCGATGGACTCGCCATCAAGCTGGATTAGGTTATTGTACTCTCTCTTGTAGGTCTCATATAGGCGGGCCTTCACTTGTGGGGTTCCCTCGTGGTAACTCTCAAGTGTTCTCCACACCTCACGAGCGGTCTCACAAGTGGCAACTGTCTCAAACTCGAGTCTTTGAGGCTAGAGAACAAAACGCTCCTCGCTCGGTTGTTGGCATTGTGTTGGGCTATTTGTTCCTCACCCACTCGAGCGGCTAGCACTTGGTAGTTCTCATCCTCGACAATCTCCCACACTCTCCAATCCATCCCCATAAGGTGTGCTTGCATCTTAATCTTCCAATAGGGATAGGAGCCATCGAACTCCGGAGGTTTGCCAAAGTGGCCGAAACCACGATCCATGTAGCCTTCTTGCGGATCACGGACCGATTAGGGTGGAAGTGATCCTAACCGGCTCGATACTAATTGAAGGACCTAAACGGCGACCGGGGGGGTGAATGGGAGCCTCAATTTTCCTTTTAATTTTGGGTCATCGGTTCAACCCCCAACCTCAAAAAGCGAACTCACAAAGATACGAGTGATACACGTGCTAACTGGCAGCAAAGATATCAAACGTGAAGAGTTGGGCTCAATGAATCGAACGTAAAAATCGGTTCTTAAATCGGAGCTCAAACGCACGAACGACGGACAAAAGAACAAGTCAGAGAAATGAGCAAACTAGAAACTAGAGCCTTGCACTTGCTAGCTGCTGTTCAAAGAATTCTCTTGCAACTTAACATCACACACAAGTGCACCAATAACCAAGTACCGAGAAGGAAGCTGCAGCTTGCAAGCCGAAGTAACACTTCAAGCAAACTGAATCAAAACGAAACTCAAGCACCGAGGTACAGGCTGCCAAAGAAATATCCTTTTGAACTCAGACACTACTAGTGCTCAGCTGAAAGAAAAAGCTTGCATGCTGGAAGGTCTTGCTGGTCAGCATGTACACGAATAGCTAGTTGTGAACCTGCAGAGAAGAATCAAAGAACAGCAAGCAGTGCTCCTTATACATCGTGAAAACTAATCAAGCCTAAGTGATATAAATTAATATTTCAATGATGAGCTTATGATTGCTAGAGATAGTCATTCACAGATGCAAGTATTGAACTTGAAATGATTTACTTCCTAAACAACGAAATTACAGCTATGCAAACCGAAAGTAGTACTCCAAGCTAAATAAATCAAGTCAAAGCTCAAGAATCTAGGACATGCTGCTGCTGCTCGAAATCCATTGCTGAAAATAATCAATTTCTGAATATACCAATTTGGATACTAGAGAATGAAGTTACGTATTGACTTTTACCTTGCCCATCGACCAAGCTGTAACCTGCTGACAAGAAGCTGCTGTACCTTGAGAAGGATGCAGCGGTCGACCTCCCTGGTGAGGAGCACGAGACCTGATTGTTCAGCTGAGAGACCGCAAAAGGTGCAGGTTCTTCAAACGAACAGGAGCTGCGCTGTTGCCTGCGAACCAAAGACAGCAGAGAAAAGAACAGGATCTAAACCAACAAATCAATTCAGGACTCCCGATGCTTCCTGGCGAAGGGCAAGCACCTATCAGTGCTGGGCGAACGACGCCTGGACTCTATGGCACAGCCTGCTGACTGCGTTCCATCTCGCACGAGCAAAGAACAGAGAAGAACAGCAGCAAACCCCAGATCCGAAAAATCTTGAAACTCACAGGAAACAAAACCCCATGCTCTCAAACTTGGCACACTGATTCGCGGCAGATACACAAAGCTGCTCCTAAGATATCATCACTCAATTTAGTCTGTAACTCCGTGAATCAAGGAAATTCGAACTGGAGCAAAAAGAGACCACGGGAACAAGAACGCAGCACAAGTGGAAAACGAAAATCACAGACAAAGTGACAAAACCTAGAGGGCACAGGCAGGATTGGGGCTGCCCTTCCCCACAAAAATCACAGAAAACACAAGCACGAATTTGTTCAGCTTGTGGACCTCTCTCACGTGTTCTAAGATGAAAACCTAGAGTAAAAACGAAAATGAAAAAGGCAAAGAGGGGAGGAGGCTGTCATCCTCCACATATAGTCTGAAATCCCTCTTTCTCAAACTACCCCTAGATACATATGGGCCGAACTGATAACCCTAAGGCTAATTTAGTCCGACTCGAATAATTTGATCCGACGTGATTGCCGCGCCTCTTCATCTGCAGCCTTGCTCCACGCAATCTCCCGGATGCCGCCGCGCCGCCGTCCTTCCGCCCACGGAACGCCCCGCCTCGGGTTTTGAGGCCCAAACCCGTGAAACCGGCTGATGGTTTTGAGGCCCAAACCACCAAACCAGCGCCCGTGGTTTTGAGGCCCAAACCCGCGAAACCCGCACCGATGGTTTTGAGGATAAACCACCAAACCTCCTCGACCACGTGTCATCGCTGTCTTGACGCCCGAAGTCGCCAAGTCATCCGAAGCTCCCCCTCTCTGCTTGCACGCTCGCCCGTCTTGACCCGACGACCGCGGTCCCCCACGATCCTCTTGCATTCGTCAATGTCCCGGATGTCGGCCACCATGGCTAGCCACCCGGCGATCCGGTCCCTCGGTCCAAGCCTCACGTCCGTCCTTCACCTCAGCGGTCCATCGGCCCGCACGTCCTCCTTGGCCCCTTCACCTCGCCGTCAGCTACCATCTCCGAGCTCCACACCCGCACAACACCGAACCAAGAGATCGTCTTCGACACACTCCACGTGTGCCTCGCGGAACATAGCCGAAGCATAAAGAATAAAGGAAAATAGAATTAAAATGTTGACGTTGACAATCACTCAATCACAAAAACTAAACACATGTGACCTAAATCAACCATGTGTTCGCAATAACAATGCCATGGTACACAGTAATCAGGAAAATATGTTTGACCTGTCAAAATTGAGGTCATTTATTGCCCTTGATGGGGTCTTTGACACATGGGGTCCACTTTCTAGGTTCAAACTTCTACGTGTGCTGAATATATGGTACTTTGATATATGGTACTTTGATACCATGGACATGAGCTGTGTTGGAATTGAGCATCTACCCCACCTGAGGTTTCTTGGTATAAAAGGAAGACAGGTCAAGAAGATCCCCGAGGAAATAGAATCTCTAAAGATGTTGCAGACTCTGAACTTGGAGTCATCTATTTTGGAAGTGCCATCGAGTGATAGCTTTCCAACACAGCTGGTGTGCCTCCGTATAGTATTTGATTACCATGCCGGTGATCCTGAGATGTTTTTCCTTGGGGAGGCTGACATCCCTAGAGGAGCTGTCAGTACAGTTCATTAACCACGAAAAGACTTCGAGGCAGCTCCTGAAGGATCTGGGAAACCTGAGCAAACTCAGGGTGCTCGATACATTCATTTTTTGGAAGATGATGAGATGGAAAGAGATTTGATCGAGTCTGTGGGAAAACTCGACATGCTCCACCATCTAAAACTCACTAGTACTATAAGTCAATATTTCAACAAGCAGCGGCCGCAAATGGAATTTGTCCTCCCAGGTGATCTCCGACATTTAGCGTTATGTAATGTTGTACTCAAGAAGCTGCCATCATGCATCAATCCTTTGTGTCATCGTAAGTTCACCCACCTGGATTTGTCCCTGGTGTACATGGATGAGCAGGAGCTTAAAACCCTTGGCAAGTTGCCGGAGCTCCGGTTCCTTAGCCTAGATCTGCGGCGCGCATCACCCTCCATACTCAACATCAGTGATAGTGATGCTTGCTACTTCCCCAAGCTGAGGTGCCTCAGGCTTCCAAGTTCAATGGTCTTTTTTCCTTGTCAATAGAGGGGACAACAAGAAGAGCGTTTCATTTCATATCTGGGATGGAGATGTGTTTGACAGCATCACCAAGCCCTCTGTCTCTGATGCCGAGTTGCAGGGTGATGAATTGCAATTGCTCTCTGTCTCTGATGATGTGGCCCCTGTTTCTGATGAAGGTTCCATTTCTGTTAGTGAAGGTGAAAGAGAAGGTGCAGCAACACCTCGATTCATGCCAAGCCTCCAATTGCTTCATTTCAATGTCAGTTGGAAGGTCGTATGGCGCCCTCGTTACTTATCCAGCCTCGGCTTGAATTCCCTCTCTTCGCTCAGGGGAAATGAGCGTTCGTCTCCAGCCGGCTGTCAGTACCACCAGTCCCAAGCAAGTGGAGGAAGTCGAGGCGGCGCTGAGGAGAGCAGCCCAAATGCATCCCAAACATCCTACACTTTGTACCCGCATCAGCTGGCTTTAGTTAGATGAATGTACAAGTGCGCTTCATGGATGTACACCTATGTTTTTCGTATCGGTATTTTTAAAATCTCGGCGGTCACCGATAAACAGGAATATCGGATATATCGGAAATTTATCGGCGATACAAAAAAACTTTCGGACCAAATTTATGAAAAATTATCTATTTTGTTCAAAAATCATGTACATCTATTATATATCATTTTAGATAAAAAAACAAATGTACATGCAAAAAAAGTACCAACTCAATGTGACTGAGTCATTCAATCCAGTGCATGCTATCATTATTGTTCCTGCTTGGCTGTTCAATCTTCATATTAGCATCCTCACTGCAAATTCCATTTAGATCTTATAGTTTGCTGGAGATTCTCATATTTTTTAAGAGTTATAAATATAGTTTAACTATCTACAAGACTAAAATAAGTAGAAAAAATATTTATTATTCGTGTCAGGTTTCTCAAAGTCGAGACACATTAACAAAGGGGCCTAGCTCAAGTGAAGCTACAATCAGCGGTAATAACTCATTGATGCCGACAGAGAGATCCATGAGAATCAAATAAAGGGCTTGACTCATACATCCGGTTGGAGTGCTGGACGCGACGAGCAGGGATGGGGTGCCGCTGCGTCGAGCGAGCTGCCGGCGGGATGGACCTGGCCCTTTTCGTCGTCGTCGTCGTTCTAGGAGGTTTGGGCGTCTTGCCGGAGGAAGCTGCTGCAGGTGGCTTTGCCTTGGTCGTCGTTGTCGTCGTCTTCTTCTTCTGCCGCGTCGGCGAAGCAGCGTTGGGACGCCGGTTCGCCGCTGCCGCGTCGTGCAGGAGGCGGGCCGCCCGGTGCGCCGCTGCCGCGGCGTCGAGCAGGGCGGGGCGGGCGCTGGAGCTGCCATCCGCGCCCGTCGGAGCCGTGGGAGTCGGCGGCGGCGGATGCTCTGCTTTGTTCTTTTTTTACTAGGAAATGTGCCCGTGCGTTGCTACGGGTAAAAAAACCACGATTTATAGTTACCTAAAATAGTTAAAATAAAATATCACCTCTAGGTAGTAACATACTCGTGCTCATATATCTAGGTAGTTCCTTTCTGCAGTTTGGGCTATGCACCATCGACTCATGTGTTTGATAACTCTGAGCGAAACAAAATTCGAAGTTTTGTGATTTCGTCGTCAGGTTCATGCAGTGCGATAGCTGAAATCCACATGTAGCACGCTCGCTTTCTAGCAGCTCCTCGTTCCAGATTCCACCACGCTAAGGAGCAATCGAGAATCTGAAGAAATACGCCCGACGAGGAGGAGCCGAGCAGCGACACTGCACAACACCGGCAAGTCTCTGTTCTAATCCATTCAAGTGTTCTTGTTCCTATCGTGAGGCATGGAGAGAGTTAGGCGTCATGGAAATCCTACTCTATTCCACGCATATTTTGTAAGGTTTTCGTTGATGATGGTTCACCCCGACCGGATCGAGATTCAGTAGTAATAGCGGAAATACTCTTGCTTTCATCGGTTCCCGTAGACTTGGGATTTGCAATCCCTCCCTGTATATTTGAGAAGGCCGCTATGTGCTCTGGGCCATGAATTAAACTTAGATTTGATTCATCCCTTTCGATTTGTTGGTTTCCGATTAGTATTTTTTCCCCCAAGGAGTCCTACTAGGACAAGGATCAAAGCTTCGCATGCTCAACTTGCACTTCTATACGCTTGATGAATTCGCAAAAAAAAAAAGATAAGGTCTTGATGAGATGATGCACACTGCCCAATATAACGTGTACTAAGCAAAAAAGAATGTCACGAGATGATTCGGAAAAAGTGAACTCATATTTTGAGTCGACTCTTCCTGTTCAAACAAGGATTTATTCGATTTCACAAGTCACGAGCAGTCGGTGGGTGGAGAATGCGTCGCGGGCCTCAGCGCGCAGGCCCTCGCCGGGATCTCACCAGACGGCCCAGCCATGGGAGAGGAGCGGCGGGGTAGTGACCCACGGCCATGGGAGAGGAGCAGCGAGGGGGCAGCGACCTGCGGCCATGAGAGAAGTCGCGCGGCGGGCGGTGACCTGCGCGGGAGGAGTGGCGGGGCAGCGACCGCAGCCATGGGAAAGGGCGACATGCGGCCATGCGAGGAGGAACGGCCGCATGGGCGGGCAGCGACCTGGCGGCGGCAACATGCGGCCATCGCGAGAGGATTGGCGGGGTCGGTGACCTGCGGCCATCGCGAGAGATGCGGGCAGGGGAAAAGTTGCGGGCAGAAAAGAAAAAAAAAAAAAACGGGAGGCCGGGCAGAAAGAAAAAAAAAAAACGGACTCTTTAACGACCGACCAAACTTGACCGAAGGCGGAAAAAGGTGAGCGGAAAAAGGTGAGCGAAAAGGGTGGGTGAAAAAGAGGTGGGACTGAAATTTTCTCTCTTTATTAGTAGGTATAGATTAGATAGCAGCGGCTGGTTGGAGGAGTGAGTGGAGTGGGCTCTAGGGTTACAAAGAGGCTTTTATACGGCTGCAACCACCTTGGCGGGCTTCCCCAACAATTGGGCCCAAATTTTGGCACCGTCGGTTTCAAATTTCCAAGGCGGCGGGGACAAAAAATCGGGCCTCACCGGTAGACGGGATATTTTTGAAATTTCAGAAATTTCGGCCAAATTTTTTCCAGAGATGTACACACACGCCTTACCATCAAGTGTACTGCTCATGGAGGAGCACCCTTATGGCTTCCTAAAGCTCGTCACAACCCTGCTCTTCGACAACCTCGACGAGAACAACAACACGGAGGACGTGCCTGACGCAACGGTCTTCTACCTCGTCAACTACCTCACTACCTTGGAGGCCTCCACGCAGTTTCGCCTCACCATTAGGTTCCCAACAATCGGCACAACATCAGAAAAGGTCAGCAACACCATCTTGGGTCGGGTCATTCATTTATCCACAACACTTCCAACGTGGGAACCAGCTGTAATGCATCGACCCTGCACATGCAAAGTGGTTGTCATAGTCTTCGGGCAGGCTGCTTCGACTATTCGGCTAACAGCGACAAACATGCATCGAGACAGTGTGAGGATGCACTGTGAGGAAAATGGGGAGGAAATATGTCACAGCCCATCCACCGGAGGCCCAAAAGGGGCCAGACACATGCGCCCTAGGGGCGGCCGCCGCCACCGCCCACGCCGTCGTCGTTAGCTTCGTCATTTAGTAATAGATATTTAGGAAATAAAATAAAAAAATAGAATTAGAGGTTTCTTTAGATGCAGTTCTTCCCAGGATGATAAATACAGGGACTTGTAATCAGTTGGGATCAATCAAAAAAATTAAAGGGGTAACATACAGCAGGCTTCGGTCTTCAGGCTCTCTCGCTCTCACCCTAACCCTAGCTGCCCCCGCTCCTCCGCGCCGCCCGCCAACAGCAGTGCACACGCGCCCTAGGCCACTCGCGCCGCCCGCCTCCACTGCCGCTTCGCCGCCAGACCATCGCCCGTGTGTGCCGTAACAGTCGCTGGAATCATATCCAGGCTGTTACAATAAATGCCAATACTGATTCAAGCCAACAGCCGACAATGACAGGCTCCAGCCCAACCGAATTCTTAGTAGCTCACATTCGCCCAGCTTTCAGCCCAACCAAAGAAGTAGTAGCAGTAGCCAAACGCCAACCACAAGGGAACACCACATTTGCCTTCCACGTACTCCACAGAACATGCAGCCTAGCAGGTGACTAAGAATATCTTGTCCCAGACATATGGGTCGTGATCTAGGCACACGATTGATAGTCATTATAACACTCACAACGCAGACTCTATGTTATGTGCTAGAATTGAGCCAACCATGGGTGGGCTAGGAGGGCCCAAGCGCCACGGCCGGCCCAGGAGGAGGGGCGCACGCGCTGGCAAGGAGGGGGCGGTGCCCCCTGCCCCCGCCGCCACTCCCCGTCTCTGTCTACCTCGCCGTCATCAAGTTAGGATTATCTTAGGACTTTTGGTGTGCAAGGGATATTCCAATCATATAAAAAGAAAACCCTTATTAGGAAATAAATAAGATTGCTTGTAAAAGGTATTCCAATCGTATAAAAAAACCTTGGAGAGATTGCTTAGGTTTCAAGTCCCACTAGCGGACTATATAAGTAAGGGGGGTCTGTAATCCCTTGGGGAGACAAGCAATAAAGAAAATAATCTCGTGCCTACCTCTCTCTCCACCGCCGCCGCGCCACCCGCCACCGCCTCTCCTCCTCCCCTACCGTTGCTGCCGCCCCACCGCCCGCTCGCCGTCGCCGCCGCCTCGGAGTTTGCCGACGACGGCGTGTCACAACCCGGCCCAATCTAACCGGCTTGTGACACTCTACCATAGAGTCTAAAACTATTTATTATCTTTGGTACCGTGGACTTGGAGTCCAAATAAGACTTGGAGTCTTGGTTTTTCTCCTTCTCTCTTCCATTAATATACCACCACATCAGCAAAAGTGCAATAAATATGAAGCTAATAAATAAGCTTAGACTCTATGGTAGAGTCTCAGATTGTGAGTGCCCTTAGTGCACCAAGCTCCTGTTTTTAGGCTGTACTCCCTCCTCGTCCCAAAATTAAACGCAGTTTTGGGTGTTTGTGCCACAAGTTTGACTCGATTTGTAGAAAATACGTACAAGATTTAAATCTTCAAATAAATTTGTTAAAAAACTAGACCAAAAGATCTTTCCACTGATACTAATTATGTAATATAAATATTAATCATATTTTAAAATATAATTGCCGGCAGTTTTTTTTCTCGGAAGCGAGAACTACGTTTATTTTGGGACGGAGGGAGTAGCTCTTATGCAGAGGGCGGACGATGACTCACGATTAATAGATCAACTAGTATTTGAATGTAATGATTGTGAATTAATAAAATCATTCCTTTATTTATAAAATAGAAAAAAAAACTAGGCTTCTAGGCTACATGAATGCCCACTCTCATGAGCCAAGGTTTGTACAAATTTTTAAAAAAGTTAGGATTTTCTGTGTTGTATTTGGTGAAATATTGCGATGCTAGCTGATAGATATAGCCTCTGTTACAAAAGAGTCCTAATGTAAAAGTACTTTTACATTAGATTGGACACACGTATCTAACAACGAGATTGAGTGAACGCGAATGCATGGATCAATACTTGGATCATTGTTGAGGCAAAGGAAGCAAGTTGGCTACCTTTTGTGCAGATGCTGCAAACAAAGCGTACCAGAATTGATTCTTTGCTTGCGAGACTGCTGTAAAAGTTCAGAAATGGAAGTTCGTTTGCTTTTTCCTCTCATTCAGAGTACGTTTTTGAGAAATTTTCATGTCCACAAGATGCTTATAATATTTCAATCCACGAAGGCTAATCTACATGATGAGAAGTTTTAACATTTTTTATTGAGAAAAAAAGTTTCATGAGCAAGACTACATATATAAACTAAAGTTGTCATGCAAGTACTAGAAAACTGTCAAGAAAATTGAAAGGCAGCCTTGAAGGTAAAGCTAGTTGCGAGCGTGCTATTTAGGGCCACTGCATGAACATACAAGACTTGTTATATTTTACGGCTATCTTTGAACCCAACCCATCCATATGCTTATACAATATTATGGCAGCAGACAATACCACTTCTACTCATCCAGACGGTTGCAAGCAGTCGCAACTGTCTGAACCTGAAGTAGCTCATGACGCCATTGAAGTGGTCATAGTGGATCACGACGCCATTGAGGTCGCCATACACAACGACTGTGTAGGTGAGGAGAGACCTGCAGCTGAGCCTTTGGAGACCATACACAACAAGATCCTTAGGTTTCCAGCAAGAAATTTTCTATAATAATTGGGGAAAAATTGGATGGCTCACATCGATCGAAGCGACCGATCCGGACGGCTACAAAGGCTGTAGGCAATGAGAGGCAAAGGCATGGAGGCAAAAATTGCCTCCCTGTTGTGTCTATGACAGTGGGCCATAGGAGCAAAAATTGCCTCTCATTGCCTCCACAAAATGAAGGGATTAAGAATGGGCGGTAATTGCATTCTCGTTATTCGTTTTTTTGGTGAAGGGTAAAATGGTAACTCCATAAACAGAACATATGATTCAAGTATTATAGTTAGAGATGAATATCATCTTATTACTTTTTAAAAAAAAAAAAAAAACCTATAGGGTTCCTAGGGTTCGTCGTGCGTGCACAATGGAGTCGCCGCCGCCGCCGCCGGCGGTGGGAGGCGATCGCGCGAGGCCTTCTTCCTCCTCTTCAGGGCACCGCGTACGGCCGGTACCTCTCCGTATCGAACCTGGAAGCGCCGCGCAGCCACCGCGGTGTCCAAGTCCTCCAGCGCGGCTACATCTCGGAGTACCTGGAGCGCTCCTTCGTGGGGACGGCACATAGGGTGGAAGCCGGCCAGAACTACGTCCGCTTGCACAACGACGACCAGCGCTGCCTCCGTGCCATCGGCAAGCAACTCTACTGGAAGAACCTCGTCACCGCCGATGCCAGGAACGGCAGCGAGACCACGATGATCATGATGCAGTGGAGGGTCGAGGCCATCCACTTAGCCCGGAGCCCATACCCCTTCCGCCTTCGCCTGAACCTCCGGTGAGTTCGCCATCCTTTCCCCTTTCATTTGCTAATTCCTTTCTAAGAACACTGAACCTGCAAATTCTGATGAACACAATGTGTATTCAGACGTATTCAGTATTCAGACTTATCTCTGAACCTTTCTTTCTCAGTACAATGTGTACTCAGACTGAACCTGCTAATTTCCATTGATGATTTTTCTTTCTCAGATCTGCAACATTCATTTCTTTGGATATGCAAATGGTTTAGCGAAGCAATTGTCTCAGTTAGATTTTCTTTTCTCGTACATGATGTATATCCTTTTCCTTTCCAGTACACCTGCTATATGGCGCTGATGCTTGGTAGTGGTAGCTAGTGTTAATCAACATGGATGGGATGAAACCTATATCATCATGATCTGTAAGGTGTACATTCGTTTCAATATTGTCCGATGATTCTGTCCAGCACTTGTTTGATAGGAATTGCTTGTTGTTTTTCTTCCAAAGCAAGCAGGCCATCTGCATACCAAGAGAATAGAAGCAGTACTGCCTGACTGCCTCTCGCTACAGGGTTACGTTTGGAAAGCATATGTTGGAAAGTGATGTCGATGACAAAATACCAGCAACTGTGATCTTGACATCACTGAGTGATTGAAAGATACGTAAATGTGCAACCCGTCAGATGCTTATTCTCCATTTATAGGACTGTCAGATGCTTTGATCACTGAAGTTCTCACTGCTTGTTTGACTCCTCTAGAAAATATTCTCTTATGTTGTCAACCATGCAGCTCTGACCAGGTTCTCATCTTGTGAAGATTTTGCCAGATGGAATTCTTTTTGTGTTAGCTCAATCAATTCTGAGTCATGATCCAGCTAATAATGAAGCAAAAACTGAAGGTGTCATCCTATTGGATTTGCCATTGAGAACAGCTCTGTAAATTCAGTACCAGATTTTTTTTCCGAACTACGATTTTGCGGACAACAGCAACACATTGAATTTTGTAAAGTATGTTGATGTAAAGGCGTACCAGTTCTAAATCAGTATCTTTTAGAGTAGTATATCATGTGTCGATGTAGTCTAATTCAGTTATTGCTCGTGGCCTGGCATCAATTTACATGACTCGTGTATGAAGTATGAGTGTTCATTGATCAAATGATGGGAACTGATTTTAATTGATCTATTCCATGTATATATAACCTCGTCCAACTGTGCGTTTACCATATCCATTTTTTTTTTTGTTGTCTGAAACCCCGGACAACAGCAACACATTGCTTTTTTTTTTTTTTTTTTTTTTTTTTTTTGCTTAGTCCGATATTTTTGTTTCAAATAAAATCGTTCTCGGTTTCTATCAAAAATAATTCAATAGCTCAATGGTTGGTTAGACAAGTTGACTATAAAACCCTGGCTCCCAGGATCAAAACCTATGGAGGCATTTTTTTTTGAACAGTGTTTGTATTTTTTTTTTTTTTTGTTTTTTCTCTATGCTCTTTATTTATTTATTTTGTAACTTTTTTTCATAGACACCTCATTTTTAGCTCCATAAACATACTAGTAAAATTTGAGATGATTTGAAGATAGTGTGATACATATATTTCACATGTGGCGACATCTCTCACATAGTCACATTGATCTTAGTGAGACATGTATGCCTTTGTGAGGATGTGCACCACTACTTTGCCGAATCCATTGAAACTTTTTTTTCTCATGGCTATATACCAAAATGTTGTGTCCATGTAAGTTTTTAGATTTTTCTAGCTAGGTTAGGGTATTTTAACATTTATTATTTAGTAAATCAATAAATAATTACAATAATAAGTAAACCTGCTAAAAAATTACACAAATGCACACAACATCTTAGTTTGGATCCATGAACACCCTATTAAAGATTCAGATGATTTAGAGATAGTGGTGATACACATATCTCACATGTGGCGACATCTCTCATATAGTCACATTGGTCGTAGTGAGACATGTATCCTTTTGTGAGGATGTGCACCACCACTTTGTCGGAATTTATAGAAACTTTTTTTTTTTCATGACTATATACCCAAATGGTGTGTCCATGCAGTTTTTTAGATTTTTCTAGCTAGGTTAGGTATTTTAACATTTATTCTTTAATAAATTAATAAATAATTACAATAATAGGTAAATTTGCTCTAAAATTTGCACAAATGCACACAACATCTTAGTTTGGATCCATGAACACCCCTATTAAAGTGGCTCTTATAGGGTTCGAAGCTTGGAGGTTTGGGTTAAACTCAAGGTGTGTTACCGTTGTGCTAGTAAAGTGTTTTTGATAGGGTTCGAACCTACCATTCAGCAGTCTAGACCATGATTTTAGAAAAATTTTGAAAAAAATCATCACATTTGGAATTAGTACGAGGAAAAAAGACTAGTTATAAATTTTAGCTACAGATTAAAAAGAGAAATAAGTGTTCTTCAATAATTTGAAATTAAATCTGCCTGAGCCCATCTTTAAATGAAAAAAAACATAAATGGACCACTATAATTTTGATTCGGCCTAACTTGGAGCGCATGCAGCCATTTACATCTTTTATTTTGATTCCTTTTATCATGTAGCGTTTTCCATATTTTAAGTGCTATATTTCATATTTATGCAAAAAACTTGTGAATGTGTAGTGGTTAGAGACTTGCTATTGAAACCCAAGGTCCTTGGTTCGAATCCTGCGTGCACACCATTTTTTTTTTTTTTTTTTTTGAACTCATCCTAAAACCATAAGATGGCACAGCAGGTGAAGTCATCATGCAACGAGCTAAAGAAGATATTCATGTTAATTACTGTCACCATCCACACAATCCAAATCCATGTAGCTGAATAAACAAAGTTGTTTTTAAACGTCTCTCCATAATCATTCAGTCCCTTCCATACCGTTACATGTTTCCAAACATGATCTTGTGAGTCCGAGAGTCCAATCCAGGATGAAATTAAAACAGTGTTTTTATGGTCTGTCACACTCTTTCGTGCCCATATAAATTCGAGAAATATGTCCAAACAGAGTGGAGTTCACCCTTAAGATGAATTGAAATAGGCAATCATTAAATTAAATAAATCTCTAAACCTCACATGCTCATACTAGCACACGTCTAGACATCAGAATGCATATTGTGATCAATGAATCATCTCTGCAAGTCGCGTGACTATGCAACAAGATACATATCACTTTTTTTTTTTTTTGACAACAAGATACATATCACCTTACAACGGGTGAACATATTTGCTAGTAGATTCTGAAACCTACCAACAGACAGCGAACCTGGAACAGTTTGAGCTGGTGCGCCCTGTGAAAGTGCTCCTCCTTATCATATATCAGTATAAGTTGATGATCTTTACAACTCTGCCAACCACAATAGAGTTGGGGGCAGTAGAAAAAATGGGGAACAATTTACTCCACAGGACGGTTGCTTAATCAAAAGGCAACTCCTGTTTACCTGAACATGGTGCTCCGGATCTATCTGCTCGTCAGAGCTCAGAACGAACGGAAACAGATTACAGGTGATTTCGTCAGATTCCTGTTACAAGCTGCTTATTGAGTAATTAGTTTTCATCATCAGATCAACAGCTACCTGAACGAGCTGACCTTCATTCAGAGCTGCCAAACTTACTAGAATGGGCAAACGACCAATGAACTCTGGAATTAGACCATATCTAACAAGATTACCACTCTCAACCTGCCAATGCAATTGGATTATCCCGTTAATGAGTATGCAAGGAACAATTATTGAGACATGATATCTAAGCAAATACATATAGATCTACAATGCCCATAATATCTAAGCAAATACAGATTGGCAAACATATAGATTATTTAATCTCAATAATATGAATGAACAACCATTGTTAAAAAACTGCAGGCAAGAGTGCCTTGAATCTGCAGAGTGCCTTGAAACCATGAATCTGCAGAGTGCACTCTCAGAGATAAATATTGTATTGTAAACAACTAAACATCAGGAAGCACCTGATCAGGTGTCGAGTGCATGTAAGAAAATTCAAGTATTATGCTTCCACTTGTTTCAAGATAGCTAGGACTGATGTGTATTATTTGAACAACATAGGCACAATTATCACGTTAACAGTTAGAACTAATAAGCTACTGTTTTCCACTACCAACACATTTGATGTTTCTGGTGTCTAATACGGCAGCAGTATGTATAATTGGCAAGGGTGGATCAACTATTAATGACCTTCAGTCCCATAATTGGCAAGGGTGGATCAACTATTAATGACTTTCAGTCCCAGTCTGGGGATCAACTATTAATGACTTCCAGTCCCGCTCATGATTATATAATTGAGTTCAGAAACCTTGCTGATATAGCAATCTCTAGCTGATAAATGTTGGACACAAGCTTCTAAAGACATCCATCCTAACGCTTGCCAGTAAATGTAAACACAGTACATAAAATTATTTGTTCACTGCTCAATACCCATCAGAAGAACCAAGGATGTATGGATGATCAACACCTACTGCCACTTATTCAATCCAATTTGCAGAAAAAAAACATTGAACCAAACTGTATTCCTTAGGTACTAAGGAAGGTCGGCTACAATCTATCTTTTATTTGCAATGAGCTCACTGGATCTTGCTCATTCAAAAGGGAAATTGCACGAGTCTGAGTTCAGCAGCACTCAAATCGCACATAACGCAAGGAGAGATGGGGGATATCAAGAGAGAATGTACCTGAAAATGAGGGACCGATGTACTTGCAGTGGATCTGTTCACCATCGCCAAGGAGAGGATATGACGGCGGGCAACCTCTGCAGCGCCGCTCGCGTGAGCCGTGGAGGGCAGGCCGGCGGCGGTAGCCGTGCGATGGCGATGGCGGGGCAGGGCGAGCGAGTACAGGTCGGCGCAACGCTGTGCGAGGGCGGCGGCGGCGCGGGGAGAGCGATAGGTGTCGGGGCAGGGGCGGATCGGGTAGGGGCCGTGCGGTGGTGGGATCACCGAGCGATGGGTATACAATGACCAGGATACCCTTCATGAAAAAAATTAAGATTTTAGGAAGGCAATGGAAGGCAACGGAAGGCAATTTCAAGTACCGTAGAAGGCCTCTTCCAGCAAACCTTCGCAGGATCGGTACAGAGAGGGACTACATCGAACCAAGAACCGTAGCTTTGGGTCCATACTACCATGGTGTGCCCGAACTCCAAGCAATGGAGGTGATCAAGCACCGAGCTGCCGACTACTTCTTCGAGAGGCAAGATAAACCGCGGGAGCAAATCTACAAGGAATTCATCCCCATTGCACGCATGGCCCGCAGCTGCTATGCGGATGCCAGTGCGCTTGCAGGTATCACTGATGACAAGTTCTTTTCCATAATGTTGGTCGACGGAATCTTTTTAGTGCAGTTCTTGGCTCTTGAGCCTGGTGACCGGATAGGTAGCATGGTCAACCCATACTTGGTGGGCATAGTGAGGGACATGATGCTCCTCGAGAACCAGATCCCTTGGCTGGTGGTCCAGTTCTTCATGGAACTGTCGCCCTTGTCGCTGGAACAAATTGTCTCATGTTTGATGATCCATTCTACTGGTATCGTCATCGAAGAACCCCTGGTGATTAATCTCGGCGAGAGTTACAGGCCTTCACATCTCCTTTGCCTGCTGCGAACCTACAGAGCAGGCCGCAGCGGGCGTGGTAGAGTAGACTCTAGACGCCTCTCTGGCAGGAAGGTAACCACCAGTGCAGCGGAGCTCACACAGATGGGCATCAAGCTTCGAGCCGGCGAGACGACCACAGCCAAGTTTTCAGACATGGGCCTCGTCAGAGGCCACTTCTTTGCCGACCTCTCCCTGCTGCCGCTGTATTTGTATGGCAGCACGGCTTGCTGGCTTGTCAACATGGCCGCACTGGAGATGTACACGGAGAGTCTTACGATGGGCGACGACTGCGCCATCAACTCATACCTTGTCATCTTCTCGACCCTGATGACCCGGGAGCAGGACGTGCGCGAGCTGCGCACCAATGGCGTTTTGGATGGTTTCAGCGACCAGCACACCCTCGACTTCATTGAGGGCCTGTCCACATATTTGACCCCAGGCCACGCCTACGTGAGAACAGTCGTAGACATTCAGGTGTATAAGCTGGATCGGCGGCTATGGATAGCCGTCTACAGGTTCCTCTACAACAACGGCAAAACCATTGCCACGGTGTTGCCCATCGTCAGCGTTCTCGTGGGAATCCTCAAGGCACTCCTTTCTCTCAAGCAACACTAGCATGCTAACCCAGGAACTATGTTATATATGCGTGTAAGCTCAGCCATGTATGTTGATCTGTACTTTATATCTTCTCACCATGAATCATGTACTTTAGATCTGTCCTTTACGCTGTGATGGTGTTTGGTTTAATTTTGTTGTACTTATTACCTGTACTTTGTTTCAATATATATCACATATGTTTATTTCATGGTCAATCCTTATGTTCTGTTGTGTCTCCAGCATGTGTGTGCCCAAGCATGAAACCTGTTGCGCCTGTGTTAGATTGTAATCGTGCAAGAAGTTTGCAGAATTTTTTTTTTTTCGCGACCGCGCCGTTGCGCGTATTTCATTAAGAAGGAAAAAGTTCAAACAAGTTACACGGTAACCATGTAGTTACCGATAGAAACCCTATGAGCTACTGGATACAGCATATGGTGTTACATTGTTAAAGATGTGCGACGGGACAGAGACGCCGGAGATGGCACAAATCACGCGCCAACACCCTCAAGGCCCTCCACGTTGAGCTCCATGGAGGATAGGTCGAATGCACCATCCAATAGAAGCTCAAACGGGCGGCGCTTGGACTGGGACATGCCACGCCTAAATGTCTCCCTCACCTTCTCTTTAATGGAAGCAGGTGCCTCACCTTGGTCGACCGTTCCCCAGCTTACGGAAGAAGCATCGCTCGAGCACGGAGGGTCGCGTTGGCTGCCCCTCGGGCGAGCCGCAATGCGCCATCGCTGGGCGCACAAGCATGGCTGCTGGCTGGAGGCGGAGCCGCCGCAGCCTGGGCCCGGATTTGATGATGGGCGAAGCCAGCGGCAGGCACACTCCACTCTCAATCTCCGCTTGCCGTGCGATCAGCGGGTCTGGCTCAACCTCGTCCCCAGAGGACGCAGGTGGCGCCACAAATACGACCAAGGTGTCGCAACGAGAGTCCGGATCTCGCTATCGGGGACGCCCGGCCAAAGTGAGGCAACGGTGACAACCTCGTCCGTGAGACGACACCCGAGGCGGCTCTCAGGGAGCAGCGGGTACCTCCCCTGTATCGGGGCCGCCTCGAACGGGCTGAGGTCGTGAACTCCGCCGCCACTAGATCCGCCCACCAGTCAGCTTGCACCAAGGGGGCAGGTGTTGGAGAGTGGTCGTCCCGCAAGAGCCGCGGCGAAGAGGTCCAAGCCACGGTTTCAACAAGCATTGGGTCCTCCCAAACGAGAGGCTCCACAGCTTGACGCGGCTCGGTCGCTAACGGGTCGATGCAGTCGGGCGAAGCTCATTGTGGTGGTGACCTTTGGCAAAGGGTCAACGGCCACCTTGTCGGCGACGGTTGGCCACCCTCGGCGGCTTGTGTCCACGCCGCCGGCGACGACGACGACGACGGTGGCCGCAGCCGGCGCCCCACCGGCGTGTGCATCGCCCAGCGACGGGCACCCCCTAGCGCCCCAAGAACGCCGGCCGAGGGGAGCCGGGCAGAGAATCTCCCCACGCGGATCGGGCCACGCGCCAATTGTTTCAATATATATCACATAAAAGAGAATAATTACCTAAATATATCTAATAAAGTCAATAATTCACCAAAACTTAACATGGAGTGCCATATGATGTGCAAGAAGTGTAGAAAAAGTTTGGAGCTAAAAACCAAAAAAAAAAAAAGGTGGGGCCTCCCCCGTGAGCAGAACCCAACTCACGGGAAAGGGGGTCCCTTTGCCGAGGTTTGTCAATGTCATAGCTCACGGAAAGCTTTGCTCACGGGGAAAGGCTTTCCCATGAGCTAGACGGTGCACTCACGGGAAAGGGGGACGGAGAGGGACAGAGCGGGGGGAATGGCTCACGGCGGTTCCCTTTCCCGTGATCCCCCGCCTCGGGGGGGGGGGGGTGCTTTCCCGTGAGCTGGACCTCACGGGAAAGGGGCTTTCCCGTGCGTTTTCCTTTCCCGTGAGGATCGCGTGTCGTGCTCACGGGAAAGAGGCCCCTTTCCCATGAGCGGCAGACGGGAAAACTTTCCCCACGGAAAGGGGCAGATTCTGGTAGTGTCTGCTTGTTGTAGGGCGTTTATGGCAGTTGGGAGCACAGGTTTGCGGTCGTCCAGCATTATGACTTGGCAACATCTGTTCATTCAAACAATTGTAGTCTTGTGGCCCTTGTGTTCTCAAGGCTGCCACAATAATTTTGTAATACTGACTACGACTAGTGGATAGAAAACTTCACTATTTTGGAAATGTCGCATATGACAAATTTGATCATACCATGAGTGCACCATCAGAACCAACAATCATACCATGTCATCAAACATTCAAGCTGAGCTAGAGTGAGCCACAGACTAACTCGGCCATCGTTATATACATTAACCCGAGTTAGCATGACTGCACCATAGGAACCAACAACCACACCAAGAGAGCAAACATTTGAGCTAAGTTAAAGCACAATAATCTTCATAGAAATGACGGCCCTCTTCTCCTCTGTTGGTGTAGCGTCCTCGCGCTATCTAATTCTTCTACCACCTAGCATAGCTTTAGGTTTGGGGCTGCTAATGCAGGTGACGTAGCAGCACCACCACCACTAGAGTATCCTCAGTTCATCTCCCTCAGCATCATACATATCATTGGACTACAAAAACTGGTGCAACTCAGTAGACTATGACAACTAGTGCTGGAAGGAAGAACATGTAGGACTACAATGCGATGAATGATTTTATAATTCTTGCCGGCTAGCTGATACCGCCTAGGTCAGGTACACAACTCTAGCTGGTCAATTAAGCACAATCTAGAAATAAACTAGTGGAGTAATTGTTTTGCTCCAACATCTCAGATTCAATAAAACTTAAAGCATGTGTTGTGTGTCCCATCGTGAACAACTTATATAGAGAAGAAGTAAACTGAAAGATTATGACTCATGTGCATTGTGTGTCCCAGAGTGTCCTACTATCAGGAGTCAGGACATCCTACCACCATGATTAGTTAATGAGTGCAGATCATGCTTCATATGTGTGCTTTGGTCAGTCTGATGAGTCAGTTACTTATCATGCATGAGAATCTGAGAAGCAATTATTACTATGGTACAATGATGTTTATAAAATCTGGAATAGAACAGAATGGGCTGTGCAGAAATTCTAAATTAAATCTCAGAAAATTGAAAATTATTGGCCACAACTCATCTATCCACTCATACTGTGTTACAATGTTTTTTTTTTATGGAAACTGTGCTACAATGTTAATATAATCTAGTTCGAGATTGCAAATATTGCAAATTAAGTGCCTGTAGGATCTGGGCCAGGAGAGCTACGCATGACTGGCTTGGGGAAGAGCACCGGTGACCCGGGCGTGTGGTTGTTGCTGCAGATGAGTACCTCATCAAGACATTAATTCCCATTTCTGTCAGGATGTTGCAAAGGAGATTGCTATAGAACTCCAGGGCAGTCCTGATCTGATCATCGGAAACTTCAGTAGTGGAAACATTGTTGCATGCCTGCTTTCACGCAAGGCAAGCTGGGTGTTACTCATGTATAAACTGTAGCTAGTTTGGTTGCAGTCATTTGTTTTCATTTATCAGGTCAGCTAGAGGCATTGCTCATGCTCTTTTCTTCCTCTTGATATGCAGTGCACCATCGGTCATGCTCTTGAGAAAACCAAGTATCCCAATTCTGACATCTACTGGAGAAAGTTTGAGGACCACTACCACTTCTCATGCCACTACACTGCTGACCTGATTGCTATGAACCACTCAGACTTCATTATCACCAGTACCTTCCAAGAGATTGCTGGAAAGTAAAAAATAAATTAAGATAACGAGCCAAACTTTTCTGTTATTTCAAACAGTGTGTATCATCAGCTGTATGGGAGGAACCCTCGCTTACAGGAACTTGTTAACCTTGTGGTTGCTTGTGGTAACCACAGCAGTCCATCAAAGGACAAGGAAGAGCAGGCTGAGTACAGCAAGATGTTCCACCTTATTGAGCAATACAACCTGAACGGCCATATCCGCTGGATCTCTGCTCAGACGAACCGTGTCCGCAATGCTGAGCTCTACCGCTATGTTTAGACACCCGGGGTGTCTTTGTTCAGGTAATTAACAATTGATATATTCTGAAGCAAAGAACGTTATTGTTGACTTGTAAAATTATCTTTGTTTTATTTGGCATGCTTGCCTCTGTGTGTGTAGCCTGCTCTTTATGAGCCTTTCGGGCTTACAGTGGTTGAGGCCATGGCATGTGGCCTCCCGACATTCGCAACCGCCTACGGTGGTCCTGCTGAGATCATCGTGGACGGTGTGTCTGGCTACCATATTGATCCTTACCAGGGTGACAAGGCCTCGGCACTGCTTGTCGATTTCTTTGAGAAGGTTCAGGCAGATCGCAGCCACTGGGACAAGATTTCACAGGGTTCCCTTGAGCGTATTGAGGAGAAGTAAGCATTATGCAGCTATAGACTCACTTATCTTCATTAAAACCATTTCTTTGATGTTGGTAACATTGTTTTCTTGTTCAGATACAACTGGAAGGTCTACTCTGAGAAGCTGATGACCCTGTCTGCTGTTTATGGGTTCTGGAAGTATGCCTCCAAGCTGAAGAGGCGTGAAACGCACAGATATCTGGAGATGCTGTACGCGCTGAAGCGCCGCACGATGGATAGCACTGTTCCTCTGACTATTGAGGAAGACGCCTCAAGGCAATAACCACAACTGGTTTAAATTATTAATAGAATTTCGACAAATCTATATACTGTTTATTACCTGGAGCTTGATTTAACACCCAAAAGACAAGTGCTTTGAAATTGCGATGCGGTAAAATAAAACATGCTGTGGCTGTTAATTAGTTTGCTAAGTCGGTCATAGCTGGAAGCTGAGCAGATCGCTTGGAGATTGTGGGGTGCTAGGTTTTCCAGGTCGCCGGTGAAGGCCGGCGTCCTGGTGGGTGCGCGGCGGCGGCGGCGTCCTGGATGAGCCCATTGATGCCTCAGCACACTTGATCATGCCCATGGCCATGCACAGCTCGCGTCGGATTCTCCGCCGGCAGCGACGCCGATCTAGCTTCCCGCCGGCCACGCCGGATTCGAGCCGCTCCGGCAACCGGCGGACACGAGCTCATGCATGCACCTGTGTGCGGCGAGGCATGAGTGTCATACCTGTCAGCGGGTTACTCGGCTTGGAACCGTAACCAAACCAACCCAAAGATAAGCTTCCGAAGCGGTTAACATGGGCCGGTTTCACGGGTTATTCGGTTTTAATCCAGACCTTGTACAGGGCGAGTTGCGTCAAACCGCAGCACCTCTGCTCGCTCTTCTCTCTATTTTGTTCATGGTTGTTTTGCTGTTAAGTGATTTCCAGTTGGGGAGTAGGAAGGCTCGCTCTAGTTGATACACGTGTTATTTGTATCTTGTGTAAGTTTGCTTTTGGGATCTGATGTTAAGCCAAGGACTATAATTTCAAAAGAAATATGAGGCTCTCATTCACCCCTCTATGGTCGCCGTTTCGGTCCTTCAGCATATCAAAGATAAGAAAATTTGCGTAGTATGCCTTGACGGCATTTGCTACATTTACCTTAACTCATCTAAGAAATGGTGTAATTCCTCTCCGTAGGGTATGAATATATACTTTGACAACAAGGATGAGCCACAACTTATATCCAACTAGTGCAAGAGACAAACGGAAAACGGGTGTTTGGCTTGGCGTTGGAATTAAGATCGGTCTTTGTTGCTCCAACTCCGCCTGACAAGTTGATGGTTTCAATGTCATTGGTCGCTACACAACCATGTGAGATTTTATCACAATCTAGAGATGAACCAACTAAGTACTCCCTCCATCCCAGAATAGTTGACGTTTAAGCGTACAACCAAAGTATCAAATGCATGTCGTTTTAGCTTGTTCTTCTAGGTGAGCAGTCATATGCATCGATCACCTCATTGTCTCCTGCTACCACTCATTTCCTGAGGAGAATATGGTTGGGTTTGGCTCGTAAAGGAGCGATAAGCACGAGAACATAGGGGTAGCAGGGTCTTTCCCACTTGCTCTTGGTATGCGTGTTCAGCTCTCAAACGACTACTATTCTGGGACAGATGGAGTAGTTGTCTTGCATTGTTTTGCTCCAACATCTCAACTGCAATAATGCAATTTGTTATCAAGAGGTTCCTCAGTGTTTTCTTTTAAATGGCGAACACCTGATGAATTTCTGGTTGCAAACGAGATTATATAGAGGGAAGTAAACCTCAAAGCTTTCACTCACGTACATTATTGTGTGTCCCAGCGTGGCGTACAGGCTATACCAACATGATTAGTTATTCCTTGTCAAAAAAAAAAAACATGATTAGTTATTGAGTACAAATCATGCTTTGTTTGTGTGATTGTGTCCATTTGTTGTGAGTAGTAAGTAACTTATCACATGCAAGAACACAGCGAACGAATGAATTATTACTTATTCGTATCAGAACAAAAGCCATGCTTCTTTGACAAACACTACTCGGATGCCTCTAAAAAATAGAACAGCTTGGGCTTCGCAGAAATTAAATCTGACAAAAGAAAACAAATTTATTGCAGGTCAATCGTATCGATACTGTGTTATAAACTTATAACGATTGATTTAATATAATTTGACATATTCCTAATATTGCAAAATGGTGTTGCTGTATAGAAGCAGGGCTTGCAGAGTTCCGTGGCGCACGTGACAGGCTTGTACTTCAATGCTATGGGACTCACCTTAATATTTTTTCCATGGTAACCATGTGTGTTGTGTGTAAGGCAGCAGCAGCCAGCAGGATGCATTAGGCCCACTACATCAATATTTAACGGTACTGGGCGCAGAACCCAATGGACCTCTCCCTGGTATATTACTTGTATCAGGGGCTGATGGCCCAATAACAAAGTGACTGTTATCCAAAAAAAAAAAAAAATGGTGACCAGTATTTTCAGGTGCATGGTAGCTGAATTTAGAATCACCAAGAGGTCGTTCTTGATGCTTCCGTCGTCAAGCCTACACCACAAATCCATGCGATCCCAATTGCGCCCAGCCACACATTAAATGACCCCCCTCTAAAGTTTGAGCCAAATGAACGCATTTCTTTGTCGTCACTGAGGTATATATTCTCACGGAACTCTGGTTATTGAATCAAATTAACTTTAATGAATAATTAATGATTTATTTTCTTTTAACCCTCTTTTTCCATTAATAACTAAACGGATTATTCCGATATATGAAATATTAATTTCGATGGCGCCACCATGCGTGCGGCAACTGCGAGCATTTAGACGTCTAAGTCAGTGACAATGGCACCGTTGCATCGCTCATTCACCGATCCACCCCTACTCGAACTTCTAGCCCTGCTTTTACTGAAGATGACAGGACAGCCATCCATTTCTTCTAAAATGTGCTTACTGAAGATGAACAGCTTGCTCTCATTCCTTATTAATTACTTCCTCCGTTCTAAAATTCTAAGTCACTTTTACTTTTTTTTGGTTTATCTATTTTTTGCGAGATATAATAACATGTCTAGACAAGTGACTTGTAATATGGAACAGAGGGAGTGATAATAAGTGGTTACCACTCAATTATCCATTAATAGGATAGGAAAATTATATGGAGTGATAATAAGTGGAGTGTAGAGTCCACTTATGTCATGTGGAGTGCAACAAAATTATATTTTCCATTTTCTAATTTTTCTATATTTTATTATGATTTTTCAAATATTCAGCCAAATAAATAAAAATAAAAAGATAAAATCTTCAATGAAAAAACTTTTTACTAAAGCATACCATATTATATGTTCACCGTGTGGATCTACTCATGTAGAGTCCAACAAAATTGGATTTTTATTTTATGATTTTTTCTAAAATTTACTATGATTTTTCAAAGATTCATCCGAACTAAATTTTAAAAAAAAAAAAAAGGCAAACCACATTACTGTAGCAAAACCACCATTTGAAACCGCTGCAGGAGTAATTTGACCAGTTTTACAAAGTTAGAGATAGAACAAACTGTTTCATAGTTGAGAGGTTTAAGTAATCCACCCCCATAGTTAGGGGGTGATGTAGACTTTTTCTAATAGGGATTGACAAGTACCTTCCTTTGATTTATGCAGTTTTGTTTAAAATCAAATTCACTTCGATCGGTAAAATGTATCTGTGTGTACAGGTTAATTATTTGCTCTCTTAAAAACTACTACTCCCTCCATATTGAAAAGGAAGTCCTTTAGGACATCGACACGGTCTCCAAAGTGTAACTTTGACTTCTCTTTTCTATCAAAATATTTATTAAAAATTATATATGTATACTTTTATGAAAGTATTTTTCAAGACAAATCTATTGATATGATTTTCACATTTCAAAACTCAACGACTTAAAAGTTATTAATGATTTATGTTCCCAATGTTTGACCGAAGCCTTTTCCAAAAGGACTTCCTTTTCAATATGGAGGGAGTATGTAGACTATTCCAGTAATAGTAATCAAAGTTTCTCTCACAAGTACCCACCCACTGGAGGCCCCATTCGAGATGTATACGTACGGAGTATTTAATTATCGAAAACAACGCACACTGATTATGTGCCCATAAGATCATCCGGTAGAGCCATGATTGAGCTGTCATTGAATTCAGGCCAGATCATGCTTATGGTAGTGCACATTCACGATCGACATCATTGTGACTTGTGAACGACCTTCATTCTTGAAATAAATCCACCTACTATTAATCGTTATCCAAGGGAGATAATTCTTGTTACAATATCAACCACAAATAAGAAGCACATTCACGACATTATTGCGACTTGTGAACGACCTTCTTGAAATGGGCACGTTTTTCCTGTTAGAAAGGAACTAGATTGTACTTAGTTACTCGTTATTAATTAGTAGTAGAAGTATTTTCTGTTGCACAGTCAACTTACTCGCCACTGCTGAAGATGAACACAGAGATGAGTCCACCCCATGGGATATCAACGAAAAAAAGGGCTAAATCTCTAGCTGGAAATTAACCTGGAAGATACTGCAAATCATCATATCAATCTTGCCGGTATCCCAAAATACAATGAAATGTCACTGCTCATATGGACAAACACAGATAGCACAATGCAGAGAGAGGGAGAGAGAGAGAGAGAGAGATTAACAGATAGGTCATTGTTGATGGATGTATCAAGCACCGGCAGCATGCAAAGAACCGACACTCAGTCTCGGGACCATGGGCAAACAGCAGAGGCATCAATTGCCTTTAGAAGACGACCCATTAACTGTTTATTTGTTGTCTTGTCTCCTGCATAGGATGGATCTATTTGTGTAATCATTGAAAACGCCATGCACATTTCGATCCGTCAGTTTCAATTATTTCTGGTTGAGAAGGGGCCTTGCAAAAAGATTTTTTTTTATCACCTTGAAAATATGAGAATGCAGCAAAACATAATGTCACCACACTACCGTTATGAAGCAAAAAAACTGCAGGAGGGGGAACTGTTGCTTTCAAAAAGATATTGAATTAATATTTGTTAAATTTTTTTGGAGGAACTTGATCCTTAGATATATTTGGGATGGAGATGAAACTTGTGTTGATTTTCCGAGAAAATGTGAGCTGGAAATGCCATGAGAACCATTTTTTCCCAGTTTATTGCTGGAAATCAGCACCAGCAGCAGGAGATCACTAGCTGAGATATTTTTCACTCCACCAGCTGGTACCTGCTCTGCTGCTTCTGTCTGTATAAAGCATACCCTCGTTCACTAGCTAGAGCACCCACAGACACACACCCTCCTCCTCGCCACGCCATGGCTTCCTACAAGTTCTACTCAGCGCTACTCGCCATCGCCGTCGTGCTCGCCGTCGGCCCGGCGACGCGTCCCGTCTCCCGCGGCCGCGCACCTGCACTTCTACATGCACGACGTGCTCACCGGCTCGGCGCCGACGGCGGTGCAGGTGGTGAACGGTCCCCGGAGCCACATGGGCGACACGATCGTGATCGACGATGTGCTGACGGCGACCTCGTCGCGGTCGTCGTCGATGGTGGGGCGCGCTCAGGGCCACTACATCTGGGCGTCCACGGGGAACCCGGAGCTGCTGGTCACCATGAACGTGGTGCTCACCTCCGGCCCCTACGCCGGCAGCTCCGTCACCGTGGTTGGGCGCGACGACATCGGCGCGGCCACCCGGGAGCTGTCGGTGGTCGGCGGCACGGGGCAGTTCAGGATGGCGCGAGGGTACGTGCTGTGGAAGACCGTCAGCCTCGACCACCCCAACGCCGTGCTCGAGCTCGACGTCTACATCATGTGAGCAACCGTGCGTCCGACGTGGCAAGCTCCGCTCCTCTCATCGACGCAACAAGTGTTCTACCGCCAATAATAAGCGGCCTTGTATAAGAAGTACCTATGTAAACCAAAGTGCGGTAATAAAAGTGACAAACTGAAGTTCATGCTGTAAAGGTTGTGGTTGAGTATATACTAAAATGAATTGAACAACTTATTAACATATGTCATAGCTAGAGCTGGGACTAGGATTGTGCCATTTAGGGTAGGCTAAGGAATGGTCCCTTAGCACATCATGATGACACCAAATATTTTGGACCATGAAGACACGGAAGCAAAGGCCATCACTTAGTTCTCAGCACAATGAGCCGTGTGGCCTAGCCTTATTTGAGACTATGCTTGTCTGACACGGTATAAAATGACAATGGGATGGGATGGGGTTGGGAACGTTGGGTCACCGCATTGGTTCATTGGCCCGACCATAAGAGTAAAGGCTGTTGGGCCACATGAGTAGGCCTCAAAATGAAAGTAAGGTCAAACCCTCTTAACTTGTGTGACTTCTTTCGTTCTTATCTATGGGATCCCTTTATCTGCAGTTCAGCCTAGAGATGGCACAGACAGTTCGTTAGGTTTGGGGGCAGCACGAGGCCACACCATTTGGCTAACTCGATGACTGCATGTTCCTGATCAATCTAGAATAGTCATCAATGAAGATAACATAATATGATTGAACCCCTTAAGCAAAAGGTGCAGGACCCTATACATCCGAGTGAACAAGATCGGAAGGTCTCTAGGACTTCGACTCACTAGAAGGGTA
Organism: Hyparrhenia diplandra; assembly: GCA_015847255.1. NCBI lineage: Eukaryota > Viridiplantae > Streptophyta > Magnoliopsida > Poales > Poaceae > Hyparrhenia > Hyparrhenia diplandra. The sequence goes on from JADLZK010004837.1 coordinate 301,744, forward strand.
AGGACGTTGCACTGTTTGCCAAGTTTACAACCCATGCAATGCAAATTAGTACACTAGAAACAAGACCTAAGACAGCACTACCAACAAGAGTGGACAATCGAGAGCCAGAGAGGTGGCCTAGACATCAATGCCACTGAGCAAAAGAAGTGGTAGATGATGCAGCTGATGCGGATGCTGGAAAACTAGGTGATAAGGAAGCCAAAGTAGGTGAAGGAAGACGCAACCTATCAAGCTCCCATAGGCATTGTGAATACCAACGCCTAGTCCTAGTTACCACCAAAAGGCCCGTACGAAGGTCCTGAACACAACAAGAATCAAAATGAAGGATTATGCACAACCATGATCAGTGATTTGACCTACAGACAACAGTTGCATGGTGAGTTGGGGAACATGTGAAACAATAGGAACATCAAAAGAAGAGGTCGAAGAACACCCCTTCCAGCAACAGCAACAGGAAGTGAAGTGTCATCTGCGGTGCGAACAAAAATATGTAGATTGGAAGAAGACAAAGAGGTCAAATGTGTAGCATGGGGTGACATATGAAAAGAGGCACTAAAGTAGAGAAACCAAGAGGATGATATACCTGACAGAGAAGGAGCAGGGGAACTACAAGCCTAAGATGTAGTCCTATGAGTGGATGCCTGAGCTGCTGTAGTGAGATGGCAAAACATGACAAGCAAAGTTTTGAAAATTGACCATTACGACGTGCCTAGTCACGACTAGTCGCTAGGCTTTAGCTTTGGCGCCTGGACTAGGGGTAGTTGTTGATGGTCTTTATACTCCAAATATAACCATCAACTATTGTAAATGATATAAAAGGAATCATAAACACTAGTTGTAGGGTTTGATTCTAACAAGTTCCACGAGTTTGGCGTTCTCACTTGTCTTGTAGGTTTTCACTCAATAAAATTATCTCAAATCATGGAATAAAGTGGACCACTGCGAAGAGCTCACCGAGAGACGATCAAAACAGACATATGTTTTGCCACATTTGGAGTCCAGAATCAAAGATATGAATCATGACCATTAGTATAAATTCCAAGGACCTAACGGACACCGAGGCGGCGGCTCGCCAAAGGTGGGACCCACATGCCAAAGAGGGAGGCCGCATGTTCCCACCTTCTAGACCGCCTCGGCCCTCTATTTTTACAAAATGCCACCATCTTCCGAAGCTTCCTCCATCGACCTAAGGGATCGTGGAGGATCATATCTAGCCATTGATTTAAGTTGGTTTAAGGTCGATTTGATCCAACATTTCAGATTCACCCCTTAGGGCTATATAATAAGAGGCGCATCACCTTGGAAACCCTAATTCATTCATTATTCTTTTCATTAGATAAAGAGAGGGTCCCTAGTATGGATCTCTCTCTTAAGTTTAGCTATCTAGAAAATATCTGTTCTCATTAGATCTAATCTAATTATTAGATAATAAGGAGAGAGGAGAGGTGAGAGATCCGATGAGAAGATAGGATTGTCGGCTTCTCCTCAACTTTTGTACCTCTACGGATCTAATTCTTTATCGAGTTATATCCAGGTTCTTCATTTACTATTTCTGTGTTTTCTTTTTATTTAATTTCAATTCTTATTATATTTTTCTTGCTTGATCTTTGCTCGCATTGAGTGATCTAGTCTAGGAACAAGATTAGAGTAGTAAATGTTAGTGTAGACGTGGTGTCTAGGCTACGATTTACCGAGTTTGCGCTCAATCTTCGGTTAGTTGTGGTAGTCCCGGATGTGACAGCTCTGTCAGGTCTTTGTAATCCACGACGTTAAGGTTGGTGTTTCGTAGACCTTTTTGGCAGCCTTCCCCCGATCAGTTCTTCCCAGTCTTTATCGAGGATCGGTAAGGTACTGTTGCTCCATAGTAAGTGAGGTATAGTATCCTGGCCTTTGCTAGATAGAACAACTTATAATACTTTAGATATTTCCTCTCTACTACCAAAAATATTTATCATTAGTTATTGTTTAGTGATCTTGTTTCTTGCTAGTCCACTTCACGTTCCCCGTGGAAATCGATACCTTGGAATATTCTTAGGTGAAACCTACAAGAGATCTGCGGCGCTTGAGGATTTTTCTATGTGTGTTAATTTATACCAACACTAGTCGGGTGAAAGGACCTAATGACTAGAGGGAGGTGAATAGCCTATTAAAATTTCCTTCAAGAACACTTAGGCAACCGGTTAGTATTTAAAACGGTGAAGCGTAATAAGTGATGCTACAAGTTTATCTCTACAAGCCCCTATGCAATCAAACACTACAATAGGTCTATGATCTCTAGTCACACAATCAAACTAATGTCAATCCTAGGTGGTGACTCTACACAATCTAGAGCAAGATATAGACAATATCAACTACAACTACTCAACCTAATCAATATAACCAAGGTAGGATCAACCCCTCACAAGTCCACCGGTGTGGCCTCGAACAAGCTCCAATCGAGCTCAACACCACCTCAAACTCCAAGCCGCTAGGGAACCAAGCAAATTCCCAAGAGAAACAAAATCCCGCAGCTCCTCAGAGGATGAAGTGCCTCTAGATGCAAGCAATCAAGCAAATGCACTTCAATCTCTCTCAATCTCACCCAAGAATCGGTTAGGCTAGAGAGATGAGTGGAGGGAGTGCCTTTGGCTCAAAAGTGTGTTAGAGTGTTCAAATGTGCAAGAGAGCTGCTCCCCAACCGAGCCCACCTCGAAATATAGTCGTTGGTTTTGAAAAGCCCTCGAAATGCTTTTGCGCCGACGTGCCAGCACCTGCACCGACGCCGCCGCGCCGGCAAAAAACAGCAGCGCTAGACGCGCTGTGGCCGGACGCGCCAGCGCAAGATCCGCGCGGGAGGGTCCCGCAGACCTCTACGACTGTCGGGCACACCAGACGCGGACGCCAGCGCCACGCCGTGACGCTCAAATTCATGTTGTCAAAGTTCAAACACATGCACCGGACGCTGGGACCAAAATCCACCGCGTGAGGCACGAGTACGCCGTACATGCGAGCGCGCATGCTTTCGGTCGGCAATACATTGCACCGACCAGCTTCATTTCATCTGGCGTCCGGCGTAGCTGATGAAGCCCTCCTTCATCGCTGCGTTGTCACCTTATCTCCAACTTGCTACCCAACAAGTATACCATTTTGAGTACAAGGGTTAGCAAGATATCTTCGACAAATTACATCTGGCGCAATAGAAAATAGGCATCTCATTTTCTCAAAAGCGCCGAATCCCGCCTCGCAAGCTCGGCAGGAGGATGAGCGGTTCCCAAACCCAACTCAACCCTGCAAACCGCCTCCGCCTTTGCAATGTGCCAACACCACCACGTGTACATCTCCATGTGCAAGTGTGTTAGCAATTTCAAAGGCGAAGTTAGTGCACTAGATTCTAAATGCATATGCAAGTCAATATGAACCTAGAGGCACTTCAACATCGGATTAGCCGTGGCATTCCCTCTTGATAGTCGGTATCTATCCTAATGTGATCACATCTCTATAGTGTCTTGATCACTGAAAGCAAACCCTATCAAGTTATACCTTTGCCTTGATCTCCAGGTCCTTTCCATTCCGACATGTGAGCTCGATGATCCACCATGTCCATCATCAACGTCCATGTCCATGATCATGTTGTCATACCCTTCGAGAGAGGGGGTCGGTCGTTTGGGGAAGGAGCGCCGCCAGGAAAGGTGGCCGGCCATCGGGGAATTGAGGGTCGCTGGGAGAGGGGATCAGTCGTCGGGGGAGGGAGCTGCCAGCAGGAGAGGGTCCAGGGGGCATTGTGGGGGGTGGTAGTGGATGGTAGGAGGGGATGGTGACCACTGGCCAGGATAGGTGGGGATTAGGGTTTACATGTATATATATAGGGCCTGAATAGATTGGGCTTGGTGGCCCAGCATGCTAGTTGTGGGAGCTGGTGGGCTAGCAGATAGTTGGGGGAGCTAGTTTGGTCCAACGAACCACAGGTTTGGTCAACTACTGGAAGGTTCAGGGCTCCTAATACAATATATGTATACTATATATTGAATATTGATTTATAAATATAAATTAGCAAAACACCTAGCATCGCCTAGGCTAGACTAGTCGCTAGGCTAAGGGTCATCGCCTTGATTTCGCCTAGCGCCTAGCAAAACTTTAATGGCAAGAACCTCCTCGCATCGTCAGCGGCGTCGACGGAACAAGTAGTTCCATATGGAGTAGAAGAACCACCCGAGCTCGAGAGTAATGGTGACCATGATGCCCCGCCGCCGGGCTTCTCCTTGCGATAATCCTTCTCCTCATGGCCATAGAGCTTACAAGAGGGCACACCGAATACCGAAGGTGCCCCGCCACCATAGAAGAGGGATGAAATGGAGGCGAGAAAACTTGGGGAGGTGTGACCGCCAGACGGAGGGCTATGGTGGAACGCTGCGGTGACACCCACGCCTTGAAGACGCGTGTCTTCTCGGCTCAAGCTCCAAGCATCACCACCTCGAGAGCGATGTGCGTGGACGACGGGTAGCTATGCCCAAACAGTCGGCAAAGCCAAGAAAGAGACTAATGAAGATGAAGAGTGTCTCTCGGGTCCCGGTGACGATCACAACATCGACAAGTACTACCACCGTAGAACTCAACACCCAAACCGGCCCAAGCGATGCCAAACAACCGTCATCCGATGGTGGAAGTCCTCAACTATAGAGTCAAGCTAACGTAGTGACTGAGCCTCCTCAACAACAGAAAGGTACATCACCTCGTTACAAATCTCGTAAGTGCGATGAAGGTGATCCCACATGAGGTGTGAAGTGGCAAGACCGCGGAGGGATGTGCGAGATCAATCACCATGCTCACAAATAGGAGAGCCTTAATTAGCAGTTTTTTCCTCATGTGGCCAAGTCTCATAGACACCAAGATCAGACTGGTAGCCTTCAATCTATGCTTCAAATGCCTCGAGTAAGGCAGTCTTGGCAGCATCGTCAGCATTTAGCGGATACGTGGTGTGGGGACAACAGACATGGAGGACAGATCCGCTTCCTAGTAAGATATCCCCATAACTATTGCCCATCCATGTGAACCTCCATATGAAAAAAAAAACAAAATCACCGCAATTTGTGCCATTGATGATTATAGGGCATTTGGGGACCTAGACAGCACCGGGGTGCCCAAGAGACGCCATGGAAGGAGGTAGATAGCTCAATTTTTTTTTTTTTTTTTTTTGTGCCAAGAGACCGGGAAAAGCAGAGGAACGGGAGTTAGGGACTACCCCGTAGCCGGAAAGGCGGACAGGCAAAATGAGCAAAGGCGGAGAAGGTGCCCAGCGTGGGGGGCTCAGTTGGAGCGGCCGTGCGAGAGGGTAGGGGCAGGAGGAGCGAGGCGGGCGGGGAGGCAGTGTAGGAGGCGTCGGCGGACGGGTAGGGCGTCATACCTTCATGGGCGAGAGTCACGCGGGCGGCAGGGCGTCACATTGACGCGAGCGATCGCACATTGGCGGAAGGGCGCCACGCCCGGCGAAGCGCCGCGGCGCCTTGGTGCGAGCAGCACGGATGCACTACGGCTGGTGGAGTTGGCAAGCAAGTCGCCGGCAACGCAGAAGTAACCCTAGCTCGATATCATGTTAGACTAGGCAGATATACAATGTAAAAATGCAAAAAGCCAAGTGGGAGGGAAGTATATATGCACCATATACATCTAACAGCTGCGTGTGAGATCCAGCCAGTAGCAGAGCCAGGAATTATATATGGAGGGACCGAACAATCAAATACATATAGTCTACTATAACAATTTCAGTATATATAGAGTTTCCATCATATATTAAACCACCAAAATCTTTATTAAATAATAAATTATTTATGTTGTGACAAATATGCTGAGACCATCTTGGAGTTGTCTTTAGCTTAAGGGTCGTTGCGTGGTCGTAAGTTCCAAGCTGTCTGATGGCATGTATTGTTGAATTCTTGCCTAAAGTCACCCTTGGCATATCCTGCTATGAAATCTCTCTAGTTTTCTTCGATAGTTAAGACGTTGTCCAGCCAATCGAGAAGATCCATCGATGAAGAGAAAGGGCACATTTTCTTTCTTTAAAAGATCTACTAGCCCCTCACAAATTGGTATCACTCATTGGACCCATCAAATCCTATAATATAATATAGGTCATCTATCCATTAAATCCTATAATATAATATAAGTCGTCTATTGCTATCACCAAGGTAACCTGCTATTGACACTTGGAGTACATTTTGTATCAAAGAACCGCAGTTGCCGCTTTGGTCTCCTCCAATTTCTCAACCCGGAAAGTGATCTCTCGGAGCGTCTTGGTAGACTTTTACCTCTAGCGGTAACCCTAAGCTGCAGCATAAGGTAGATATATATAGGTGAAGGGATACATGAAAGATCATCTATTACACATATATTCGCCATAGCAGATCAACACAATGGTATGTGGTGTTCATGTGAATGTGATTTTCTACAAATGGAGTTCTGATGAATAGTTGTAATAATTCATGGATTTGAGTTCCCCCAACATTTTCAGTGGTGTGCTTACTTGGTGCCAGTGGCCGGAATATGGTTATGACAAGAGGGAATGGTAATAAATGTGCTTATTACTGGTACAAAGCTCATGTATTTCACATGAAATCGCCCTCGCAGATCAGCGATTCTTTGCAAACAGAATTCTCACGAGGAGTCTACGTTGCTACCGTCGACACCTTGAGTGGTGTGCCTACTGGTGTCTCCCAGCGGTCGGAACACACAATTATGTGCAGAGTGAGTAGGTAGTTCATAGGTTTGAGTTCCAACCGTTTACGTTTACTTCGCATCTTCAGTCACAATAGCTCACCAACACCAAACTCATGAGCAGAGGATGCAGCTTAGTTGGTATAATAAATTGCTAGCCACTATTTCTAAAAGGGAAAGCGTATACACGGGCACTCAAATACTGAAACAAGGAAAAAAAAACTTTGACCTCCTACTCTTAAATGAAAATGGGCATGGGCATTTTTGAGTAATTCCTTTAATAATAATTGAAAACAGAGCCATGACTTGCTCTGTTCAGGCTACGGCCTTGCCTGCTTACCTATTGATGCAGAAAACAAAGGATTGGGGCAGCCTCTCTGGTTTTCTGTAAGGCCCTAACATGATATCAGCGTCAGGTTGCAGGTGACAATAAAACCAGCAGTAAAATTAGTAACCACCTGCATTGCTTGAGACTATTAGTTGACGGATACATCACAGTTAACCACAGGTTTTAACTTAAAGGCCCCCAAGAATCCCATGATCGGTCTCTCGTCCTAAACCAAAGCCCCCTACTCATATTGTGCCTAGCGGTATACAACAACCTGACAACGTCTTCCTGCCTTGCTACACTGCAGGAGACAGCCTGATCACGTCCCAAGAGACCCTCATGATGCCACCATTCCTCGCCTCTGCCTCCTGAAACGTCCTCCCAGATGCCTCAGAAGGGTGTGGGAGCTCCCTCCACTTCTCGGTCCTGAGCTCAGTAACATCAACCGTGCAGACGCGGCTCTCCGATGGGCTCTTCCCCTGGCGTTTGGAAGATCTTGCCCCTGCCAACCTCCTTCCCGCCGCTGTCAACTAATGAAACAAGACGGCCAGGCTCCAGTGTGAAGGACCTCGTGAATGGGCGGATCAGCATCGTGTTCGGCGATAACTCTGCCCTGCGATGTTTGCTCATTGCTGTCTGGGCTCACCAGTCTGCCTTTGGATAGAGTGTTCATCACCCTCGCAGGGGGTAGATAGTTGTCCTCACCGGCACTTTCGAAGACTCGCCAAGATGGAGAGTAGCTGGTGTAGATGGCTTCTCAGCATTGTCCCCTCAAATGGTCCCTTTTTCTTTTGCAATGCGAGCAAGCTTAGCTTTCGATTGTTCAACCTGGAATTTGCATGAGAAAACTGTTACAAATAGCTGTAGATAAAAAAACAGTTATAAATTTGAAAGAAAGAAACTTCAAAGAAGGATGGCTAAAGAAGATTCACAGTTTTACCAGTTTTTAAGTTGTGATGCTGTGATCTCTGAGCCCTACAAAAGCACACGGCCATGTTTTTCATAAATGAGAATGCATTAAGTAATTACACGTAAGAAGAGAATGCACAAGTGAAAAATACCTGCAGAGTTAACTTCTCTGACCAACTCTGCAATAGGACAGGGTTCTTGTGCATCTCAGGCTCATCTACTAGAGCCTTCTCTAATTCATCTATTTGCTCATTATTCATAAGGGTCCGCTTCCTTCTCTTAGGTTGCCTCTCATCATACATACTACTCTCTCCTTTCTCATCCTCCTGGAGACCATTTTCTTTTGTGAGTTCTGGTGTTTTGAAATTATCAAAGCTGCTGTATACTGGATCAAGATCCATTTTGCTGCGCTGGTGCCCAGTGCTAACACCGGAAGCGACAGCCGAAGAGCCACCACTGGCTGTTCTTGCAACACCAAGATGGACTAGGTCTTGACCAACTGCATTCTGCAAGAAACCACCATTTCTAGAGACAGTGTTCTTTGGAGTCCCGCCCTTATCATTTCCCTCTGGATTTATCGGGGTATTGGTGTAGACGCTTCCATGTTCTGCACATCCTGTTGTCATCAGCTTCTGATTAAAATCCAATTCACTGTGGACCAATCACCAGTGATGTTTCATTGACCACTCATCTAAGTATTTACCTTTGGAAGGTTATTCATTTTGCTGTCCAGAGTGCTTGTCTGTGTTATCAAGGGCTGCTGCATTGGGTGCGTGTCCTCCGTGCTTTCTGGTGGAGTATCATTTTGCCCTACCTGAAACATTCCATAATGAGGCCATCCGACAATTAAACAAAGACTGAAAAAAAGGATTTGAAGCAAATTGAACACCAAATGCAAGTATTCAAGCATCAACAGCCACACAAGTAAAGAGAGCTTAATGTTTTTATGGCTAATAAAATTTACTGAGCAGATTATGTGCAAATTCCTCTATTTAGTGCGTAATCTGCAGTTGTGTTATTATGATAACGATGAGATTTCACTGCCAACAAAATGTAACACTTCAGTACTTGATACTATAGGCTATGTTGTTGTTCAGTACTTGATAACAATGAGTACAGAAACAAACCTTTACTGCAACTTGCCCAACTTGTGATTTACACCAAGATTGTAGCTTATCAGAAAAATCACTGCCAAAAGGTAAACAAAAAGCTTAAAGTTTATCAAGGCAATCAGAGCAGTAAACTATCAAGGAATACAACATAAAATATAATCAAAACCCAATAAGTTCAGGCATGTAACCAAAAAGTACTTAATTGTCATTTGGGAAAACCAGGATACAATACAATATAATCTAGTAAAATGTTTTTAAGCACCTTAATAACAGAACGTCTTCCACATTTAACAAATTAGGAACCAATGTTTTAGCATAATCAGACAAAGATCCTACAAAACCCACAGAAGAAGTTAGACGTGCCACATAATAGATATATTAACCAATAGATAACTTGAAACAGAAAATCTAGCTGTACCTAAGTTTCTACAGACTTTAGTGGCCTCAAAATCACTAGAAGCTGGCTGGTCTGCTGATAGTTTAGGACTCCCAGACACCAAGCACGTTTGAAAGTTCTGAAGAAAAAAGATCCCTTTCTTGCTCTGTTAACAGAACAACAAAATTATTTTAAAAATGAATTGTGAATAATTAAAACTCATAACATGTAGGAATAGTCTAACCTTCACAAATGTTTGGAACAAAAATATGCAAGTTTGCTATTATTTTCACTACACATGACGTTCTTGTCTGTGCATATGCCATTGAAGGCAGGCTAGGGCTTAAAAGGGCACGAATAGTTAGCTTTAGCTTCAGTCAACACATTATCAGAAGCTAACAGTGCCACCTCAGATGCACCAAAAGGATCATAATCTAGACTTGCATCTTCCTCAACTGCTGGTACGTTGACAGAGCACCAACTCGAAACAAATTCCTCATGAGGAGTTGCTAAAATCTGGGTAAAAAAAAAGGAACCTGCAAAATTTATGAACAAAAAAGAAGTTGAAGCAAAACATTATCTTGACTTAAAAACACATCCAGTTGCTAAGGAAAATGCAAGATATAATTGTCAACGCAAGTAGTTAAGCAAAAAAAATCTTACTGTGCTAGTCATAAAAGGAAGATCTGAAGTTTTGAATCATCAGAGAAGACATCAACAAGACGCAAAAGCACTGATAAGCACAGATCCCATGGGGTAGATCTTACCCTTATCATGAGAAACAGAAGTAATGTTTTTTGTTTTCTTCCAAATGCAATCTTCAGCAAATTAAGAACCTGCAGTAATCGACAAAAATCAAAAATTTGGAGAAAGTTTAATATTTTCTTTAGTAGCAGCAGATAAAGAGGAATATTTTCCTGGGCAGTAACCAGCCCCAGTAGAATAGAACTGACCTCTAGAGCCAAGGTTTGCCCTAGCTGCCTGCTGTTTGGGTTAGTGGCAACTTCATCGAGGTAAGAGACACTTTCAGCCTCACAAAGTTGCAAGAGCTAGAAATTGGATATATCAACAATTTAATCAGTCACTAAATATAGGTTTGCACTACTACGCTCCAATTCTGGTAAATTATGTGCAGTTTACTTACAATAGAAAGTATCTTTTGCCTTGAGCCTGGAAATAGAAGCAACAAGATGGGTTGATTGCTTCAAAACATTCAGGGACATCTAACTTCAGTATAGTGTGAGAAAGTGACAGTATGCCTCCATTTCTAGAGAGAGTTCCTGCATTAAGGAGAAATTCCTTAACATGCAAGCTTCCAAGAGCATTATATTTAATAACTGTGTAGTAGCCAATTACAGATTTGGCCAACTACTATATTTTTCAACAAAATGTAACTTCACACAAAACTAGTACATAAGGTTTCACACAGTATTCAATATAATAAGGTTCCAAGCACAGAAAAAGTAGAAGTAAGGTGAACCATGTGAACTACAGTGGAGGGAAATCATAGTCAACAGGATAACTTCTATTTTAAATAATTTAATAAAGTTCCAAGCACAAGAAAGACTGGAAGTAAGATGAACCATGTGAATCAGTGGGGGAAATCATAGTCTGCATGATAACTTCTATTATTACCATCAAATGGTATAGCACAACTACTAATCTCTTACTAAGTTAAAATGGAGAAGAAAAATAAATCACACCAAGTATTCCCTTTTCCCCTCAATAGCATAAAAATTATATGACTCAAGGATAGTTGAGACCTTATTTTTTTAAAATCCGATCTCGAACAGCTTTTGCTGGCACAACAATAAGAGAAATTGCAGTGATGCTTCACACTGTTGGCAGATGAAGTGAGCAAGACGAGATTCCAAAGAACCAACATGAAAGGAACCAAAGCCCATTGAAGATAATCTGGTATTTAACAGCCTCACATCTTCATGCAAACTATCGAAGGCCACATCCATAAAGATATCAACCTGGCAATGAATCATTAAATGTTAGTATGCAGCACCAATGATTGAATTATATAAGTGTTCCTAAAGCAGATACACATATTGCTAAATAGCATATAAATTGAAAAAAGAATACAATATGAATCAGTATGTTAACAACAGGGTACCGCAAAACAGAAACAAGTGCTCAGATAGAATTTTTCCAAACAGTATACACATATAAAAACCCAAATCACAGGATCACAGAAATATACACATGAAAAAACTTGAATCATAGCATCACATAACACACAGAACATACACTGGGCAATAGCCAAAAAAACTTTAGCATAAACTATGTGTCTATAAGCATAGCCTTTGAGGCATTGGGGACACACCTGTACAGACACCTCAAAAAAAAATCATGCTTATATGTCAGTAAGAACACCAAAGGATCTATTGTACTGAGATAACCCAGATAAAGTAACTGAGTTTTTAACAGCAATGTTAATGTGAAAAGTAAGAAGGCATACATAGGTGTACAAAATTCAAGAGCATAATAACTCCAATGCAGAAAACTAGCCTCTTGACAACTGCAAGATTTTACAGCAAGTTTGGATTAATAGTTGACATGGCAACTTGCAGTGATTGTTATCCATGTTATCAAATCGTCTAATCGCATCCTAGTCACCATGGCACTGATGAGTCCAACAAATCGTGACTAATCATGACTAATCACGCAGTAATCGTGACTAATCGTAGTACATAACAGATCGACATGGCACGATCAGCCTGGCGACTAATCATGATTAGTCAGATGACTTGATAGCATTCATTGCTGTGTGATTCAAGCACAGAATGCCACACAAAGGATAGCTAAAATAACTCTGGAATAAAAACATCAAGAGTAAGATCGACTCTGATAACACTCATTGCTATGTTACATGATTATATTTTGATGGAGAGGATAAATCCAAGAATCAACATTTTTAAAATGAGGTTAGTGTGGAGATGCTTTGATAGTGAAGATGTAGTAAACAAACGTAGCAGATCAGGAACCAAAATAAAAGCAAAGACAACATGTGGTCTTTTTGCTTTAGAAATAAGGTGGATGGCAAAATTCATGTTATGTTTCAGATAAAATTAACATATCACAAGAAATTGAAGAGTTGACCTATGATAAACCAACATGTTACCTTTGGATGTGCAAGCAGAATATGGACAAGTTCATGCCTTTGGGAAGAAAAAGTAACTTGTCAACAGATGAAGACTAGCTACCAGTGATGCATGCACAAGAGGAGATCTACATTATTCTCCTAATTTTAAAAAAACAACAGCTGTTACCAGAATTAGTATCAGATGATAATTCAACGCTGAGCACACCTGAATGAATAAAAATATTTTGGTTTAACCCATTGAAACCTTCTTCTGTTGAGCAAGCATAGTAAGTAGGAAGAATATCAGGTCCATGATTTTTGTTCGGATAATTTGACATCATCAAGAAGAACCTGCAAGGAAATATTGCTGTGAGCTAGGTGGCCATCATTTAGCTAAATTAAATCATCCAGAAGATAAAATCCAAATATTAAAAAGGTTGAACTTCGGTTGACAAAGTCTATCAGTCTAATCTAATGACAAAAACTGAGCTTCATTACAGTCCAACCAGCCTCGAGAGTAATTAACCTGACCTAGCATCATTGTAATGTGATTCACAAGCTAGCTTTTAAAATGGAATATTGCTGTTAAAAAAATATGGAATATATAAAATCCTGAAATCATATCATAACCTATAAGAATAGGAAACATAAGAATGGTGTGATATTTTAAACTTGTGCGAAATAAAAAAAGGAATAACCTGCTCCAGTCTAGTATGCATGGGATGCTAGATCAGACAAGCTTTTTATGCAAAAAGCGATGCTAACGAAGCACGTATGTCAAGTCCGGGCCTTGCCCAAGCTCAGCAAAACATACAGCAATGAGATGAAGAGGAAGCGAGGACACAAGTTTTCCAAGTCCACCTACAACAAAAAAGAACAGGTGTCAGGGAATCAGGCATTGCAAGTTAAGAACATATGCAAACATTGTGTACATACAAGTACCTGCTCTGGACCTCCGTCTTCTGCCTTGGACTGCAAAACAAAGTTTTTCTGACTCCTTCAGCATCTCACCAAGTTCTTTTGAGGTTAACCCACTAAGTTCTTCAACAGCAGACACCATGTCTATCATCTGAACTGAAAACAACAGGGGAACTCTTGTGATCCAGCAAGTCCATGATAATTCTATGGTGAAAATCCTACTTATACCTGTTTTCACAAGTTAGAACAAATATTTATATTTTTTGTACAGTAGTCAAGAAGTGGGAAAAAACATCCTGGCCTGCAGATGGATACATTTGTCACATCAAGCAATATGTATTTACGATATTTGAAAATTATCTATTAGAACTGAGTCATTCCTAGTGTATATCGATGAAGCCTAGTTAAATAGCATCTTTGACAGCAAAGTGCAGTGAACTTTTTTTTTATCACTCAGCCTCCATAACCTATATATAGTCCCCCACCCCCACCACCACCAAAAAAAAAAAAAAAAAGGGAGTTTGAACTACCTAGAAAAAAGAATTAATAGCATGAATTCAGAGTTACACATTGTACTCCCCTCCATTCCTAATTGTAAGTCATTCCAAGAATCTTAGAGAGTCAAATGCTCATAAGTTTGACCACAATTTGAGAGAAATTACAAAGGTTTATGATATCACATAGGTATACTAAAAAACATAATTAATGAGGAATCTAATGATAATTAATTAACATCATAAATATTATTATTTTACACTATCAATTTGATCTGCATTGACTCTACAAAATTGTTGGAATGACTTACAATTTGGGATGGAGGGAGTATTAGGCAACAAGCATTTGTAAGGAAACTTATATGAAAAGCTCTGTTGAGCAGTGCTGCACCCTGCTGCTTAGGTAAATCATAAATGAGAAATGCAGGAAATTTTCAAGAAACCGGTTGTACACACCCAAATCACTTGCACAGGGGTTATGCAAACCAACCCAGAGAAAAATGAAGAGTGGGGCCCACAGCAGAACAAGTGGCACACTGGCCAGTTCGTACTTGGTATGTAGTGGAGTAAAAGACCCTAAAATATACCCAATAATATCTAACTTATACTGTCCAATTAACTCTTTCACTACTGTTCTTCGCATCTGTCGTTGTAGAAAAAAAAGAAACGGGGGCGGCAGTGGATTCCTAAAAAGTGATTCCAATGTAATATAAAAAGACAAAAAAGACAAAAACAAAGGTGCTCTTTTTAGCCCCCCAAATTCTACAGTGCACCTGTGAGCATCAATCAAGCTTCGAAATGCAGCTGCGCACCCAATCCAGCTCAAAACCCTAACCCAGGCAAGCAAGGAAGGAAGGAAGGAAGCTACAGTTAACAACAAGTAGGGTACGGACGACGACGTGGCGGTGGGTCATGGTGGGCAAGAGATCTACCTGTTGGCGGGTGGGTGGAGGACACTGACCTTCAGCGACGGCGCCGCGGAACCCGAGGCTGGCGGATCTCCGTCTGTCCGCACCAGCCCAGCCCAGCCCAGCGGCGGCGAGGAAGGGGGCGTCGACGGCGGAGGGGACGCGAGGGAGGGAGGGAGGGAAGGGCAGGAGGATTTGGCGGGTGGCGCGGCGACCTTGCTCCGGCGGCGGCGGGTGGCGTGGGAAGGGCGGGCGGAAGCGGAACGGCCGGCGTGGGGTGGGGACGGGACGGGGAGGCGAGGGGAGCTGAGCACGAGGTGGGGAGACTGAGCTCTGGTTTTATTTTTTATTTTAGGGCTTCTTGGTGGCTACTGGAGGGAGGGTAGAGTCAGAGGTGGATCGACTTCTTTTTGGCCTTGCTGGCGGTAGCACACGATTTGAGGGGTAGGGGAATTTGAAGGCATCAATTGCTGGAATAGCTCAGTTGGTTAGAGCGTGTGGTTGTTAACTACAAAGGGGTCGGAGGTTCAAGCCCTCCTTCTAGCGTTAATTAGTTTTACCATTTTTCACTGTTTTCTTTGTTCTTTTTAAAAAAACTTTTGATATCAAATTTGCCCAATCATCTTATTCAAAAGTTGTAACCACGTTTTATTTAAAAAAGATGTGCAAAATATCACTTCCTTTTCTCTCGGGCTTGCTTTATTAATAAAAAGTTTCACAACAATAACTTAAATTTTACTATATTTTTGCATAATTTTTTTGATAAAAAAAAAAGATGAGTGGTCACACTTGAGATAAAAAAAAAAAAACAAACAGCTTCCAATTTGGGATAGTGTAAGTTGTTGGGTGTGCCTAATTTGAAAATGCAATGAATCTTAAGTTACTATTTTTTTTGTATGAGATGATGTTTGAATTCAAGATCAATTTTAACAAAAGTGAACATCTTTTTATATATATTTTTGCATCTTGCTATCAACGGTGATAAGGAGACATGTAGAGACTATGCTACATTATTTAATTGTTAGATATGTCACTTTGATTTATTGTTAGACTATGCTACATCAATTAAAAGTACTTTTTTTAACTGTCATGTTGTCCAAGAGATTTGGGTGTTGTAGCTCTACCTTTTTTGTAATAACATTCCTAAGAATCTAACTCAATCATGGGCATGGGTAAAAAAAAAAAAAAAAGTGGTTACCAAATGGAAAGAAAAAAATCATACATTTGGGATTTGCTGCTCTATGCTATGTTGGCCAATTTGGAAAACGTGTAATGTAATAAATCACGTTTCCAACAAAAATTAAGAAGCCTATTGAAACTGTCTATTTCACTTGTGCACTAATGTATATGGAGTTCA